>CANXME010000298.1:1210000-1643177 GCA_948144175.1 Closterium sp. NIES-65 | reverse complement strand
GAGGAGATTGGCCAGGAGCAGAAGGTTGCTACGCCGCTGTTTTGTGATAGCAAGGGGGCTCTTGGGATGGCCAGGAACGCTGTGCTTCATGGGCTGAACAAGCACATGCGTATCAAGTGGCACTGGCTGCGTAAGGAGGTGAAGAGGGGGACGGTGAATCCGATCTACATCAAGACTCACCAGCAGCCAGCGGACTTCCTCACCAAGAGGCTTGCGGATGAGTCTCATTGGCGTTGTGTGCGCATGAGTGGAATGAGCATGAACTAGTATGGAATGATGGGGATGCAGCCGGCAGGCTGAGGGGGAGTGTGTTGGGTGCAAATTCACATTGCACGACATCCTGCCGTCTGTTTGTACGAGTATGCGTGTGCGAATGCATTTGCGTGTGAATGGTATGTTTGTGTGTTTGTTTGCTTTCGCAATTTTCGCTTGAAGCATTTGCAGGTACTCGCAAAATGTGCGCTTCGGCATAACATTGTACGCGCTATGAACAGTACAAGCAGAAAGGACGAGCTCGCAAAGGAACCCAAGATGGAAGCTTTGCGGTTCGGCTTACTTGATTGCGCAGATTCAGTTCTATCCAACTCGAAATTGTACTGTTTTGTTTGGTTGACTATAGTGTAGCAGGGCAGGCACTATAGGGGTACAATTTAGGTGAAGGTTGGATGTTGTTTGTCTGTATCTGCATGCTACAGGGCCAGGGGAAACCAGCGGAACCAGCATTTGGCTGGTTGGGCAAAGACAAAACAGGTTCTGTTTTTAGGACCTGAACCTGGTTGTTGTTTTCCCAGGTTGGAAAAACAGAACCAGAGGTTGTTCACCAACCTATCACCTGCTATTTTGTTCAGCCAGGTTGGTTCTGTTGCTTGGAATTATTTGGGATCATCCCTGGTTGTTCCCAGGTTGATTCCCAAGGTCCTTGCTAGCTAGAGCTATTTATTCCTTCTCTGTTTGTACCTGAATATAGTGAAATTGATTCAAGCGAATTCCTTCCTTGCTGGAATTTCTTTTCTACGCGGTGCGATGGCGGAACGCTACCCGAGTCAACGCTAGTACGCTAGCACTCCAACGCTAGGCTAACGCTGTCCGAGCCATAACTTCGTAATGGCAGAACTTTTCGCGAGGCAACTTGGCTTATTTTAAAGCTCTTAGAGTGAGCTTCGATATAGGAAATTCTCAGCTTAATCCGATCGACGGTCTGCACGATACGCTGCGCGACGTTCAAGGTACTCTTGCTGTTTTGACTAAGTCCCTCTTGATCCCTCTCTCTACAAACTCGGACCCGAGGATAGGGGCTGGTCTTGTACCAGGCACCCAAGGACCCTTGGAGGTGACCCCGAGGAGAGGTTTTAAGTGTGATAAAGTCTTAATAGCTTGAGTTTATTAGGCCCTTACACCATCAGAGGAGCAGGTGGATGCTGCTGGGCGTTTGGTAAAGTATCTGAACTCTCACCCAAGCATTGGAGTTCAATACTCCGCATCTGCACAGGTGAAGCAGAAAGGGGTTGAGGCGCGGAAAGAGAAGGGGGAGAGGCTTGGAGAAGGCAAGCTCTTTCTCACTTGCTTTACCGATGCTACGTGGGCCTCTGAGAAGGAGGATTCCTCATCTGTGGGAGGATACATCTGCGTAGTTGGAGGAGGACCTGTTAGTTGGAGGTCAAAGAAGCAGACGGAGACAGCACTCTCTTCTGTGGAATCAGAGTACATGGCGATGTTCCATGGGGTGAAGGAGGTGATTTGGCTGAGGAGGCTGTTAGAGGAGATTGGCCAGGAGCAAAAGGTTGCTACGCCGCTGTTTTGTGATAGCAAGGGAGCTCTTGGGATGGCCAGGAACGCTGTGCTTCATGGGCTGAAAAAGCATATGTGTATCAAGTGGCACTGGCTGCGTAAGGAGGTGAAGAGGGGGACGGTGAATCCGATCTACATCAAAATTCATCAGCAGCCAGCAGACTTCCTCACCAAGAGGCTTGCGGATGAGCCTCATTGGCGTTGTGTGCGGAGGAGTGGAATGAGCATGAACTAGTATGGAATGATGGGGATGCAGCCGGCAGGCTGAGGGGGAGTGTGTTGGGTGCAAATTCACATTGCACGACATCCTGCCGTCTGTTTGTATGAGTATGCGTGTGCGAATGCATTTGGGTGGTAATGGAATGTTCGTGTGTTTGTCTGCTTTCGCAATTTTCGCTTGAAGCATTTGCAAGGTACTAGCGCATTATGCGCTTCGGCACAACATTGTACGCGCTATATGTTGGTGTAAGGGCCTAATAAACTCAAGCTATTAAGACTTTATCACACTTAAAACCTCTCCTCGGGGTCACCTCCAAGGGTCCTTGGGTGCCTGGTACAAGACCAGCCCCTATCCTCGGGTCCGAGTTTGTAGAGAGAGGGATCAAGAGGGACTTAGTCAAAACAGCAAGAGTACCTTGAACGTCGCGCAGCGTATCGTGCAGACCGTCGATCGGATTAAGCTGAGATTTTTCTATATCGAAGCTCACTCTAAGAGCTTTAAAATAAGCCAAGTTGCCTCGCGAAAAGTTCTGCCATTACGAAGTTATGGCTCGGACAGCGTTAGCCTAGCGTTGGAGTGCTAGCGTACTAGCGTTGACTCGGGTAGCATTCCGCCGTCGTACCGCGTAGAAAGGAAATTCCAGCAAGGAAGGAATTCGCTTGAATCAATTTCACTATATTCAGGTACAAACAGAGAAGGAATAAATAGCTCTAGCTAGCAAGGACCTTGGGAATCAACCTGGGAACAACCAGGGATGATCCCAAATAATTCCAAGCAACAGAACCAACCTGGCTGGACAAAATAGCAGGTGATAGGTTGGTGAACAACCTCTGGTTCTGTTTTTCCAACCTGGGAAAAACAACAACCAGGTTCAGGTCCTAAAAACAGAACCTGTTTTGTCTTTGCCCAACCAGCCAAATGCTGGTTCCGCTGGTTTCCCCTGGCCCTGTAGCATGCAGATACAGACAAACAACATCCAACCTTCACCTAAATTGTACCCCTATAGTGCCTGCCCTGCTACACTATAGTCAACCAAACAAAACAGTACAATTTCGAGTTGGATAGAACTGAATCTGCGCAATCAAGTAAGTTGAACCGCAAAGCTTCCATCTTGGGTTCCTTTGCGAGCTCGTCCTTTCTGCTTGTACTGTTCATAGCGCGTACAATGTTATGCCGAAGCGCACATTTTGCGAGTACCTGCAAATGCTTCAAGCGAAAATTGCGAAAGCAAACAAACAGACAAACATACCATTCACACGCAAATGCATTCGCACACGCATACTCGTACAAACAGACGGCAGGATGTCGTGCAATGTCAATTTGCACCCAACACACTCCCCCTCAGCCTGCCGGCTGCATCCCCATCATTCCATACTAGTTCATGCTCATTCCACTCATGCGCACACAACGCCAATGAGACTCATCCGCAAGCCTCTTGGTGAGGAAGTCTGCTGGCTGCTGGTGAGTCTTGATGTAGATCGGATTCACCGTCCCCCTCTTCACCTCCTTACGCAGCCAGTGCCACTTGATACGCATGTGCTTATTGAGCCCATGAAGCACAGCGTTCCTGGCCATCCCAAGAGCTCCCTTGCTATCACAAAACAGCGGCGTAGCAACCTTTTGCTCCTGGCCAATCTCCTCCAACAGCCTCCTCAGCCAAATCACCTCCTTCACCCCATGGAACATCGCCATGTACTCTGATTCCACGGAAGAGAGTGCTGTCTCCGTCTGCTTCTTTGACCTCCAACTAACCGGTCCTCCCCCAACTACGCAGATGTATCCTCCCACAGATGAGGAATCCTCCTTCTCAGAGGCCCACGTAGCATCGGTAAAGCAAGTGAGAAAAAGCTTGCCTTCTCCAAGCCTCTCCCCCTTCTCTTTCAGCACCTCAACCCCTTTCTGCTTCACCTGTGCAGATGCGGAGTATTGAACTCCAATGCTTGGGTGAGAGTTCAGATACTTCACCACACGCTCAGCTGCATCCACCTGCTCCTCTGATGGATTCTGCACTACCCTAGCCAGCTGCCCAACCGAGAAAGAGATGTCGGGTCTCGTGTGAACTGCTGCATACAAGAGGCTGCCCACCAAGGACTGAAATTGCTGCTGCTCCTCGGCTTCAACCCCTTCATCCTCTGCAGCTTTCACAAGCTTGAATTCTGCTGGCAGGGGAGTTGCAACCTTGCGCTCATTCTCAATTCCGTACTTCTCCCCAAGCTCCTTGATGAACTTCTCCTGGTGCAGCTTCAACCACCTGTGATCCAGATCCCTCTCCACGTGCATCCCGAGGTAGTACTTTACCTCCCCAAGGTTCTTGCACTTGAAGTTCTCCATCAGCTGCTGCTGCACCTTCTGGATCTCCTTCATGCTGCTGCTAAAGAGAAGAATGTCGTCCACATAGACCAGAAACAGCACCAGCTTCTCCCCCTCCCCCTTGAGAAAGAGGCTCTCATCACAGCTGCTGGTCCTGAATCCCATCTCCTCTAAAACAGCTGCCAACTTCTGGTACCAGCAGCGTGGCGCCTGCTTCAAGCCGTAGATGGACTTTTTCAGCTTGCACACCCTGCCCGTACCATCCTCATACCCAGGCGGCTGCGTCATGAACACCTCCTCCTCTAAAATCCCATTGAGGAATGCCGTTGATATATCCATCTGGATAATGAACTTCCCACCAACGGCTGCATCTGCCAACAAGACACGAAGGGTAGGGGGTTTGGCAGTGGGAGCAAAGATCTCATTGAAGTCCCGCTTCTCCTTCTGCATAAACCCCTTAGCCACCAACCTACTCTTGTAGATGGTGACCTGCCCCTTGTCGTCAGTCTTGATCCTTAGCACCCACTTGCATTGTACCGCTTTCTTTCCCTCAGGCAGCACCACTAGTTCCCAAGTCCCATTCTCCAGCAGGCTCTGGTACTCAGCATCCCTGGAAGCTAGCCATTTGTCCCTATCTGGTCCAGCTAATGCCTCCTCCATGCTAGCTGGTTCCTCTGGTGCAGGGGCAAGAAAACAGTACGCAGGCTGATCCTCCTCATCCGGGTCATAGCCATGCGGTAGAATCAGCAATGCCTCCTCGGTCCCAAGCTGCTGCTCCGCTACATCAGCTCCTGCAGTCAGCTTCTTAGTAGCCATACGGGTACGTCCTGGCCTGGAGACGGGTGTCTCCCATCCCTTCATAACAACACCCTTCGGCTTCTTAGTTTTCCCCTGTTGCTGCTCTCCTCCCTCGGATCCAGCAGCTCCACTAGTGCTACCGCTAGTCTCCACACCATTGTTTTCACCGGCAGGTGCCTCCTGCACCTTCTCTCCAGCACCACCTTTTGCAGCTGCCTCCTCTCCCTCCTCCCACACACTAGGAGTCAGGTCCAGCTGCATGGTGATCTGCTCCATCTGCTGGGACACCCTGGCCTCCGGCTGTTTCTCCCAGCTCCCATACATCATGCCCTCAACAAACTTCACATCCCTGCTGTCAAACAACACACCCTTGGAAGGTTCCCACAGCAGCCATCCCTTGCTCTCAGCAGCCAGCCCCAAATGGACACACCAGATTGCACTCGCCCCCAACTTACTGCGGTAGGTCTTGGGGACGTGGGCGACTGCCATGCAACCGAACACTCTCAGCATGTCCACCGGCGGCTTCCTCCCAAGCCACCTCTCCAACGGCACCCACGAGTCATCCCCAACCTTTGTGAGTACCCTGTTCCTAGCGACGGTAGCGTGCCGAACAGCATGGGGCCACATGGAGTTGCCCAGCCCAGATTCTATTAGCAGCGCCCTAGCTGTCTCCAGAATTGTCCGGTTCGCCCGTTCTGCTACACCGTTGGACTGTGGGGTGTAAGCCGTGGTCAGCTCCCTCTGGATGCCCTGCTTCTTGAGCCAGGCCGTCATCTCAGCTCCAAGGAACTCACCACCCCGATCTGTCCTAATCCGCTTCACCACACACTCCGCTTGCTTCTCCACGAACGGCAGCCAATCGTCCCGAATCGTGGAGGCGGCGTGATCTTTCTGCTTCAGCGGATACGCCCACATTAGCCTGCTCCAGTCATCCACTATGGTTAGGAAGTACCGCTCCCCCTTGTGCCCTTGCACCGGCAGCGGCCCCACCAAGTCCATGTGGACCAGCTCCAACGGCTTTTTGCTCCTGCCAGCCACACTATGGAAGGGGAAACGGGTGAACTTTGAAAGGAGGCAAATTTCACAGTTATCATCGGGTGGTTGTCCGTTCAGCTTTAAGCCCTTAACGGCTCCATCCTTCTCCAGCTGCTTCAGCAAAGGCATTGCCACATGCCCCAAACGTCGGTGTGCAGTTGCCCAATCTGTCTCCCCAGATCTGGCCGACACTTTCACACCAACCCCTCCAACGGCGTTGCACTCCCCCTGGGATGCAGACCCCTCTCCAGCCTGCCCCCCACCGTGCCACGCCAGCGCCGGCAGCTGCCACATAGATCTGTACACGTCCTTGCTCTCGTGCAGATCCCAAAGCACCCGATTGCCCAGCTTCCCCTTATAAGTGCGAGCCCCATCCGTGTTGGTGTTCACCCCAGACTTGCCAAGCTTACGGAGGGAGATGAGGTTGGCCTTCAGGTCGGGGACGAGGAGAACGTCGTGCAGCACCACCGGCTTGCCATCCGCTCCCTTAAATGCAGCTCGTCCCGCACCAGCCACCTTCAACATGTGTCCAGAGGCAGAGCACACCTCATTAATCGGTGCAGCGCGTACGTCGTCCAGCAGGTCCTTGCGCGGCGTCATTGTCCAAGCAGCGCCTGTGTCCAACACCCAATAGTCCAGGGGGTGCAGCTCTGCTCCAGCCTTAGCAGATGCGTCTCCTTGCTCCCCCTTGTCTCCCATATGGAAGAATTGGCCCGCGGTGCGCTCCTTCTTCTTCTCCGCACCGCCGTTGCCCTTCGGGTTGTTGTCGGACGAATCAGCGACCATGTTGGCACCGTTTTTCTGGTTCCTCCGCGCGCCGCCATCCTGGTGACGATTCTGGGGGGTCCATCCATCGGGTTTCTTATAGCACAAAAACCAGGGGTGCCCTTCCTTCTCACAATACCAGCAACTCCCTTTCATTTTGCCACCAGCACCCGACTTGCCCCCACGTCCAGATTTCGCACCGCGACCCCAACCGGTACCTCCTTGTTGGTCGTTGGAGTCGTCGTCTTTCTTTGCACCGCGTCCAGCACCACCGAAGCCACGTCCTTTGCCACGTCGGCTCCCTTGCATCCCGTAGCCGCTGCTGCCGTCGTCTCCACCCCTCAGTTGGCGGCGACGGAAGTCCTCCTCCAGAATCTTCGTCCGCACCCACTCGAGCGTCCACAAGCTCTGGTTCTGCGGCAGGCTCAATCCGCTCGTAAATTGAAGCCACGATTCCGGCAGCAGCGAGAGCATCTTCAAGCACTTTGTTTGCTCCGGGTAGGTGATTCCTGCGGTCGCCAACTTCGCGTAGAGGTCGCGCAATTTGTCCAGGACAGGTTGCACCGGCTCTCCCTCGCTCAGGCGCAACGCGGACAGCTCCCTCTCCAGCATCAATGTTGCAACAACGGAGGTCGGGGCGTGCAGCTCCTTCAACACCGTCCACGCCTTCGGACCGCACTCAACCTCCGGCAGCAGGTGCATGACGTGGTGACGCTGGTTCAGCTCCAAACTCTGCGACATCAAGTAGTAGCCAGCCGAGGCGCGCTCGTCCCAATCTTCCTGAAGGGCGGGGTCACTCGGTCTAGGCTCCTCCCCAATCATTAGTTTCAGCAATCCGATTTGACGGAAATAAAGTTGCATTTTCCAGGCCCAATCATCATAGCCCTCACCATTGAACTTCTCGACGGTGAAGTTTTTCAGCACCTCCTTGATCAGCGAGCCCTGGCTTGTTCGCGCTCCCCTTGGCGCAGAAACACCAGAATCATGGCTGCCGCTACGATCTTGGGCTGAAGATTCACCAGCTACCGCCGAGGTGTTGCCCGCCATAGCTACCTATATCGAGGATCGCTATAACGCAGCTCTGATACCAGCTTGTTGGTGTAAGGGCCTAATAAACTCAAGCTATTAAGACTTTATCACACTTAAAACCTCTCCTCGGGGTCACCTCCAAGGGTCCTTGGGTGCCTGGTACAAGACCAGCCCCTATCCTCGGGTCCGAGTTTGTAGAGAGAGGGATCAAGAGGGACTTAGTCAAAACAGCAAGAGTACCTTGAACGTCGCGCAGCGTATCGTGCAGACCGTCGATCGGATTAAGCTGAGATTTTTCTATATCGAAGCTCACTCTAAGAGCTTTAAAATAAGCCAAGTTGCCTCGCGAAAAGTTCTGCCATTACGAAGTTATGGCTCGGACAGCGTTAGCCTAGCGTTGGAGTGCTAGCGTACTAGCGTTGACTCGGGTAGCATTCCGCCGTCGTACCGCGTAGAAAGGAAATTCCAGCAAGGAAGGAATTCGCTTGAATCAATTTCACTATATTCAGGTACAAACAGAGAAGGAATAAATAGCTCTAGCTAGCAAGGACCTTGGGAATCAACCTGGGAACAACCAGGGATGATCCCAAATAATTCCAAGCAACAGAACCAACCTGGCTGGACAAAATAGCAGGTGATAGGTTGGTGAACAACCTCTGGTTCTGTTTTTCCAACCTGGGAAAAACAACAACCAGGTTCAGGTCCTAAAAACAGAACCTGTTTTGTCTTTGCCCAACCAGCCAAATGCTGGTTCCGCTGGTTTCCCCTGGCCCTGTAGCATGCAGATACAGACAAACAACATCCAACCTTCACCTAAATTGTACCCCTATAGTGCCTGCCCTGCTACACTATAGTCAACCAAACAAAACAGTACAATTTCGAGTTGGATAGAACTGAATCTGCGCAATCAAGTAAGTTGAACCGCAAAGCTTCCATCTTGGGTTCCTTTGCGAGCTCGTCCTTTCTGCTTGTACTGTTCATAGCGCGTACAATGTTATGCCGAAGCGCACATTTTGCGAGTACCTGCAAATGCTTCAAGCGAAAATTGCGAAAGCAAACAAACAGACAAACATACCATTCACACGCAAATGCATTCGCACACGCATACTCGTACAAACAGACGGCAGGATGTCGTGCAATGTCAATTTGCACCCAACACTATAAACAGTACAAGCAGAAAGGACGAGCTCGCAAAGGAACCCAAGATGGAAGCTTTGCAGTTCAGTTGAATTGATTGTGCAGATTCAGTTCTATCCAACTCGAAATTGTACTGTTTTGTTTGGTTGACTATACTGTAGCCGGGCAGGCACTATAGAGGTACAATTTAGGTGAAGGTTGGATGTTGTTTGTCTGTATCTGCATGCTACAGGGCCAGGGGAAACCAGCGGAACTAGCATTTGACTGGTTGGGCAAAGACAAAACAGGTTCTGTTTTTAGGACCTGAACCTGGTTGTTGTTTTCCCAGGTTGTAAAAACAGAACCAGAGGTTGTTTACCAACCTACCTCCTGCTGTTTTGTCTAGCAAGGTTGGTTCTGATGCTTGGAATTATTTGGGATCATCCCTGGTTCTTCCCAGGTTGATTCCCAAGGTCCTTGCTAGCTAGGACTATATATTCCTTCTCTGTTTGTACCTGAGTATAGTTCAAAATTGATTCAAGTGATTTCCTTCCTTGCTGGAATTTCCTTTCTATGCGGTGCGACGGCAGAATGCTACCCGAGTCAACGCTACTATGCTAGCACTCCAACGCTAGGCTAACGCTGTCCGAGCCATAACTTTGTAATGGCAGAACTTTTCGCGAGGCAACTTGGCTTATTTTAAAGCTCTTAGAGTGAGCTTTGATATAGGAAATTCTCAGCTTAATCAGATCGACGGTCTTCACGATACGTTGCGCAACGTTCAAGGTACTCTTGCTGTTTTGACTAAGTCCCTCTTGATCCCTCTCTCTACAAACTCGGACCCCAGAATAGGGGCTGGTCTCACTAGTGAGGAGGTGCGTGATGAGGTCAGCGACTGTGTGAAAGGAGGACAGGTTGGGAAACAGGTAGGGGAGAGAGAGACGGCCTAGCGCGGCAGAGGCAGGTGAGGAGTAGCGAGCAACTACAGCCGTGTATAGTGCCTGTGCAGTCTTGTGCTGCCCAAAGTGCTCGCGTTCGTCTATTGGCAGGGAGTTGTGAATAGCGAAGCGAGCGTGGGCATCACAAGTCTGCCACTGTGAGCGAGCAGTGGTGTCAGCAGTAGCAGCAGGGGCAGTGACATGGCCTAGGGCGTGATCATACAGTGAAATGTCATCCTTGGCTGTGAGCTGTAGGTAGAGGTGCAGGTTATCGAGCCAGGTGTCAAACTTCACAGGGCGGCCCTCAGCATCGAACACGAGAACATGTGGGCTAGCCATAGGAACAGTAGAAATAGCAGCAGTAGGAGAAGCAGGTAGGACGAACCAGGTAGGGCAGGGCGGCGCGGCTCGGTACAGGCCGGGGCGCGGCTCGGCGGGGTGGCTGTTGGGTGCAAATTCACATTGCACGACATCCTGCCGTCTGTTTGTACGAGTATGCGTGTGCGAATGCATTTGCGTGTGAATGGTATGTTTGTGTGTTTGTTTGCTTTCGCAATTTTCGCTTGAAGCATTTGCAGGTACTCGCACAATGTGCGCTTCGGCATAACATTGTACGCGCTATGAACAGTACAAGCAGAAAGGACGAGCTCGCAAAGGAACCCAAGATGGAAGCTTTGCGGTTCAACTTACTTGATTGCGCAGATTCAGTTCTATCCAACTCGAAATTGTACTGTTTTGTTTGGTTGACTATAGTGTAGCAGGGCAGGCACTATAGGGGTACAATTTAGGTGAAGGTTGGATGTTGTTTGTCTGTATCTGCATGCTACAGGGCCAGGGGAAACCAGCGGAACCAGCATTTGGCTGGTTGGGCAAAGACAAAAACAGGTTCTGTTTTTAGGACCTGAACCTGGTTGTTGTTTTCCCAGGTTGGAAAAACAGAACCAGAGGTTGTTCACCAACCTATCACCTGCTATTTTGTCCAGCCAGGTTGGTTCTGTTGCTTGGAATTATTTGGGATCATCCCTGGTTGTTCCCAGGTTCATTCCCAAGGTCCTTGCTAGCTAGAACTATTTATTCCTTCTCTGTTTGTACCTGGATATAGTGAAATTGATTCAAGCGAATTCCTTCCTTGCTGGAATTTCTTTTCTACGCGGTGCGACGGCGGAATGCTACCCGAGTCAACGCTAGTACGCTAGCACTCCAACGCTAGGCTAACGCTGTCCGAGCCATAACTTCGTAATGGCAGAACTTTTCGCGAGGCAACTTGGCTTATTTTAAAGCTCTTAGAGTGAGCTTCGATATAGGAAATTCTCAGCTTAATCCGATCGACGGTCTGCACGATACGCTGCGCGACGCTCAAGGTACTCTTGCTGTTTTGACTAAGTCCCTCTTGATCCCTCTCTCTACAAACTCGGACCCGAGGATAGGGGCTGGTCTTGTACCAGGCACCCAAGGACCCTTGGAGGTGACCCCGAGGAGAGGTTTTAAGTGTGATAAAGTCTTAATAGCTTGAGTTTATTAGGCCCTTACACCAACAAGCTGGTATCAGAGCTGCGTTATAGTGATCCTCGATATAGGTAGCTATGGCGGGCAACACCTCGGCGGTAGCTGGTGAATCTTCAGCCCAAGATCGTAGCGGCAGCCATAATTCTGGTGTTTCTGCGCCAAGGGGAGCGCGAACAAGCCAGGGCTCGCTGATCAAGGAGGTGCTGAAAAACTTCACCGTCGAGAAGTTCAATGGTGAGGGCTATGATGATTGGGCCTGGAAAATGCAACTTTATTTCCGTCAAATCGGATTGCTGAAACTAATGATTGGGGAGGAGCCTAGACCGAGTGACCCCGCCCTTCAGGAAGATTGGGACGAGCGCGCCTCGGCTGGCTACTACTTGATGTCGCAGAGTTTGGAGCTGAACCAGCGTCACCACGTCATGCATGTGCTGCCGGAGGTTGAGTGCGGTCCGAAGGCGTGGACGGTGTTGAAGGAGCTGCACGCCCCGACCTCCGTTGTTGCAACATTGATGCTGGAGAGGGAGCTGTCCGCGTTGCGCCTGAGCGAGGGAGAGCCGGTGCAACCTGTCCTGGACAAATTGCGCGACCTCTACGCGAAGTTGGCGACCGCAGGAATCACCTACCCGGAGCAAACAAAGTGCTTGAAGATGCTCTCGCTGCTGCCGGAATCGTGGCTTCAATTTACGAGCGGATTGAGCCTGCCGCAGAACCAGAGCTTGTGGACGCTCGAGTGGGTGCGGACGAAGATTCTGGAGGAGGACTTCCGTCGCCGCCAACTGAGGGGTGGAGACGACGGCAGCAGCGGCTACGGGATGCAAGGGAGCCGACGTGGCAAAGGACGTGGCTTCGGTGGTGCTGGACGCGGTGCAAAGAAAGACGACGACTCCAACGACCAACAAGGAGGTACCGGTTGGGGTCGCGGTGCGAAATCTGGACGTGGGGGCAAGTCGGGTGCTGGTGGCAAAATGAAAGGGAGTTGCTGGTATTGTGAGAAGGAAGGGCACCCCTGGTTTTTGTGCTATAAGAAACCCGATGGATGGACCCCCCAGAATCGTCACCAGGATGGCGGCGCGCGGAGGAACCAGAAAAAACGGTGCCAACATGATCGCTGATTCGTCCGACAACAACCCAAAGGGCAACGGCGGTGCGGAGAAGAAGAAGGAGCGCACCGCGGGCCAATTCTTCCATATGGGAGACAAGGGGGAGCAAGGAGACGCATCTGCTAAGGCTGGAGCAGAGCTGCACCCCCTGGACTATTGGGTGTTGGACACAGGCGCTGCTTGGACAATGACGCCGCGCAAGGACCTGCTGGACGACGTACGCGCTGCACCGATTAATGAGGTGTGCTCTGCCTCTGGACACATGTTGAAGGTGGCTGGTGCGGGACGAGCTGCATTTAAGGGAGCGGATGGCAAGCCGGTGGTGCTGCACGACGTTCTCCTCGTCCCCGACCTGAAGGCCAACCTCATCTCCCTCCGTAAGCTTGGCAAGGCTGGGGTGAACACCAACACGGATGGGGCTCGCACTTATAAGGGGAAGCTGGGCAATCGGGTGCTTTGGGATCTGCACGAGAGCAAGGACGTGTACAGATCTATGTGGCAGCTGCCGGCGCTGGCGTGGCACGGTGGGGGGCAGGCTAGAGAGGGGTCTGCATCCCAGGGGGAGTGCAACGCCGTTGGAGGGGTTGGTGTGAAAGTGTCGGCCAGATCTGGGGAGACAGATTGGGCAACTGCACACCGACGTTTGGGGCATGTGGCAATGCCTTTGCTGAAGCAGCTGGAGAAGGATGGAGCCGTTAAGGGCTTAAAGCTGAACGGACAACCACCCGATGATAACTGTGAAATTTGCCTCCTTTCAAAGTTCACCCGTTTCCCCTTCCATAGTGTGGCTGGCAGGAGCAAAAAGCCGTTGGAGCTGGTCCACATGGACTTGGTGGGGCCGCTGCCGGTGCAAGGGCACAAGGGGGAGCGGTACTTCCTAACCATAGTGGATGACTGGAGCAGGCTAATGTGGGCGTATCCGCTGAAGCAGAAAGATCACGCCGCCTCCACGATTCGGGACGATTGGCTGCCGTTCGTGGAGAAGCAAGCGGAGTGTGTGGTGAAGCGGATTAGGACAGATCGGGGTGGTGAGTTCCTTGGAGCTGAGATGACGGCCTGGCTCAAGAAGCAGGGCATCCAGAGGGAGCTGACCACGGCTTACACCCCACAGTCTAACGGTGTAGCAGAACGGGCGAACCGGACAATTCTGGAGACAGCTAGGGCGCTGCTCATAGAATCTGGGCTGGGCAACTCCATGTGGCCCCATGCTGTTCGGCACGCTACCGTCGCTAGGAACAGGGTACTCACAAAGGTTGGGGATGACTCGTGGGTGCCGTTGGAGAGGTGGCTTGGGAGGAAGCCGCCGGTTGACATGCTGCGGGTGTTCGGTTGCATGGCAGTCGCCCACGTTCCCAAGACCTACCGCAGTAAGTTGGGGGCGAGTGCAATCTGGTGTGTGCATTTGGGGCTGGCAGCTGAAAGCAAGGGATGGCTGCTGTGGGAGCCTTCCAAGGGTGTGTTGTTTGACAGCAGGGATGTGAAGTTTGTTGAGGGCATGATGTATGGGAGCTGGGAGAAACAGCCGGAGGCCAGGGTGTCCCAGCAGATGGAGCAGATCACCATGCAGCTGGACCTGACTCCTAGTGTGTGGGAGGAGGGAGAGGAGGCAGCTGCAGAGGGTGGTGATAAAGAGAAGGTGCAGGAGGCACCTGCTGGTGGAGGTGATGGTGTGGAGATTAGCAGTAGCACTAGTGGAGCTGCTGGATCCGAGGGAGGAGAGCAGCAGCAGGGGAAAACTAAGAAGCCGAAGGGTGTTATTATGAAGGGATGGGAGACACCCGTCTCCAGGCCAGGACGTACCCGTATGGCTACTAAAAAGCTGACTGCAGGAGCTGATGTAGCGGAGCAGCAGCTTGGGACCGAGGAGGCATTGCTGATTCTACCGCATGGCTATGACCCAGATGAGGAGGATCAACCTGCGTACTGTTTTCTTGCCCCTGCACCTGAGGAACCAGCTAGCATGGAGGAGGCATTAGCTGGACCAGATAGGGACAAATGGCTAGCTTCCAGGGATGCTGAGTACCAGAGCCTGCTGGAGAATGGGACTTGGGAACTAGTGGTGCTGCCTGAGGGAAAGAAAGCGGTACAATGCAAGTGGGTGCTAAGGATCAAGACTGACGACAAGGGGCAGGTCACCATCTACAAGAGTAGGTTGGTGGCTAAGGGGTTTATGCAGAAGGAGAAGCGGGACTTCAATGAGATCTTTGCTCCCACTGCCAAACCCCCTACCCTTCGTGTCTTGTTGGCAGATGCAGCCGTTAGTGGGAAGTTCATTATCCAGATGGACATATCAACGGCATTCCTCAATGGCATTTTAGAGGAGGAGGTGTTCATGACGCAGCCGCCTGGGTATGAGGATGGTACGGGCAGGGTGTGCAAGCTGAAAAAGTCCATCTACGGCTTGAAGCAGGCGCCACGCTGCTGGTACCAGAAGTTGGCAGCTGTTTTAGAGGAGATGGGATTCAGGACCAGCAGCTGTGATGAGAGCCTCTTTCTCAAGGGGGAGGGGGAGAAGCTGGTGCTGTTTCTGGTCTATGTGGACGACATTCTTCTCTTTAGCAGCAGCATGAAGGAGATCCAGAAGGTGCAGCAGCAGCTGATGGAGAACTTCAAGTGCAAGAACCTTGGGGAGGTAAAGTACTACCTCGGGATGCACGTGGAGAGGGATCTGGATCACAGGTGGTTGAAGCTGCACCAGGAGAAGTTCATCAAGGAGCTTGGGGAGAAGTACGGAATTGAGAATGAGCGCAAGGTTGCAACTCCCCTGCCAGCAGAATTCAAGCTTGTGAAAGCTGCAGAGGATGAAGGGGTTGAAGCCGAGGAGCAGCAGCAATTTCAGTCCTTGGTGGGCAGCCTCTTGTATGCAGCAGTTCACACGAGACCCGACATCTCTTTCTCGGTTGGGCAGCTGGCTAGGGTAGTGCAGAATCCATCAGAGGAGCAGGTGGATGCAGCTGAGCGTGTGGTGAAGTATCTGAACTCTCACCCAAGCATTGGAGTTCAATACTCCGCATCTGCACAGGTGAAGCAGAAAGGGGTTGAGGTGCTGAAAGAGAAGGGGGAGAGGCTTGGAGAAGGCAAGCTTTTTTCTCACTTGCTTTACTGATGCTACGTGGGCCTCTGAGAAGGAGGATTCCTCGTCTGTGGGAGGATACATCTGCGTAGTTGGGGGAGGACCGGTTAGTTGGAGGTCAAAGAAGCAGACGGAGACAGCACTCTCTTCCGTGGAATCAGAGTACATGGCGATGTTCCATGGAGTGAAGGAGGTGATTTGGCTGAGGAGGCTGTTGGAGGAGATTGGCCAGGAGCAAAAGGTTGCTACGCCGCTGTTTTGTGATAGCAAGGGAGCTCTTGGGATGGCCAGGAACGCTGTGCTTCATGGGCTGAACAAGCACATGCGTATCAAGTGGCACTGGCTGCGTAAGGAGGTGAAGAGGGGGACGGTGAATCCGATCTACATCAAGACTCACCAGCAGCCAGCAGACTTCCTCACCAAGAGGCTTGCGGATGAGTCTCATTGGCGTTGTGTGCGCATGAGTGGAATGAGCATGAACTAGTATGGAATGATGGGGATGCAGCCGGCAGGCTGAGGGGGAGTGTGTTGGGTGCAAATTCACATTGCACGACATCCTGCCGTCTGTTTGTACGAGTATGCGTGTGCGAATGCATTTGCGTGTGAATGGTATGTTTGTGTGTTTGTTTGCTTTCGCAATTTTCGCTTGAAGCATTTGCAGGTACTCGCACAATGTGCGCTTCGGCATAACATTGTACGCGCTATGAACAGTACAAGCAGAAAGGACGAGCTCGCAAAGGAACCCAAGATGGAAGCTTTGCGGTTCAACTTACTTGATTGCGCAGATTCAGTTCTATCCAACTCGAAATTGTACTGTTTTGTTTGGTTGACTATAGTGTAGCAGGGCAGGCACTATAGGGGTACAATTTAGGTGAAGGTTGGATGTTGTTTGTCTGTATCTGCATGCTACAGGGCCAGGGGAAACCAGCGGAACCAGCATTTGGCTGGTTGGGCAAAGACAAAAACAGGTTCTGTTTTTAGGACCTGAACCTGGTTGTTGTTTTCCCAGGTTGGAAAAACAGAACCAGAGGTTGTTCACCAACCTATCACCTGCTATTTTGTCCAGCCAGGTTGGTTCTGTTGCTTGGAATTATTTGGGATCATCCCTGGTTGTTCCCAGGTTCATTCCCAAGGTCCTTGCTAGCTAGAACTATTTATTCCTTCTCTGTTTGTACCTGGATATAGTGAAATTGATTCAAGCGAATTCCTTCCTTGCTGGAATTTCTTTTCTACGCGGTGCGACGGCGGAATGCTACCCGAGTCAACGCTAGTACGCTAGCACTCCAACGCTAGGCTAACGCTGTCCGAGCCATAACTTCGTAATGGCAGAACTTTTCGCGAGGCAACTTGGCTTATTTTAAAGCTCTTAGAGTGAGCTTCGATATAGGAAATTCTCAGCTTAATCCGATCGACGGTCTGCACGATACGCTGCGCGACGCTCAAGGTACTCTTGCTGTTTTGACTAAGTCCCTCTTGATCCCTCTCTCTACAAACTCGGACCCGAGGATAGGGGCTGGTCTTGTACCAGGCACCCAAGGACCCTTGGAGGTGACCCCGAGGAGAGGTTTTAAGTGTGATAAAGTCTTAATAGCTTGAGTTTATTAGGCCCTTACACCAACAGTGGCGCGGCTTGGCTCAGGGCGCGCGGCTCGGCTCGGGGCGCGCGGCTCGGCTCGCGCGGGAACGGGCCGCTCGGGGCCTCCAGGTGGTGGGCACGGGTTGGCGAGGTCGGCGTGGGGCTAGTTGGGGCCCTAGAGGGGCGAGCACGGGGCCGATCGGGGCCTGAGCAGGGCTGGCGCGGGGCCGACTGGGCCTGAGCTGGGTTGGCGCGGGGCTGACGGGGCCTGAGACGGGGACGATGGGGCCTGAGACGGGGCCGACGGGGCCTGGACAGGGCTAGCACAGGGCCAAACGGGGCCGTGACGGGGCTAGCAGTGGGGCCGACGGGGCCTGAAACGTGGCCAACGGGGCCTTATACGGGGCTAGCGCGGGCCGACGGGGCCTGAGAGGGGCTAGCGCGGGGCCGACGGGGCCTGAACGGGGCTAGCGTGGGGGCCGATTGGGGCCAGAATAGGGCTAGCTCGGGGCCGACGGGGCCTGAAACGGGGCTAGCGCGGGCCGACGGGGCCTGAAACGGGGCCGACGAGGCCTGAAACGGGGCTAGCGTGGGCCGACAGGGCCTGAAACGGGGCTAGCGCGGGCCGACGGGGCCTGAACCGAGGCGGACGGGGCGTGAAACGGGGCCGACGGGGCTTGAAACGGAGCTAGCGCGGGCCGACGGGGCCTGGAAACGGGGCTAGCGCGGGCCGACGGGGCCTGAAACGGGGCCGACGGGGCCTGAAACGGGGCTAGCGCGGGCCGATGGGGCCTGAACCAGGGCCGACGGGGCCTGAGACGGGGCTAGCGTGGGCCGACGGGGCCTGAAACGGGGCTAGCGCGGGCCGACGGGGCCTGGAAACGGGGCTAGCGCGGGCCGACGGGGCCTGAGACGGGGCTAGAGCGGGCCGATGGGGCCTAAGAGGGGCTAGCGCGGGGCCGACGGGGCCTGAAAGGGGGCCTCTAGGCAGAGCGGGCGTGGGGCCGATGTGGCCTGAACGGGGCTAGCCCGGGGCCGTCAAGAGGGGCCTCTAGGGGCGGGACGCTCAGAGGCGCCCTAGGGCACAGGTAGGTAGGTAGTAGTTAGGTATGTAGTGGTGGGCCCTTAGAAAAATTCGGTCCTAGGAAGGACCTGCTCTATACCATGTTTGAATAACTGAACAGGGAGTGATAAACTAGCAGTGAAAACATTAAAAGTACCTAACCCTAGAATTGTGTACCCCCTATAGGCTGTTATAGTCACAGTAGGCTCCAATGTGCCTAAAACGAAAGATAGAGTGCACAGTCGGATTTCTACACAGCGGCTTCCAACGTTCATATCGTTCTGCTCACAACTCCAAATGACTTGATTCAACTTGGATCTGGAGCGTCTTATTGTCGCCTACAATAGGCAATTTAGATCGCATGATTTGACCAAGTATTGACGACACAGCGCTGGTTTGAACGAACGGCACTATGGCAGCCACTATAGTCTTAGAACACAAGATAGGAAGAAGTTAGGAAGAGTTACGAGTTGGGAATGACTCCCAGCTCCTACAAACCCCAAGAGCCGAGGTACATTGATGTGGAACAGTGCCACAGTGTCCCCAACCACGAAGGGTCTCGAAACTACAATTCACTAGGGCCTACACCAAGTGAAATGTTACAGTACACAAAGTAATGTAACTATCTTCAATATCTTGAGGTGCACCCTTTTGGCGAGCTTCGAAATCACTCGACGCCTGACACAAAGGCTCGGGCTCTTCATCACAAACTCATCCTTGGGTTCTTGATGGGTCTTCTGCACACACCTGCGACATGCCGAACGTCCGACACAGGACAAAATAGAAACCGCGCGCGAGATACAAACAACCGCGTAACACGCGTCTAGCGATATCTCGCTATTGACTCGACACACACACTCGACATCCTGACTCAACATTCACTCACAATTATATGAAATATATATTATCCCATGCCCTTATACCATTCCATACACACACACATGCACGCACACGGACAACACGCCGAGTGCAAACCATAGGGTTGCACCAACAAACTCCCCCTCGGATTGTTGGCCTTAGGATATGTTGCTCTCTCAGTTCAGAGCCATCCCAGCCAGCTTGCAACACTTCCAATGCTGCTGCTCCACCAGCCTCTTAGTCATCATGTCAGCCGGTTGCCCCGTGGTCTTCACGTACCGCAACTCAACTTCACCCGCGGTCACCATGCTCCTCGTCCAATGCCACTTCACCCTCTTGTGCTTTGTGAGTCCATGCAACACATAGTTCTTAGCAAGAGCAATGGCACCCTGGCTGTCACAGTAGAGTGGGGTAGGTCCTTGCTGCTCCTCCCCCAATTCAGCCAACAAACGCCGCTGCCACACAATCTCCCGTACGGCACGGAAGAGTGCCATGTACCCGGACTCAACCGAGCCCAAAGCTTGGTCAACCTGCTTCTTGCTCTCCCAAGCAGTTGGGCCTCCACCAACATAGCATATGAAGCCTCCCACACTTGTCATGTCCTCTGGTTCTGATGCATATGAAGCATCCGAGTAGGCGGTGAGGAACAAACGCCCGGGCTCAACACCATCCGCGACCTTTTGGTGCCTTTGTGCCGCCGCCGAGTATTGCAGCCCAACAGTCGGTCTTTGGCCAAGACACTTGGCCACCCTCATTCCAGCTGCTACCTGCTCCTCATTAGGGCGTTGCACAACCCTAGCCAGCTGCCCGGTAGCAAACGCGATGTCCGGTCGGGTGTTTACCGCCGCATACATGAGGCTGCCCACCAACGAGTGAAAACGGCGCCTCTCTTCTTCTCCAACACTCTCCTCTTCTGGCCCCTTCACACACTTGAACCCAGAGGGAAAGGGAGTAGCCACATGACCTTCACTCTGGCCAAAGTTGGCGGCCAATGCCTCCAGATACTTCCGTTGGTGCACTCGCATGCTCCGCTTCTCCACGTCTCGTTCGATGTGGAGCCCAAGGTAGAAGTTCACGTCACCAAGGGACTTGCACTTGAACTTGTCATGCAGCTTCAGTATCACCTCCTTCACAAGGTCAGAGGAGGGTGAGAATATGAGGATGTCATCCACATAAACCACCATGAAGCTCCTCTGCCTCCCCTCGCCAAGCATGAACAAGGAGTGATCGGCCGTTGAGAGAGTGAAGCCGATCTCCTCCAACACTTCGCGGAGCTTCATGTACCATTGCCTACGGGCCTGCTTCAGCCCATATAGGGCCTTCTTCAGCTTTCACACTCTGCCACTACCATCATCAAAACCCTCTGGCTGTGCCATAAAAATCTCCTCCTCAATGATGCCGTTCAGGAATGCCGTTACGATGTCTATTTGTTTTACTACCCATCCTTTGATGGCGGCTCCCGCGAATAGGGTTCGCAGCGTCGTCGGCTTCACCACAGGGGCAAACAGATCCTTAAATTCCACCTTCTCCTTCTACTGGTACCCCTTGGCTACAAGCCTAGACTTATAGCGCTCGATCTTGCCGTCGGCATCCGACTTGATTTTGAAGAGCCACTTGGACGTTATCGCCGTACGCCCCTCCGGTAGCTCCACCAATTCGAATGTGTCATTCTCCTTGATGCTTTTCAGCTCACTCTCCATGGCCTTCTTCCACTCCTCAGCATCACTACTCTCCAAAGCCTCCTTGAGAGTTGCTGGTTCTCCCGGCATCTCCGCCGGAGAGAAGAACGCGAAGGCACACTCCTCGTAGTCACTCTCCTCGTCGTCTCCGACCATCATTGCCGCTCCGGCCAGGGCTGTCTTGCCCTGCTTTCCCAGTGCATCATAAGTCAGCCTATTAAGGGGTTGAACTCTCCTCTTCCCCCTTCCTTCCTCCTCAGCTGCAGCGACTTGAAGGCCTTGGTGTTGCTGCGGTGTGGCTCGAATCCGTGGAGCACTCATAGTACGGGAAGGGAGTAACGGTGCACGCTCGCTCACTTGGTGCACCTCCTCCTCTTCTTCCTCTGCATCATTGGCCTCCTCTCCCCCATTCACAAGGGAGGATTGCCTTGTGGTTGTGCTGCCGCTGCTCAGCTCCAAAGGCAGCTCCACATGCTCCAAGCCGGAACTCTTTACTTCCCCAAACCGCACTCCTATCTTCGCCTCATTCTTGTTGGTGTAAGGGCCTAATAAACTCAAGCTATTAAGACTTTATCACACTTAAAACCTCTCCTCGGGGTCACCTCCAAGGGTCCTTGGGTGCCTGGTACAAGACCAGCCCCTATCCTCGGGTCCGAGTTTGTAGAGAGAGGGATCAAGAGGGACTTAGTCAAAACAGCAAGAGTACCTTGAACGTCGCGCAGCGTATCGTGCAGACCGTCGATCGGATTAAGCTGAGAATTTCCTATATCGAAGCTCACTCTAAGAGCTTTAAAATAAGCCAAGTTGCCTCGCGAAAAGTTCTGCCATTACGAAGTTATGGCTCGGACAGCGTTAGCCTAGCGTTGGAGTGCTAGCGTACTAGCGTTGACTCGGGTAGCATTCCGCCGTCGCACTGCGTAGAAACGAAATTCCAGCAAGGAAGGAATTCGCTTGAATCAATTTCACTATGTTCAGGTACAAACAGAGAAGGAATAAATAGCTCTAGCTAGCAAGGACCTTGGGAATCAACCTGGGAACAACCAGGGATGATCCCAAATAATTCCAAGCAACAGAACCAACCTGGCTGGACAAAATAGCAGGTGATAGGTTGGTGAACAACCTCTGGTTCTGTTTTTCCAACCTGGGGAAACAACAACCAGGTTCAGGTCCTAAAAACAGAACCTGTTTTGTCTTTGCCCAACCAGCCAAATGCTGGTTCCGCTGGTTTCCCCTGGCCCTGTAGCATGCAGATACAGACAAACAACATCCAACCTTCACCTAAATTGTACCCCTATAGTGCCTGCCCTGCTACACTATAGTCAACCAAACAAAACAGTACAATTTCGAGTTGGATAGAACTGAATCTGCGCAATCAAGTAAGTTGAACCGCAAAGCTTCCATCTTGGGTTCCTTTGCGAGCTCGTCCTTTCTGCTTGTACTGTTCATAGCGCGTACAATGTTATGCCGAAGCGCACATTTTGCGAGTACCTGCAAATGCTTCAAGCGAAAATTGCGAAAGCAAGCAAACAGACAAACATACCATTCACACGCAAATGCATTCGCACACGCATACTCGTACAAACAGACGGCAGGATGTCGTGCAATGTGAATTTGCACCCAACACACTCCCCCTCAGCCTGCCGGCTGCATCCCCATCATTCCATACTAGTTCATGCTCATTCCACTCATGCGCACACAACGCCAATGAGACTCATCCGCAAGCCTCTTGGTGAGGAAGTCTGCTGGCTGCTGGTGAGTCTTGATGTAGATCGGATTCACCGTCCCCCTCTTCACCTCCTTACGCAGCCAGTGCCACTTGATACGCATGTGCTTGTTCAGCCCATGAAGCACAGCGTTCCTGGCCATCCCAAGAGCTCCTTTGCTATCACAAAACAGCGGCGTAGCAACCTTTTGCTCCTGGCCAATCTCCTCCAACAGCCTCCTCAGCCAAATCATCTCCTTCACCCCATGGAACATCGCCATGTACTCTGATTCCACGGAAGAGAGTGCTGTCTCCGTCTGCTTCTTTGACCTCCAACTAACCGGTCCTCCCCCAACTACGCAGATGTATCCTCCCACAGATGAGGAATCCTCCTTCTCAGAGGCCCACGTAGCATCAGTAAAGCAAGTGAGAAAAAGCTTGCCTTCTCCAAGCCTCTCCCCCTTCTCTTTCAGCACCTCAACCCCTTTCTGCTTCACCTGTGCAGATGTGGAGTATTGAACTCCAATGCTTGGGTGAGAGTTCAGATACTTCACCACACGCTCAGCTGCATCCACCTGCTCCTCTGATGGATTCTGCACTACCCTAGCCAGCTGCCCAACCGAGAAAGAGATGTCGGGTCTCGTGTGAACTGCTGCATACAAGAGGCTGCCCACCAAGGACTGAAATTGCTGCTGCTCCTCGGCTTCAACCCCTTCATCCTCTGCAGCTTTCACAAGCTTGAATTCTGCTGGCAGGGGAGTTGCAACCTTGCGCTCATTCTCAATTCCGTACTTCTCCCCAAGCTCCTTGATAAACTTCTCCTGGTGCAGCTTCAACCACCTGTGATCCAGATCCCTCTCCACGTGCATCCCGAGGTAGTACTTTACCTCCCCAAGGTTCTTGCACTTGAAGTTCTCCATCAGCTGCTGCTGCACCTTCTGGATCTCCTTCATGCTGCTGCTAAAGAGAAGAATGTCGTCCACATAGACCAGAAACAGCACCAGCTTCTCCCCCTCCCCCTTGAGAAAGAGGCTCTCATCACAGCTGCTGGTCCTGAATCCCATCTCCTCTAAAACAGCTGCCAACTTCTGGTACCAGCAGCGTGGCGCCTGCTTCAAGCCGTAGATGGACTTTTTCAGCTTGCACACCCTGCCCGTACCATCCTCATACCCAGGTGGCTGCGTCATGAACACCTCCTCCTCTAAAATCCCGTTCAGAAATGCCGTTGATATGTCCATCTGGATAATGAACTTCCCACTAACGGCTGCATCTGCCAACAAGACACGAAGGGTAGGGGGTTTGGCAGTGGGAGCAAAGATCTCATTGAAGTCCCGCTTCTCCTTCTGCATAAACCCCTTAGCCACCAACCTACTCTTGTAGATGGTGACCTGCCCCTTGTCGTCAGTCTTGATCCTTAGCACCCACTTGCATTGTACCGCTTTCTTTCCCTCAGGCAGCACCACTAGTTCCCAAGTCCCATTCTCCAGCAGGCTCTGGTACTCAGCATCCCTGGAAGCTAGCCATTTGTCCCTATCTGGTCCAGCTAATGCCTCCTCCATGCTAGCTGGTTCCTCTGGTGCAGGGGCAAGAAAACAGTACGCAGGTTGATCCTCCTCATCCGGGTCATAGCCATGCGGTAGAATCAGCAATGCCTCCTCGGTCCCAAGCTGCTGCTCCGCTACATCAGCTCCTGCAGTCAGCTTCTTAGTAGCCATACGGGTACGTCCTGGCCTGGAGACGGGTGTCTCCCATCCCTTCATAATAACACCCTTCGGCTTCTTAGTTTTCCCCTGCTGCTGCTCTCCTCCCTCGGATCCAGCAGCTCCACTAGTGCTACCGCTAATCTCCACACCATCACCTCCACCAGCAGGTGCCTCCTGCACCTTCTCTTTATCACCACCCTCTGCAGCTGCCTCCTCTCCCTCCTCCCACACACTAGGAGTCAGGTCCAGCTGCATGGTGATCTGCTCCATCTGCTGGGACACCCTGGCCTCCGGCTGTTTCTCCCAGCTCCCATACATCATGCCCTCAACAAACTTCACATCCCTGCTGTCAAATAACACACCCTTGGAGGGTTCCCACAGCAGCCATCCCTTGCTCTCAGCAGCCAGCCCCAAATGCACACACCAGATTGCACTCGCCCCCAACTTACTGCGGTAGGTCTTGGGAACGTGGGCGACTGCCATGCAACCGAACACCCTCAGCATGTCCACCGGCGGCTTCCTCCCAAGCCACCTCTCCAACGGCACCCACGAGTCATCCCCAACCTTTGTGAGTACCCTGTTCCTAGCGACGGTAGCGTGCCGAACAGCATGGGGCCACATGGAGTTGCCCAGCCCAGATTCTATGAGCAGCGCCCTAGCTGTCTCCAGAATTGTCCGGTTCGCCCGTTCTGCTACACCGTTAGACTGTGGGGTGTAAGCCGTGGTCAGCTCCCTCTGGATGCCCTGCTTCTTGAGCCAGGCCGTCATCTCAGCTCCAAGGAACTCACCACCCCGATCTGTCCTAATCCGCTTCACCACACACTCCGCTTGCTTCTCCACGAACGGCAGCCAATCGTCCCGAATCGTGGAGGCGGCGTGATCTTTCTGCTTCAGCGGATACGCCCACATTAGCCTGCTCCAGTCATCCACTATGGTTAGGAAGTACCGCTCCCCCTTGTGCCCTTGCACCGGCAGCGGCCCCACCAAGTCCATGTGGACCAGCTCCAACGGCTTTTTGCTCCTGCCAGCCACACTATGGAAGGGGAAACGGGTGAACTTTGAAAGGAGGCAAATTTCACAGTTATCATCGGGTGGTTGTCCGTTCAGCTTTAAGCCCTTAACGGCTCCATCCTTCTCCAGCTGCTTCAGCAAAGGCATTGCCACATGCCCCAATCGTCGGTGTGCAGTTGCCCAATCTGTCTCCCCAGATCTGGCCGACACTTTCACACCAACCCCTCCAACGGCGTTGCACTCCCCCTGGGATGCAGACCCCTCTCCAGCCTGCCCCCCACCGTGCCACGCCAGCGCCGGCAGCTGCCACATAGATCTGTACACGTCCTTGCTCTCGTGCAGATCCCAAAGCACCCGATTGCCCAGCTTCCCCTTATAAGTGCGAGCCCCATCCGTGTTGGTGTTCACCCCAGCCTTGCCAAGCTTACGGAGGGAGATGAGGTTGGCCTTCAGGTCGGGGACGAGGAGAACGTCGTGCAGCACCACCGGCTTGCCATCCGCTCCCTTAAATGCAGCTCGTCCCGCACCAGCCACCTTCAACATGTGTCCAGAGGCAGAGCACACCTCATTAATCGGTGCAGCGCGTACGTCGTCCAGCAGGTCCTTGCGCGGCGTCATTGTCCAAGCGGCGCCTGTGTCCAACACCCAATAGTCCAGGGGATGCAGCTCTGCTCCAGCCTTAGCAGATGCGTCTCCTTGCTCCCCCTTGTCTCCCATATGGAAGAATTGGCCCGCGGTGCGCTCCTTCTTCTTCTCCGCACCGCCGTTGCCCTTCGGGTTGTTGTCGGACGAATCAGCGACCATGTTGGCGCCGTTTTTCTGGTTCTTCCGCGCGCCGCCATCCTGGTGACGATTCTGGGGGGTCCATCCATCGGGTTTCTTATAGCACAAAAACCAGGGGTGCCCTTCCTTCTCACAATACCAGCAACTCCCTTTCATTTTGCCACCAGCACCCGACTTGCCCCCACGTCCAGATTTCGCACCGCGACCCCAACCGGTACCTCCTTGTTGGTCGTTGGAGTCGTCGTCTTTCTTTGCACCGCGTCCAGCACCACCGAAGCCACGTCCTTTGCCACGTCGGCTCCCTTGCATCCCGTAGCCGCTGCTGCCGTCGTCTCCACCCCTCAGTTGGCGGCGACGGAAGTCCTCCTCCAGAATCTTCGTCCGCACCCACTCGAGCGTCCACAAGCTCTGGTTCTGCGGCAGGCTCAATCCGCTCGTAAATTGAAGCCACGATTCCGGCAGCAGCGAGAGCATCTTCAAGCACTTTGTTTGCTCCGGGTAGGTGATTCCCGCGGTCGCCAACTTCGCGTAGAGGTCGCGCAATTTGTCCAGGACAGGTTGCACCGGCTCTCCCTCGCTCAGGCGCAACGCGGACAGCTCCCTCTCCAGCATCAATGTTGCAACAACGGAGGTCGGGGCGTGCAGCTCCTTCAACACCGTCCACGCCTTCGGACCGCACTCAACCTCCGGCAGCAGGTGCATGACGTGGTGACGCTGGTTCAGCTCCAAACTCTGCGACATCAAGTAGTAGCCAGCCGAGGCGCGCTCGTCCCAATCTTCCTGAAGGGCGGGGTCATTCGGTCTAGGCTCCTCCCCAATCATTAGTTTCAGCAATCCGATTTGACGGAAATAAAGTTGCATTTTCCAGGCCCAATCATCATAGCCCTCACCATTGAACTTCTCGACGGTGAAGTTTTTCAGCACCTCCTTGATCAGCGAGCCCTGGCTTGTTCGCGCTCCCCTTGGCGCAGAAACACCAGAATCATGGCTGCCGCTACGATCTTGGGCTGAAGATTCACCAGCTACCGCCGAGGTGTTGCCCGCCATAGCTACCTATATCGAGGATCACTATAACGCAGCTCTGATACCAGCTTGTTGGTGTAAGGGCCTAATAAACTCAAGCTATTAAGACTTTATCACACTTAAAACCTCTCCTCAGGGTCACCTCCAAGGGTCCTTGGGTGCCTGGTACAAGACCAGCCCCTATCCTCGGGTCCGAGTTTGTAGAGAGAGGGATCAAGAGGGACTTAGTCAAAACAGCAAGAGTACCTTGAACGTCGCGCAGCGTATCGTGCAGACCGTCGATCGGATTAAGCTGAGAATTTCCTATATCGAAGCTCACTCTAAGAGCTTTAAAATAAGCCAAGTTGCCTCGCGAAAAGTTCTGCCATTACGAAGTTATGGCTCGGACAGCGTTAGCCTAGCGTTGGAGTGCTAGCGTACTAGCGTTGACTCGGGTAGCATTCCGCCGTCGCACTGCGTAGAAACGAAATTCCAGCAAGGAAGGAATTCGCTTGAATCAATTTCACTATGTTCAGGTACAAACAGAGAAGGAATAAATAGCTCTAGCTAGCAAGGACCTTGGGAATCAACCTGGGAACAACCAGGGATGATCCCAAATAATTCCAAGCAACAGAACCAACCTGGCTGGACAAAATAGCAGGTGATAGGTTGGTGAACAACCTCTGGTTCTGTTTTTCCAACCTGGGGAAACAACAACCAGGTTCAGGTCCTAAAAACAGAACCTGTTTTGTCTTTGCCCAACCAGCCAAATGCTGGTTCCGCTGGTTTCCCCTGGCCCTGTAGCATGCAGATACAGACAAACAACATCCAACCTTCACCTAAATTGTACCCCTATAGTGCCTGCCCTGCTACACTATAGTCAACCAAACAAAACAGTACAATTTCGAGTTGGATAGAACTGAATCTGCGCAATCAAGTAAGTTGAACCGCAAAGCTTCCATCTTGGGTTCCTTTGCGAGCTCGTCCTTTCTGCTTGTACTGTTCATAGCGCGTACAATGTTATGCCGAAGCGCACATTTTGCGAGTACCTGCAAATGCTTCAAGCGAAAATTGCGAAAGCAAGCAAACAGACAAACATACCATTCACACGCAAATGCATTCGCACACGCATACTCGTACAAACAGACGGCAGGATGTCGTGCAATGTGAATTTGCACCCAACAATTCTTCGCCATCCAATCCTTGTACAAAGTTCTCCATGAACTTGCAGTCCCTGCTCACCAAGAACTTCTTGGTGAATGGGTCCCACAGAAGCCATCCCTTACTGTTTTGAGCCATGCCCAAGTGCACGGCCCACACCGCCTTGACACCAAACTTGTGCCGAAGATGCTTAGGCACGAGCGCCATGCACATGCACCCGAACACCCGTAGCATATCCACCTTCGGCTTCCTTCCTAGCCACTTCATATAGGGCACCCATTTGTCTGCTCCCACATGAGTCAAGGATCTGTTCTTGGCCACACACGTACTCCGCACCGCATCAGGCCAAAAATAGTCGGGTAGGCCGGCTTCAATGAGCAACCTGCGTGCGGCCTCCGTGATTGTGCGGTTCGCTCGCTCGGCGATGCCGTTCATTGCAAGGGAGTATGGCATGGTGAGGGAGTGCCGAATACCATTCTTCTTCAGCCACACCCCAAACGCCTTGCTCAGAAACTCTCCCCCTCGATTGGTGCGGATTGACTTGACTAGACGGTCTTGTTGCCGCTCCACCATCGGGAACCAATCCGTCTTCAACGTTTCAGCCACGTCGCTCTTCTTGGCCAGCACATACACCCAAGTCATGCGGGTGTAGACGTCGACAATGGTGAGAAAATACTCCAGCAGCTCCAAGCTTCAGGGGGCCCACCACGTCCATCACCACCGCATCAAGCGGTGCCTTAGCCGTTGCCTTTGAACTAGAGAATGGGAAACGGGTGAACTTGGCTTGCATGCACGTCGAGCAGCCAAGTACCTCATCGGGCTCCCCCTTCACACGTATGCCAGCAACCATCTCATTCTTCACTAGCTGCTGCAAGATGGGCAGGGCCACATGCCCCATGCGCCGATGCAAGGTGAGCCAATCACACTCCCCCGTAGCCGGAGTTGGATTGGAGAATGCCGCGCTTGCAATAGCGCCCCACATACTCTCTCCGTAGCCCTCCTCCGCTGCTGCCTCGGGGTTCTCCTCACCTTTTTGCTGCTCGTTGGCTGCTGCACCTCTCTCCATAGGTTCACCAAGCTTGCTGGTCCCTCCAAGATTGCACTTCTTGGACTCCTTCTCCTTAGCGCGACCGTCCGCGCAATCGCCGCTACCAACCGCTCCACCTTTAGTGCTGACGCTTGCTGTCACTTGCCTCTCCTTAGGCACTGGGACCACAGGGATCTGCCACATCTCGTTTTAGACATCTCTGTCCTCATGAAGGTCCTAAAGAATCCGATCGCCAAGCCTTGCGGTGTAGGTCTTGGCTCCCTTCGAGTTAGTGTCCATGCCGGCCTTTGCCAACCGCCGCACGGAAATCAGGTTTGCAGCAAGGCTGGGCACCCAAAGCACGTTCTTGAGGCCCACCATCTTCCCATCAGCACCCTTGAACATGGCCTTCTGCATGCCTTTCACCTCTGCTCGCTGCCCCAAAGCCGACGTGACATGCTTCACCGGTGACGGCTCGAGTTCGGTAAGCAAGTCTGGGCGAGGTGTCATGCTATAGGTAGCGCCACTATCAATCACCCAATAGTTCAGGGGGTGTAGGGTCACCCTCCCCACAGCTCTTGGCTCCTCAAAGCCTTCATCCTTCTCTGGATCAGCCGGTACTTGCGTCGACACAAAGTAGAATAGACCCAGGTATCGATCGTCGCTCGGGTCCTTGTCGTTGTCTCCGTTCTTCATGTTTGCAGCTCCACCACCGCGACCGCCACGGCCTCCACAGCCTCATCCTCTCCCTCCTCCTGCTCCTCTACCCTCTTGGCCTTGAGCAGGGGTCCAACCATCAGGGAGTTTGTAGCAGTCGCGCCACATGTGTCCGCTCTTGTGGCAATAGTGACACTCGCCGTCAAATCGGCCGCGACCGCGTCTGTAGCTGTTGTCGTCGCTGCCGTAACCGCCACTCCCGCGGCCTCCGCCGAAGTTGCTGCCACCAAACCTTCCTCCCCCTCGTCCTCTGCCTCTTCCTCGACCATATCCACGGCCGATGCTTGCTGCCCCAGCGCCATCCGCACTCGCCAATTCATGGCGGCGGAAGTCCTCTTGAAGGATAGCTCGCTTCACGTCTTCAAGCGAGAGGCGGGGCAAGTCGCGATTCGGGTTGATGATGAGCGAGGACCATGATTCGGGGAGTAGGGCCAGCAACTTGGTCTTCTTTTGGAGCTCACTGTTGGGTGCAAATTCACATTGCACGACATCCTGCCGTCTGTTTGTACGAGTATGCGTGTGCAAATGCATTTGCGTGTGAATGGTATGTTTGTGTGTTTGTTTGCTTTCGCAATTTTCGCTTGAAGCATTTGCAGGTACTCGCACAATGTGCGCTTCGGCATAACATTGTATGCGCTATGAACAGTACAAGCAGAAAGGACGAGCTCGCAAAGGAACCCAAGATGGAAGCTTTGCGATTCAACTTACTTGATTGCGCAGATTCAGTTCTATCCAACTCGAAATTGTACTGTTTTGTTTGGTTGACTATAGTGTAGCAGGGCAGGCACTATAGGGGTACAATTTAGGTGAAGGTTGGATGTTGTTTGTCTGGATCTGCATGCTACAGGGCCAGGGGAAACCAGCGGAACCAGCATTTGGCTGGTTGGGCAAAGACAAAACAGGTTCTGTTTTTAGGACCTGAACCTGGTTGTTGTTTTCCCAGGTTGGAAAAACAGAACCAGAGGTTGTTCACCAACCTATCACCTGCTATTTTGTCCAGCCAGGTTGGTTCTGTTGCTTGGAATTATTTGGGATCATCCCTGGTTGTTCCCAGGTTGATTCCCAAGGTCCTTGCTAGCTAGAGCTATTTATTCCTTCTCTGTTTGTACCTGAATATAGTGAAATTGATTCAAGCGAATTCCTCCCTTCCTGGAATTTTGTTTCTACGCGGTGCGACGGCGGAATGCTACCCGAGTCAACGCTAGTATGCTAGCACTCCAACGCTAGGCTAACGCTGTCCGAGCCATAACTTCGTAATGGCAAAACTTTTCGCGGAGCAACTGGGCTTATTTTAAAGCTCTTAGAGAGAGCTTCGATATAGGAAATTCTCAGCTTAATCCGATCGACGGTCTGCACGATACGCTGCGCGACGTTCAAGGTACTCTTGCTGTTTTGACTAAGTCCCTCTTGATCCCTCTCTCTACAAACTCGGACCCGAGGATAGGGGTTGGTCTTGTACCAGGCACCCAAGGACCCTTGGAGGTGACCCCGAGGAGAGGTTTTAAGTCTGATAAAGTCTTAATAGCTTGAGTTTATTAGGCCCTTACACCAACAAGCTGGTATCAGAGCTGCGTTATAGTGATCCTCGATATAGGTAGCTATGGCGGGCAACACCTCGGCGGTAGCTGGTGAATCTTCAGCCCAAGATCGTAGCGGCAGCCATGATTCTGGTGTTTCTGCGCCAAGGGGAACGCGAACAAGCCAGGGCTCGCTGATCAAGGAGGTGCTGAAAAACTTCACCGTCGAGAAGTTCAATGGTGAGGGCTATGATGATTGGGCCTGGAAAATGCAACTTTATTTCCGTCAAATCGGATTGCTGAAACTAATGATTGGGGAGGAGCCTAGACCGAGTGACCCCGCCCTTCAGGAAGATTGGGACGAGCGCGCCTCGGCTGGCTACTACTTGATGTCGCAGAGTTTGGAGCTGAACCAGCGTCACCACGTCATGCACCTGCTGCCGGAGGTTGAGTGCGGTCCGAAGGCGTGGACGGTGTTGAAGGAGCTGCACGCCCCGACCTCCGTTGTTGCAACATTGATGCTGGAGAGGGAGCTGTCCGCGTTGCGCCTGAGCGAGGGAGAGCCAGTGCAACCTGTCCTGGACAAATTGCGCGACCTCTACGCGAAGTTGGCGATCGCGGGAATCACCTACCCAGAGCAGACCAAGTGCCTGAAGATGCTCTCGCTGCTGCCGGAATCGTGGCTTCAATTCACGAGCGGATTGAGCCTGCCGCAGAACCAGAGCTCGTGGACACTCGAGTGGGTGCGGACAAAGATTCTAGAGGAGGACTTCCGTCGCCGTCAACTGAGGGGTGGAGACGACGGCAGCAGCGGCTACGGGATGCAAGGGAGCCGACGTGGCAAAGGACGTGGCTTCGGTGGTGCTGGACGCGGTGCAAAGAAAGACGACGACTCCAACGACCAACAAGGAGGTATCGGTTGGGGTCGCGGTGCGAAATCTGGACGTGGGGGCAAGTCGGGTGCTGGTGGCAAAATGAAAGGGAGTTGCTGGTATTGTGAGAAGGAAGGGCACCCCTGGTTTTTGTGCTATAAGAAACCCGATGGATGGACCCCCCAGAATCGTCACCAGGATGGCGGCGCGCGGAGGAACCAGAAAAACGGCGCCAACATGGTCGCTGATTCGTCCGACAACAACCCGAAGGGCAACGGCGGTGCGGAGAAGAAGAAGGAGCGCACCGCGGGCCAATTCTTCCATATGGGAGACAAGGGGGAGCAAGGAGACGCATCTGCTAAGGCTGGAGCAGAGCTGCACCCCCTGGACTATTGGGTGTTGGACACAGGCGCTGCTTGGACAATGACGCCGCGCAAGGACCTGCTGGACGACGTACGCGCTGCACCGATTAATGAGGTGTGCTCTGCCTCTGGACACATGTTGAAGGTGGCTGGTGCGGGACGAGCTGCATTTAAGGGAGCGGATGGCAAGCCGGTGGTGCTGCACGACGTTCTCCTCGTCCCCGACCTGAAGGCCAACCTCATCTCCCTCCGTAAGCTTGGCAAGGCTGGGGTGAACACCAACACGGATGGGGCTCGCACTTATAAGGGGAAGCTGGGCAATCGGGTGCTTTGGGATCTGCACGAGAGCAAGGACGTGTACAGATCTATGTGGCAGCTGCCGGCGCTGGCGTGGCACGGTGGGGGGCAGGCTAGAGAGGGGTCTGCATCCCAGGGGGAGTGCAACGCCGTTGGAGGGGTTGGTGTGAAAGTGTCGGCCAGATCTGGGGAGACAGATTGGGCAACTGCACACCGACGTTTGGGGCATGTGGCAATGCCTTTGCTGAAGCAGCTGGAGAAGGATGGAGCCGTTAAGGGCTTAAAGCTGAACGGACAACCACCCGATGATAACTGTGAAATTTGCCTCCTTTCAAAGTTCACCCGTTTCCCCTTCCATAGTGTGGCTGGCAGGAGCAAAAAGCCGTTGGAGCTGGTCCACATGGACTTGGTGGGGCCGCTGCCGGTGCAAGGGCACAAGGGGGAGCGGTACTTCCTAACCATAGTGGATGACTGGAGCAGGCTAATGTGGGCGTATCCGCTGAAGCGGAAAGATCACGCCGCCTCCACGATTCGGGACGATTGGCTGCCGTTCGTGGAGAAGCAAGCGGAGTGTGTGGTGAAGCGGATTAGGACAGATCGGGGTGGTGAGTTCCTTGGAGCTGAGATGACGGCCTGGCTCAAGAAGCAGGGCATCCAGAGGGAGCTGACCACGGCTTACACCCCACAGTCCAACGGTGTAGCAGAACGGGCGAACCGGACAATTCTGGAGACAGCTAGGGCGCTGCTCATAGAATCTGGGCTGGGCAACTTGATGTGGCCCCATGCTGTTCGGCACGCTACCGTCGCTAGGAACAGGGTACTCACAAAGGTTGGGGATGACTCGTGGGTGCCGTTGGAGAGGTGGCTTGGGAGGAAGCCGCCGGTGGACATGCTGAGGGTGTTCGGTTGCATGGCAGTCGCCCACGTTCCCAAGACCTACCGCAGTAAGTTGGGGGCGAGTGCAATCTGGTGTGTGCATTTGGGGCTGGCTGCTGAGAGCAAGGGATGGCTGCTGTGGGAGCCTTCCAAGGGTGTGTTGTTTGACAGCAGGGATGTGAAGTTTGTTGAGGGCATGATGTATGGGAGCTGGGAGAAACAGCCGGAGGCCAGGGTGTCCCAGCAGATGGAGCAGATTACCATGCAGCTGGACCTGACTCCTAGTGTGTGGGAGGAGGGAGAGGAGGCAGCTGCAGAGGGTGGTGATAAAGAGAAGGTGCAGGAGGCACCTGCTGGTGGAGGTGATGGTGTGGAGATTAGCGGTAGCACTAGTGGAGCTGCTGGATCCGAGGGAGGAGAGAAGCAGCAGGGGAAAACTAAGAAGCCGAAGGGTGTTGTTATAAAGGGATGGGAGACACCCGTCTCCAGGCCAGGGCGTACCCGTATGGCTACTAAGAAGCTGACTGCAGGAGCTGATGTAGCGGAGCAGCAGCTTGGGACCGAGGAGGCATTGCTGATTCTACCGCATGGCTATGACCCGGATGAGGAGGATCAACCTGCGTACTGTTTTCTTGCCCCTGCACCAGAGGAACCAGCTAGCATGGAGGAGGCATTAGCTGGACCAGATAGGGACAAATGGCTAGCTTCCAGGGATGCTGAGTACCAGAGCCTGCTGGAGAATGGGACTTGGGAACTAGTGGTGCTGCCTGAGGGAAAGAAAGCGGTACAATGCAAGTGGGTGCTAAGGATCAAGACCGATGACAAGAGACAGGTCACCATCTACAAGAGTAGGTTGGTGGCTAAGGGGTTTATGCAGAAGGAGAAGCGGGACTTCAATGAGATCTTTGCTCCCACTGCCAAACCCCCTACCCTTCGTGTCTTGTTGGCAGATGCAGCCGTTAGTGGGAAGTTCATTATCCAGATGGACATATCAACGGCATTCCTCAATGGCATTTTAGAGGAGGAGGTGTTCATGACGCAGCCACCTGGGTATGAGGATGGTACGGGCAGGGTGTGCAAGCTGAAAAAGTCCATCTACGGTTTGAAGCAGGCGCCACGCTGCTGGTACCAGAAGTTGGCAGCTGTTTTAGAGGAGATGGGATTCAGGACCAGCAGCTGTGATGAGAGCCTCTTTCTCAAGGGGGAGGGGGAGAAGCTGGTGCTGTTTCTGGTCTATGTGGACGACATTCTTCTTTTTAGCAGCAGCATGAAGGAGATCCAGAAGGTGCAGCAGCAGCTGATGGAGAACTTCAAGTGCAAGAACCTTGGGGAGGTAAAGTACTACCTCGGGATGCACGTGGAGAGGGATCTGGATCACAGGTGGTTGAAACTGCACCAGGAGAAGTTCATCAAGGAGCTTGGGGAGAAGTACGGAATTGAGAATGAGCGCAAGGTTGCAACTCCCCTGCCAGCAGAATTCAAGCTTGTGAAAGCTGCAGAGGATGAAGGGGTTGAAGCCGAGGAGCAGCAGCAATTTCAGTCCTTGGTGGGCAGCCTCTTGTATGCAGCAGTTCACACGAGACCCGACATCTCTTTCTCGGTTGGGCAGCTGGCTAGGGTAGTGCAGAATCCATCAGAGGAGCAGGTGGATGCAGCTGAGCGTGTGGTGAAGTATCTGAACTCTCACCCAAGCATTGGAGTTCAATACTCCGCATCTGCACAGGTGAAGCAGAAAGGGGTTGAGGTGCTGAAAGAGAAGGGGGAGAGGCTTGGAGAAGGCAAGCTTTTTCTCACTTGCTTTACTGATGCTACGTGGGCCTCTGAGAAGGAGGATTCCTCATCTGTGGGAGGATACATCTGCGTAGTTGGGGGAGGACCGGTTAGTTGGAGGTCAAAGAAGCAGACGGAGACAGCACTCTCTTCCGTGGAATCAGAGTACATGGCGATGTTCCATGGGGTGAAGGAGGTGATTTGGCTGAGGAGGCTGTTGGAGGAGATTGGCCAGGAGCAAAAGGTTGCTACGCCGCTGTTTTGTGATAGCAAGGGAGCTCTTGGGATGGCCAGGAACGCTGTGCTTCATGGGCTGAATAAGCACATGCGTATCAAGTGGCACTGGCTGCGTAAGGAGGTGAAGAGGGGGACGGTGAATCCGATCTACATCAAGACTCACCAGCAGCCAGCAGACTTCCTCACCAAGAGGCTTGCGGATGAGTCTCATTGGCGTTGTGTGCGCATGAGTGGAATGAGCATGAACTAGTATGGAATGATGGGGATGCAGCCGGCAGGCTGAGGGGGAGTGTGTTGGGTGCAAATTCACATTGCACGACATCCTGCCGTCTGTTTGTACGAGTATGCGTGTGCAAATGCATTTGCGTGTGAATGGTATGTTTGTAGGTTTGTTTGCTTTCGCAATTTTCGCTTGAAGCATTTGCAGGTACTCGCACAATGTGCGCTTCGGCATAACATTGTATGCGCTATGAACAGTACAAGCAGAAAGGACGAGCTCGCAAAGGAACCCAAGATGGAAGCTTTGCGATTCAACTTACTTGATTGCGCAGATTCAGTTCTATCCAACTCGAAATTGTACTGTTTTGTTTGGTTGACTATAGTGTAGCAGGGCAGGCACTATAGGGGTACAATTTAGGTGAAGGTTGGATGTTGTTTGTCTGGATCTGCATGCTACAGGGCCAGGGGAAACCAGCGGAACCAGCATTTGGCTGGTTGGGCAAAGACAAAACAGGTTCTGTTTTTAGGACCTGAACCTGGTTGTTGTTTTCCCAGGTTGGAAAAACAGAACCAGAGGTTGTTCACCAACCTATCACCTGCTATTTTGTCCAGCCAGGTTGGTTCTGTTGCTTGGAATTATTTGGGATCATCCCTGGTTGTTCCCAGGTTGATTCCCAAGGTCCTTGCTAGCTAGAGCTATTTATTCCTTCTCTGTTTGTACCTGAATATAGTGAAATTGATTCAAGCGAATTCCTCCCTTCCTGGAATTTTGTTTCTACGCGGTGCGACGGCGGAATGCTACCCGAGTCAACGCTAGTATGCTAGCACTCCAACGCTAGGCTAACGCTGTCCGAGCCATAACTTCGTAATGGCAAAACTTTTCGCGGAGCAACTGGGCTTATTTTAAAGCTCTTAGAGAGAGCTTCGATATAGGAAATTCTCAGCTTAATCCGATCGACGGTCTGCACGATACGCTGCGCGACGTTCAAGGTACTCTTGCTGTTTTGACTAAGTCCCTCTTGATCCCTCTCTCTACAAACTCGGACCCGAGGATAGGGGCTGGTCTTGTACCAGGCACCCAAGGACCCTTGGAGGTGACCCCGAGGAGAGGTTTTAAGTCTGATAAAGTCTTAATAGCTTGAGTTTATTAGGCCCTTACACCAACACTCACTATAGTTCAAATCCGCTCCCTCAAGCCGCGTCAACAAGTCGAAGAATTTCTGCACCCCTTCTTCAACCGCTTCATCCTCTTCAATTCGCAACATCGCCATTTGCCGTTCCAACACCTTGTTATAGTCACAGTAGGCTCCAATGTGCCTAAAACGAAAGATAGAACGCACAGTCGGATTTCTGCATAGCGGCTTTAAACGTTCATAGCGTTTTGGTCACAGCTTCAAATGACTTGATTCAACTTGGATCTGGAGCGCCTTATTGTCGCCTACAATAGGCAATTTAGATCGCACGATTTGACCAAGTATTGACGACACAGGGTTGGTTTGAACGAACGGCACTATGGCAGCTACTATGGTCTTAGAACACAAGATAGGAAGAGTTAGGAAGAGTTGCGAGTTCGGAATGACTCCCAGCTCCTACAAACCCCAATAGCCGAGGTACAGTGATGTGGAACAGTGCCACACTGTCCCCAACCACGAAGGGTCTCGAAACTACCCTTCACTAGGGCCTACACCAAGTGAAATGTTACACTACACAAAGTAATGTAACTATCTTCAATATCTTGAGGTGTACCCTTTTTGGCGAGCTTTGAAATCACTTGTGGATTAACACCAAGGCTCGGCTCTTCATCACAAACTCATCCTTGAGTTCGTGATGGGTCTGCTGCACACACCTGCGACACACCGAACGTTCGACACAGGACAAAAGAGAAACCGCGCACGACAAAATAGAAACCGCGCGCGAGACACAAACGACCGCGTAACACGCGTCTAGCGATAACTCGCTATTGACTCGACACATACACTCGACATCATGACTCAACATTCACACACAATTATAAGTATGAAATATATATTATCCCATGCCCTCATACCATTCCATAGACACACACACATGCACGCACACGGACAACAAGCCGAGTGCAAACCATAGGGTTGCACCAACAAACTCCCCCTCGAATTGTTGGCCTTAGGATGTGTTGCTCTGTCAGTTCGGAGCCATCCCAGCCAGCTTGCAACACTTCCAATGCTGCTGCTCCACCAGCCTCTTGGTCATCATGTCAGACGGCTGCCCCGTGGTCTTCACGTAGCGCAACTCAACTTCACCCGCGGTTACCATGCTCCTCGTCCAATGCCACTTCACCCTCATGTGCTTCCTGAGTCCATGCAACACAGGGTTCTTAGCAAGAGCAATGGCACCCTGGCTGTCACAGTAGAGTGGGGTAGGTCCTTGCTGCTCCTCCCCCAATTCAGCCAACAAACGCCGCTGCCACACAATCTCCCGTACGGCACGGAAGAGTGCCATGTATTCGGACTCCACCGAGCTCAAAGCTTGGTCAACCTGCTTCTTGCTCTCCCAAGCAGTTGGGCCTCCACCAACACAGCATATGAAGCCTCCCACACTTGTCATGCCCTCTGGTTCTGATGCATATGAAGCATCCGAGTAGGCGGTGAGGAACAAACGCCCGGGTTCAACACCATCCGCGCCCTTTTGGCGCCTTTATGCCGCCGCCGAGTATTGCAGCCCAACGGTTGGTGTTTGGCCAAGATACTTGGACACCCTCATTCCAGCTGCTACCTGCTCCTCATTAGGGCATTGCACAACCCTAGCCAGCTGCCCGGTAGCAAACGCGACGTCCGGTCGGGTGTTTACTGCCGCATACATGAGGCTGCTCAGCAACGAGTGAAATCGGCGCCTCTCCTCTTCTCCAACGCTCTCCTCCTCTGGCCCCGTCACACACTTGAACCCAGAGGGAAAGGGAGTAGCCACATGACCTTCACTCTGGCCGAAGTTGGCAGCCAACGCCTCCAGGTACTTCCGTTGGTGCACTCGCATGCTCCGCTTCTCCACGTCTCGTTCGATGTGGAGCCCAAGGTAGAAGTTCACGTCACCAAGGGACTTGCACTTGAACTTGTCATGCAGCTTCAGCATCACCTCCTTCACAAGGTCAGAGGAGGGTGAGAATATGAGAATGTCATCCACATAAACCACCATGAAGCTCCTCTGCTCCCCCTCGCCAAGCATGAACAAGGAGTGATCGGCCGTTGAGGGAGTGAAGCCGATCTCCTCCAACACTTCGCGCAGCTTCATGTACCATTGCCTAGGGGCCTGCTTCAGCCCATAGAGGGCCTTCTTCAGCTTCCACACTCTGCCACTACCATCATCAAACCCCTCTGGCTGTGCCATAAAAATCTCCTCCTCAAGGATGCCGTTAAGGAATGCCGTCACAATGTCCATTTGCTTCACCACCCATCCTTTGATGGCGGCTCCCGCGAATAGGGTTCGCAGCATCGTCGGCTTCACCACAGGGGCAAACAGCTCGTTGAAGTCCACCTTCTCCTTCTGCTGGTACCCCTTGGCTACAAGCCTAGACTTGTAACGCTCGATCTTGCCGTCGGCATCCGACTTGATTTTGAAGAGCCACTTGGACGTTATCGCCGTACGCCCCTCCGGTAGCTCCACCAATTCAAACGTGTCATTCTCCTCGATGCTCTTCAGCTCACTCTCCAAAGCCTTCTTCCACTCCTCAGCATCACTACTCTCCAAAGCCTCCTTGAGAGTTGCTGGTTCTCCTGGCATCTCCACCGGAGAGAAGAACGCGAAGGCACACTCCTCGTAGTCACTCTCCTCATCGTCTCCGACCATCATTGCCGCTCCGGCCAGGGCTGTCTTGCCTTGCTTTCCAAGTGCATCATAGGTCAGCCTATTAGGGGGTTGAACTCTCCTCTTCCCCCTTCCTTCCTCCTCAGCTGCAGCGACTTGAAGGCCTTGGCGTTGCTGCGGTGTGGCTCGATTCCGTGGAGCACTCGTCGTACGGGAAGGGAGTGACGGTGCACGCTCACTCACTTGCTGCACCTCCTCCTCTTCTTCCTCTGCATCAGTGGCCTCCTCTCCCCCTTTCACAAGGGAGGATTGCCTTGTGGTTGTGCTGCCGCTGCTCAGCTCCAAAGGCAGCTCCACATGCTCCAAACCGGAACTCTTCACCTCCCCAAACCGCACGCCTATCTTCGCCTCATTCTCCGCCTTCCAATCCTTGTACATGAAGTTCTCCATGAACTTGCAGTCCCTGCTCACCAAGAACTTCTTGGTGAATGGATCCCAAAGAAGCCATCCCTTGCTGTTTTGAGCCATGCCCAAGTGCACGGCCCACACCGCCTTGGCACCAAGCTTGTTGTGCCGAAGATGCTTAGGCACAAGCGCCATGCACATGCACCCGAACACCCGAAGCATATCCACCTTTGGCTTCCTTCCTAGCCACTCCACATAGGGCACCCATTTGTCTGCTCCCACATGAGTCAAGGCTCTGTTCTTGGCCACACATGCGCTCCGCACCGCATCAGGCCAGAAATAGTCGGGTAGCCCGGCTTCAATGAGCAACCCGCGTGCCGCCTCCGTGATTGTGCGGTTCGCTCGCTCAGCGATGCCGTTCATTGCAGGGGAGTATGGCATGGTGAGGGAGTGTCGAATACCATTCTTCTTCAGCCACAACCCAAACTCCTTGCTCAGGAACTCTCCCCCTCGATCGGTGCGGATTGACTTGACTAGACGGTCTTGTTGCCGCTCCACCATCGGGAACCAATCCGTCTTCAACGTTTCAGCCACGTCGCTCTTCTTGGCCAGCACGTACACCCAAGTCATTCGGGTGTAGACGTCCACAATAGTGAGGAAGTACTCAGCTCCAGCAGCTCCAAGCTTCAGGGGGCCCACCACGTCCATCACCACCTCATCAAGTGGTGCCTTAGCCGTTGCCTCTGAACTAGAGAATGGGAAACGGGTGAACTTGGCTTGCATGCACGTCGGGCAGCCAAGTACCTCATCGGGCTCCCCCTTCACACGTATGCCAGCAACCATCTCATTCTTCACTAGCTGCTGCAAGATGGGCAGGGCCACATGCCCCATGCGCCGATGCAAGGTGAGCCAATCACACTCCCCCGTAGCCGAAGTTGGATTGGAGAATGCCGCGCTCGCAATAGCGCCCCACATACTCTCTCCGTAGTCCTCCTCCGCTGTTGCCTCGGGGTTCTCCTCACCCTTTTGCTGCTCCTTGGTTGCTGCACCACTCTCCTTAGGTTCACTGAACTTGCTGGTCCCTCCAAGATTGCACTTCTTGGACTCCTTCTCCTTAGCGCGACTGTCCCCAACCACGAAGGGTCTCGAAACTACCCTTCACTAGGGCCTACACCAAGTGAAATGTTACACTACACAAAGTAATGTAACTATCTTCAATATCTTGAGGTGCACCCTTTTGGCGAGCTTCGAAATCACTCAAGGCCTGACACAAAGGCTCAGGCTCTTCATCAAAAACTCATCCTTGGGTTCTTGATGGGTCTTCTGCACACACCTGCGACATGCCGAACGTTCGACACAGGACAAAATAGAAACCGCGCGCGAGACACAAACGACCGCGTAACACGCGTCTAGCGATATCTCGCTATTGACTCGACACACACACTCGACATCATGACTCAACATCCACACACAATTATAAGCATGAAATATATATTATCCCATGCCCTCAGACCATTCCATACACACACACATGCACGCACACGGACAACAAGCCGAGTGCAAACTGTAGGGTTGCACCAACAGACATGATGGCGCAAATTTAAAACGCCACAACCGGCCGGCAACAGGGGAAATCGCCGAGATAAATGGAGGCTCTGCGAAACAAGACTCTGCACCGACTGGGAAACTCCAGCCAAGACCTCCGATAGCAAGAATATTCCCTCTCGAGGTTTTCAAGCCTTTAAAAAATTCAGGGGAGATCTCGAGAAGCCTACACAGCTGCAAAGGCTTAAGGGAAGGTTTCAGGCCAAGATGATGCCCGATTGATTCTGGAGAGGGTTAGAGGCGCGTTTGCCTGGGGGGTTATGGGCGGAGTCACCCGCTACTGAAACTGAGAAAACTGAAACGAGAATGAAGAGAGGGGCTTAACTAGCAGTAATGAGGATACATAGAGCAAACCCTAGATGGGTTGTACTCGCTACAGAGCACCCGACTATAGGCTAGATAATAACATTCTGACACACCCCCATAGCCAAAGTGGGATGTTATCAGCACAATGAGCAAGCAGGTATAGAGCAGGAGTTCAGAATAGGTAAGTAAGGCTAGAGCTAATCAGAGAGGGCAAATGAGGAGGAGAGACTGTGGGGAAGAGAAAATGGGAGGCGACTGCTGACGCTGCAGACACCCAGACGAGCTGCTGGCTTAGTGGCTACCGAAGCAAAGGCCCGGACTACAGGAGTAACTGGCTCCGCGGCTAAAAGTAGCAGTAGACGAGCAATTGACCCACATGCGACTGGCGACTACCGGAGATTGTAGCCTCCGGACTGCTAGTGCTGCTGACGACAAGAATGCTGCCTCCACTCAACCTCCCCCAGCTGCCCAACGTCCCTCACACACACCCCATGCTCAAACCCTAGCCCTACACCCACAGCACCCCCTTAAACCCTAAACCCCAGACGCCCACACATCCACCTCCCTCAAAACCCTAGTTCCACTCTCATAGCACCCCCCATAAACCCTAAACCCCAGGCTCCCACACATCCACCCCCCTCAGCGTCAGCTGCAGCAATGGGAGACGAAGGAGGAGGAGGAGCAGGGGAGACCACACACCCGCCATTCCCCACTCGCCACCCCCAGATCCTAACACAGGGCAGGGCAGGATGGCGGGTAGGGAGGTTACGGAGGGAGGGGGCGACGCGTGGCCTCCCTGGGCGCCAAAGCAGGCGGCAGAAGGGGCGACGCTCGCCCCCCTCCCCCAGGTCGCCCTTCAGGTCGCCTCGACAGGCGACGGGAAAAGGGGGGGGGGGGGCGGTGCACGTGCCCCCGGTGCGCCGCGGTTGGCGACGGGGCATGGCCGGGGCGGGGCCAGGGCAGGGTTGAGGGAGGGCCGTGCCGGGGTCGGGGCGGGCGGCGCCGGGGCTAGGAAGGGCGGCGCCGGGTCTGCAGGGGTAGGCGACGGGGCCGCAGGGTAGGCACCGGGGCTGCAGGGTAGGCGTCGGGGCCGCAGGGTAGGCGCCGAGGCCAGCAAAGGCGGTGCCAGGGGGGTCGCGAGGGCGGCTTGAAGAGGCCGCGAGGGCGGCGCGCACTGGCCGCAAGGGCGGCGCGACGCGATGGAGCCGCGAGGGCGGCGCGATGTGACGGGGCCGCTAGGGCAACGCGACGGGGCCGCTAGGGCGGCGGATCGGGGCCAAGAGGGCGGCGCGACGGCATCCGCTAGGGGGGCACGACGGGATCAGAGAGGGGAGCGCGATTCGGGCAGGGGCTGAGCGTGCTCCGGGCAGGAAAAAAAAAAATCGAATCGGTGGGCCCTATGAACAATTTCCACGAGGGAACCTGCTCGATACCGTGAGAAATCTGAAACGAGAATGAAGAAGAGAGGGGGTTCACTAGTAGTAATGAGGATACATATATCAAACCCTAGATGGGTTGTACTCGCTATAGAGCACCCCACTACAGGCTAGAGAATAACATTCTGACAGAAACAAGCCTTTTTATCCCAGTGGTCTAGTGACTGTGATTTTGACATGGTATCAGAGCGATGTCGGGTTCGATTCCCGGTATATGCACATGTAGGCCGCTGCCGCTGTGCTTAGCCCTGGGCCTCCTAGTGTGGGGGGGTGTCAGTAGATCTGCACTGTCGATGCCCGATTGATCCCGGAGAGGGTTACAGGCGCGTTTGCTTGGGGGTTATGGGCGCACTGACCCGCTACTGAAACAAGCCCTTTTATCCCAATGGTTTAGTGGTTGGGATTCTGACATGGTATCAAAGTGGTCTCGGGTTCAGATCCCGATGTATGCACATGTTGGTCGTTGCCACTGTGCTTAGTCCTGGGCCTCTCAGTGTGCGGGGTGTCAGTAGAGCTACACTGTGAGATCACCGATCGATCCTAAGGGGGGGTTACAGGTGCGTTAGGGATCAGATTTCATTTTGGGGCGAGATTTCTTGAAGCGTTTCAACCCCGAGATCCACAGGGTCAACAGGAAGGCGTGCATCTACAACAACGGGAAGCGGATAGCACTGCGAAGCTGGACGGATACAGGGAGCGTTCCTAAAACGATGTCAGAATCCCAACCACTAGACCATTGGGATAAAAGGGCTTGTTTCAGTAGTGGGTCTGTGCGCCCATAACCCCCCCAGGCAAACGCGCCTGTAGCCCCCCCTAGGATCGATCGGGGATCTCACGGTGTAGCTCTACTGACAAACGACACTGGCACGGTTCGAACGGACAGTGAACGAGAGTAGCACGGGTTACTTAGCACTGGTTATGGCAACAGTAGAGGAGGAGAAGGTGAGTACGGAGCTACCTGCAGCAGTGAAGGAGGTCTTGGAACAGTACAATGATATCATGCCCGACGACCTACCTGCATGCATACCTCCAGCACGCACCCATCAGCACGAAATCGTGGAGGAACCAGGTGCGAAACCCGTCTCACGTGCACCATACCGATTGAGTCCGACCGAACTGATAGACATGAAGAAACACATAGAGTATCAACTGGACAAACAACTGATCCGCCAATCCACCTCTCCCTACAGTGCACCAGTTCTCTTCACTCCAAAACCAGACGGCAGTTTACGGATGTGCATCGACTACCACGCACTGAACAAACAGACAGTTAAAAACAAATACCCCATACCGCGCATAGAAGACCTACAGGATCAACTGCGTGGAGCAACAGTATTCTCGAAGCTGGACCTACGGTCGGGTTACTGGCAGATCAAGATGGCAGACAACTCAGTCCACAAGACGGTGTTCCGTACTAAATACGGCTCCTACGAATACTTGGTAATGCCGTTCGGACTCTGCAACACACCAGCAACGTTTCAGGCGGAGATGAATCACATCTTACGACCCCTGCTGGACGAGTGCGTGGTGGTGTACCTGGACGATATTCTCATCTATTCCAAGAACATGAAGGAGCACGTGGAGCATCTGCAGAAGGTGATCGAGATCATGCGGAAAAACAAGTTCTATATGAAGCTGTCGAAGAGCGACTTCGCGCTGAAGAAGATGCAATTTCTCGGGCACATGGTGAGTGCCGAGGGCGTAAACGTGGACCCGCGGAAAATCGAAGTTGTTAAGAAGTGGAAAGTACCGGAGTACGTGACGGGGTTGCAGCAGTTCCTTGGCTTCACCAACTACTACAACAGGTTCGTGCCGCAGTACGCTAAGATAGCAGCGCCACTGACGAACCTACTTAAAAAGGATGTGCCCTACAAATGGGATACTCCTCATCAGCAAGCCATGGAGAAACTACAAACAGCACAAACGAAAGCGCCAGTACTCATCCTACCAGATCCAGACAAGGACTACGTGGTGGAAGCAGACGCTAGTGACCAAGCAGTCAGAGGAGTACTGATGCAGGATCACGGACGCGGTTTGCAGCCCATTGCCTACCTCAGTAAGAAGCTACACGGAGCAGAACTGAACCACCCCATCTATGACAAAGAAGCCTTAGCGATAGTCATAGCCTTGAAGGCATGGAGGTGTTACCTAGAGGGAGCCAAGACCACAGTCTATACTGACCACTGCAACCTCAAATACCTAAAGTAGCAGCCTACGCTCTCACGACGACAGGTGCGGTAGGTGGATTTCTTGGAGACCCACTTCCAATACGACATTGTCTACAAGCCTGGGCTACACAACAAAGCAGACGCGTTAAGCCGCCCAAGTCATGTAGTAGGCATCCAACGCGACGGGATGAACCCTCTGCTCAAGGGTCTATTCCAACATGGGTACTCCGTGGACGCAGATATTGCTACAGCACAGATTAAGAAGCTGTTACAGTGGGAGAAAGACTTTGCTGTAAAGAAGGGTTCAGGAAAGGTTTGGGTACCGAGTTATGCCCCGCTACGGCAGATCCTATTGGAGGAGTTTCATGACGTACCTTACGCGGGACATTTTGGGAGCAACAAGACGTTAGCGGGAATAGCAAAGTATTGTTACTGGCCCGGGATGGCAGCAAATGAGCAGCAGATGTGCAGCAGTTCGTCACCTCTTGCGACACATGCCAGCAGATGAAGAGCAGCAAGCAGAAAAAAGTAGGGTTACTTCAGCCCCTACCCATACCGAAGCAGCCATGGCAGGTCGTTAGCCTTGACTTCATCATAGGACTTCCTTCGACCTCACGAGGACATGACGCTATACTCGTGGTGATCGACAAGTTCTCCAAAATGGGTCACTTCATACCGACCAACGCCACAGCTACAGCTGAAGCAACTACTCACCTCTTCTTCAACCGCATCATCACCATCCACGGCATTCCCGCTACACTCATCTCGGACAGAGACCCCAAATACGAGTAAGTTCTAGAAGGAGCTCATGGGATTATTGGGGACTAAACTTGCGATGTCCTCAGCATACCACCCACAGACTGACGGACAGACTGAGCGACTCAAAGAAGTGGTTGAACAGTTACTGCAGACAGCTTGCAAAGACACACAGTTACGGGCCCTAGACTTCGCTTACAACAACGCGTCACATGCGGCCACAGGCAAAAATCCTTTCTTCCTGTGTTACGGACGGGAACCACTTACCCCATAGCAGCTAACCACACCAGCACACGTCCAAGCCGCACACGACTCCGTCACCACCATGCAGTAGCTATGGGAGAAGACTTAGCGACGTCTCACCACGATGCAGAACTCCCAGAAGCAGTATGCAGATCATCAGCAACGAGATCACTCAGCAGCAGTCGGAGATCAGGTGCTTCTTGACACGCGCAACTTGAACCTATCTCACCTCCCATCCAAACTCCGGCCTCGCTTCTGTGGTCCTTTTCTTGTTGAGGCACAGGTGACGCCAGTTACATTCCACTTGCGCTTACCAGATACATGGAAGCTTCACAATGCTTTCCATGTTCAACTACTGAAACCCTACAAGGACCCCAACCAAGAGTTCCAGGGACGGCAGCTACCGCCACCACCACCTGTTCTCATACAGGTTGAAGCCGAGTACGAAGTGGAGTGCGTTCTCTCTCATCGGCGTCGCAGCGGCAAGACCCTCGAGCTCCTGATACGGTGAAAGGAATACGACCCCACTGAGGACAGCTGGGTTGCAGAAGCTGATATGGGCAATGCACGACGTTCTCTCAAGGACTATCTTGTTGCGCAGGGTGTTTCTCACGCCACCAAGCTTTGAGGGGGGGACGTGTGAGAGTACGACGGCTTATGCTCGCTTTGCTAGCTTGCGTGGACTTTATTATGCTATTACTAGCTTGGGTTATGTTTATCATGCATAGATATGTTTGATTTCCTAGGTTAGGTGCATTCCTATATTTTACTCTAGTTATCGCACCGAACCAGGTTACGTGTACCGAGCTCAAGCCTATTTGGTTTCCACCGAATTGCTTTCTACTTAGTTCGGGAAGGTTATGTTCGGGATGCTTCGCGGCCTTCAGAACATTCGCGTAACACCTAGGTAACTGGCCTTGTATCGAGACTATATATAGCCTCGTCTTGTACCCACATGAATCATTCAATTACAATTCTCTTTTCTGAGCTCGATCCTAGATCCTCACAAGCCTCATCCTGTTGTTCGTGTTCATCCGTTGACCGTGAGCCTTCCTACTCTCTCTCGTTGCCCCTTCTCGACCTTGCTTCGGCTCATTTTCCTCATCGTTCCCCTCTTCCTCCTCTCCTTCTTCACTCGTCTCGTCTCTCGTCGACCTGGTCTATTTGCCGTAACCCTCGTGCTTTTCCCTCGTCCCTTGTTCCCGGCTTCCACCCCATGCGCCTTCGTTTTTCTCCTCCTCATGACTTTCCTCCTCCACTTCCTTCTTCTCCTAAGTCTTCCCTCGCTGTGATTCCTCCTCCGTTCTCCTACTTCCTTCATGCCGCTCGTCCTACAGTCTCTCATGTTGTTTCCTCCCTTGTCACTCACCATACAGCTCCTCCTTCATCTATCTCAGCTCTTCTTGCTCCTATTACTTGTCCTGCACTGAATACGCGCATGATTGCGATCATGCCGCGCTGTAAAGCACGACCAAGAAAGAATCTCGGTCATGCGTGAGGCACAAGAGGGTGCTCGGGATTACAGTTGAAAAACTGTATCCCGTGCTGACTCACGGGACGGGAAAATTTCCGCGAATGTACCGTCGCTTTACGGAATCATTACGACACAGGTACAGTTCGGTTATTCCGTTTTCCAAACGGTAAAAACCGTTATATAGCTGTAAGCTCGCATGAAGACAATTGTGCTACATTAGAGCCACATGCGAGTCTCATGACTGTACAGATTTGAGTCAGCAGGAGTGATTGTTACAAGTACAAATTAAAGACAGTTTTTAACAACAGGAGGATACAGCATGGCGAAATCGTGCGAGCTAGTTAAACAACTGTTTTCTACTTGCTCCTGTCTGTGCGTTGAATTGATATAAATGTGTGCTTGTATCTGTCGAAATCAATCTAATGCATTCGCGTTTTTCAAGCTCACGATTCTACTACTTCGTATTGACGAGAGTGGAAAGATTACCTTGTTTGCTCGTCCTACAAGCTGAGCAAGGCATAACTACTCATTTGTTATTTTTACGCCCTTGGCTAGGAGGTGAGAAGCTATCACACTCGAAGCGCTGCAAGTGAAGTCAAGTGTTGCCGAGCAAAGTTTGTATTTCAAGCATTAATCGCTTCCGCATAACGTTATAGCAGTTAACATTACCAACTTTGCCTTCAGCCACCGCCTTGACTACGCTTGTGAGAAGACGACGGCTTATGCTAGCTATGCTTGCTTTCCTTTACTTTATTATGCTATTTCTAACATAGGATTATTTTGTGCATGCATGAATTGCACAATTTCCTAGGCTAGGTGCTCTCCTATATTTTATTATAGTTATAGCACCGAGCTGTCAAACTAATATTATATAGCTTGTGTAGGCTATAGTGGGGTAAACATTATGGGGTACAGTTTCCTAGGGTTTCCTACTTGTACCCAACATTGTGCTAGTACATCTCATTCCTCAATTCTGAGACGGTATAGAACAGGTTCCCTCGTGGGAACTTTCTAGGGCCCATGTTAAACTTCGAATTATTTTTTTCCTGCCCTGAGATCGAGTCGCTCCTGACCAAGTCGCGCCGCCCTCAGCAGCTCTCCCCCTCTCTCACGGCCCCTCGCGACCCCGTCGCCGCTCTCCTAGCGGCCCATCGCGCCGCCCTCAGCGGCCCCTCCTCCACGACCTCATCGCCGCCCTATCTTGGCCCCATCGCCGCCCTATCGCGGCCCCGTCGCCGCCCTCCTGCAGCCCCGTCGCCGCTCTATCGCGGCCCCATCGCTGCCCTCTTGAGGCCCTCTTGCCGCCCTCTCAAGGCGCCGTCGCCGCCCTATCGCGGCCCCGTCGCCTCCCTCTCGCGGCCCCTGTCACCGCCTTTCGCGGCCCCGTCACCGCTCGTTGCGGCCCTGCAGCCGCCCCTCGCGGCCTCGTCGCCGCCCTCTCGCGGCCGCGTCGCCGCCCTCTAGCGGCCCCCGTCGCCGCCCTCTTATGGCCTCGTCGGAGCCCCTCTGCGGCCCCGCTACCACTACTAAGCGGCCCCGACGCCGCCTCCTACGCGGCCTCGACGCCGCCTCTACCGAGCCGCCGAGCCGCCCAGCAGTAGAGCCTTCGAGCCGCCTAGCAGCCGAGATGCCAGACAGACAAGCCGCCTGACCGCCGAGGTGCCCAGCAGCCGAGCCGCCCAACAGCCGAGCCGCCTAACCGCCGAGCCACCCGATAGCCGAGCCGCCCAGCAGCAGAGTCGACGAGCCGCCCGACCTCCGAGCCGCCCAGCAGCCGAGCCGCTAAGCTACTACCAGTCCTACCGACGCGCCCCAGCCCTACTTACTCGTACTGGTGAGCCCACTACTTGCTAGACCTCTGCAGTCATGGCTACCCCAAGTGTTCTTACATTTGACACTAAGGGCTGTGCTGTTGACTTTGAGGTCTGGGTCAAAGATCTCCAGCTGTTCCTCCAGTGGGATAGGGCAGACGGCCTCTTTGTGTTCGACCTCACCTCTGGTGCCTCCCGTGCCCCGCCTGCTAGTACTAACAGCACTGTTCGCCCACAGTGGGCGACACGCGATGCTGCTGCCCGTCTTGCTGTGCGTCGCCACTTACCGACCACTAAGCGCGCACACTGTAGCCAGTACAAGAGTGCTCAGACCTTGTACGACGCTGTAGTTGCACGCTACTCTTCCCCTGCCACTGTTGCACAGAGCCGCCTCATGCTACCGTACCTCTTCCCTGACCTTCCTGCGTTTCCCACAGTCGCCGACCTGATTACGCACCTCCGCACTAGTGACACTCGCTAGCACGCTGCGCTTCCTACTAAGTTCTGCGCCAAGAACCCCCCCCCCCCCCCCCCCCCCCCCCCATGTACATCACCCTCTACTACATAGCCAAGCAGCTCCCTGACTTTCTTTGCGTAGTCAGGGACCACTTCCTCTCACTTTGCCCCGCCACTCTCATCGTAGACCTCCTTGAGAAGGGTCTTTTAGCAACAGAGAAGAGCATAGTCCCTGTAGGAGCCTCTCATGGTGACCCTCGCACCCCCGTCTTTGAGGGGTGTTCCCCTTCCCCCCTCTTGCCCTCTGTTGCTTCTGCTGTTTCGGCCAACCTCGTTGGTTTCGAGTCCGTCGGCGCTGCGTCTGCCCCTAGCGGGAGACGCCACTCTGGCAAGGGCAAGGAGGGCAAGGGCGCTGGAGGGGCTGGCAGGGGCGGTGGAGGTGGTGGTGGAGTCAGTGGAGGGTGTGGAGGTGGTCGTGGGAGTAGTGGCGGGGGTGGCGGTGGCGGTGGCGGTGGCAGCAATAGAGGCGGAGGAGGCGGCGATGGTGGCAGAGGGAGCGGAGGCGGCGGAGGTGGCTCAGGAGGCGGAGGTGGAGGAGGCGGCAGAGGCGGCGGTGGCGGCGGTGGTGGAGCGGGTCGTGACTCTGCGCAGAGGAGTGGGTCAGCTGGTGGTCTGCGCCAGCAGCAGTGGAGTGGTGTGACCCTGTCCCCTCAGCAGCTTCGTGAGTGGTATGCTGCGCGTCAGCGCGGTGGGGGTACTGGTCCCTGCACTTACGTCCTCCGTACCGGCGACCGAGCTGGTGAGCAGTGCGGCGGCCCTCACTCCACCCAGAGCTGCTCCGGCCGCCCGACGGACGCATGGCGTCACCAAATCCCTGAGGCGTCAGAGATCCCTCGCTGGGGAGATCTGTCTAGGGCAAGGGTTGCCATCTTTGATCTTGACTATGATGCTATCCTTGCTGCCACGTATTTTGTGACTTCTAATGTTTAGGGTGACTGTTACTTGTGTGTATCCGCTGACCCATGCATTGAGGCCACTGCTCTAGATGCTGGTGAGGCTGTTGCTCTAGGTGCTAGTGCGTTTGCTGCCCTAGGTGCTAGTGCGTGTTCTGCCCCAGGTGCTGGTGAGTTTGCTCTCTCAGGTACCACGTCGGCTTAGGCCTTACACACCTTCACCCTTGACTCGGGTGCATCCCGCTCCTTCATTCAAGACCGCACCACTCTTACGCCACTCAGTTGGCCGGTTGCAGTGTTCCTGGCGGACCCCTCTAGGGGTCCTATCCTTGCCAACTTCTCCACTGTCTTACCGTGCCCGGCAGCCCCCTCTGGCACCCTCTAAGGTCTCTACCTCCCCTCGTTCTCTATGAACTTGGTAAGTGGAGCGGACCTACAGGATAGGGGGGTTGACCAGTTCACTCCTGCGAGTCAGCGAGTGACCCACTGCATGTGTGCTCGGATAGGCCGACACTTGGCCACGTTCACCCGTCGGCCAGGGTTGAGCCTGTACACCCTTACTACTTAGTCTCCTTCGGCTGCTGAGTCTGGCCAGGTAGCTGCGTCGAGTCAGGTGCTTGCTCCAGCGTCCAGAACTGGTCCTGAGTCTGCTCCCTACTCGTGTTATCTACTGTCCCACCAGACTCTCCTTTGGCACCACCGCCTTGGTCACCCCTCCCTGCCTCGTCTCCGAGGCAGGGCCTCCCGTGTCCTTGTCTCTGGTCTCCCTCGGTCTCTCCCTCCCCTACCTCTTGGGCTTGGCCCTACCTGCGTCCCTTGCGTCGCGGGGCGTTAGCGCGCCGCCCCTCACTCCTCCGAGTTTCCTCCGACAGAGGCTCCGCTACAGACCCTCCACATGGACGTGTGGGGCCCCGCCCGCGTCCGTGGGCAGGGGCACGAGCGTAACTTCCTGCTGATGGTTGACGACTACTCGCCTTACACCACAGTCTTCCCCTTGCGTAGCAAGGGCGACATCACTGAGGTGTTGATCGGTTGGATCCGCACAGCTCGTCTCCAGCTCAGGGAGAGTTTCGGCTCAGACTTTCATTTTCTGCGTCTGCACTCGGACAGAGGCGGGGAGTTTTCCTCTGCCTCTTTGGAAGCCTTGTGTCGTGCACATGGCATCCGCTAGACCTTCACGTTTTCGACCTCTCCACAAAAAAATGGGATTGCTGAGCGCCGCATTGGCATGGTCATGGACGTCGCTCGTACGTCCATGATGCATGCCGCTGCCCCCCATTTTTTGTGGCGGTTTGCGATTCAGTACGCCACGCATCAGCTCAACCTTCAGCCGCGGGTCTCCTTGCCAGAGACCCTCCCCACCTTGCGGTGGACAGAGAAGGTTGGCAATGCGTCTGCGTTTCGGGTCTGGGGATCTCGGGCGTTTGTCCGCGACTTTGTCTGCGGACAAGCTGTCCCCCCGTGCTGTTCCCTACGTCTTGCTTGGCTTCCCCCCTAAAGCGCCGTGTTCTGTCCTCCCAGGACGTCACCTTCGACGAGTCGGTGCCTTACTACCGTCTCTTCCCCTACCGCACTGCCCACCCCCCGCCGCCACTCTTCCTTGCGCCAGGTCCTCCCCAGGTAGACCCCCTCCCCCTTCAGGGTCTTGCCCCGTCAGGTGTGTCCCAGGTAGACGCAGTCGAGCCTGTCGAGGTAGCTGTTGACTCTGGTGCTGCTAGAGGTGCTGAGTCTGCGGGTGGCAGGTCTTGAGGTGCTACGTCTGGGGGTGCTGAGACTTGGGGTGCTGAGTCTAGGGGTGCTGAGCCTAAGGTTGCTGGGTCTGGGGGTGCAGAGCCTAGGGTTGCGGAGCCTGGGAGTGCGGAGCCTGGGGTCGCGGGGTCTGCTCGTATGGCCAGCGGCGGTGCTTCGTCGAGGCGGGAACCACTAGAGCTGCGTGAGTGGTTTGCCCTCCATTGGAGCCGTGCTGCTGGAGCTAGAGGTACTACTGTTGGTGCTGGTCCCGGAGGTGCTCGTATTGGCGGTTCTGGAGCTGCTGGGACTGGGGGTGCTGCTCGGGCTACTGGAGCTGCTGGCGGTGTTGGTGCTGCTGGAGCTGGAGCTGCTAGGGGTGTTGGTGCTGGTATTTTTGCTGGCGCTGGTGCATCTGAGGGTGCTGGAGTTGGTGTTGTTGGAGCTGGAGGTGCTGCTGGCGCTAGTGCTGCCGCTGAGGGTACTGATGCTGTCCCTGCAGGTTCAGGAGGCGCTGTGCGGTCGAGGCCGTACTTGATCCCGTTCCTTGAGCAGGTTCTTGGTCTTCCACCTCCCTTAGAGTGTCCACCGTCTGTCCAGTCGCAGTCACAGTTACAGCCCGCCTCCCCCCTGCGTGCTCCTTCTCGCTACACTGGTCCGACTAGAGGACTTGTTGAGCGTCGTGAGCCTGCGTCTCATCCTGCGTCTCCTGTTCGTGCTACTCGCACAAGTAGTCGTACTGCGCGTCTGCGTCCTCCTACGGTCCCACGCACATACCAGATGGCACTGCGTCCTTCCACTGCTTCTTTGCATGTCCCGTTCCCGTCTCCTCCAGAGTCCTCTCTTCCTATTCTTGCTGACCCGGAGTCTGACTCTCTTCGTGCTGCCAGTCCTTCTATCACACGTCTCCTGGCTACTGTTGTCACTGACCCTTCCTTTGAGTCCACTGCTACGTCTGCCCTAGTTGCTGAGGTTGTCGACTATGCTGCCCGCAATCGTCTCAACTACGCTGCTAGTCTAGTTGCTGGGTCTGGGTCTGTCTATCCTCCGTCCGTCGAGGGTGAGTGTGCTCTTAGCACAGACGTCCTTGAGGACAGGCAGGTGGAGTTCCAGTGTTTTTCTGTTGCTTTGCCCCATCTCTTGTCCACGCTTATTGCCCCTGAGGAAGACCCGGATGCACCAGACATCCTGACTCCTCGATTCTCACACGGTTACACCTTCAGCCTTGTTCAGTGTCTCCCAGGAGCAACATAGCGTGCCAAGATGCTAAGAGGGTGTGCAAGGTTAGGTCGTGTGCAGCTCATCATGCACATGAGGCAGCCAACAAGCTCTAGGTATGGGCCACTTGGCTCTACGAACTCATCCGAAGGCAGAACTGAGAGCGAGTGGCGAGTAGACAGAGGAGTGGCCTGAGGCGAGGAGTACGTGAAGTCGAAGCACTGAAGAACCTGCTGCACCATGTGTGACTGAGTCAGGGTAATGGTGCACTGTGCTCTGTCGCGGGTGATCTGCAAGCCAAGGTAGCTGCGCACTTCACCCAGATGTGTGCACATGTGTCTCTTCTTCAGCTTGGACTTCACGTGGGCTAGTCCAGCAGTGTCAGCTGTGGCTAAGACCAAGTCGTCGACGTACACAAGGTTGTAGAACGGCGGCAAAGACTTTCACCCAGGCTCAACACCCCTAGGTTGAGATTTCACCCTGAAAATCCACATCCCATTGACGATGTTCGCCCCTAATGGGGGAACCTCGTCGACGTAGGTGCCTGTGGACTTCCAGGAAGCCATCTCTGCGTCCATGGCTGGCTGCCATTGAGAGGAGTAGGGACCCTCGATCGCCTCAGCGTACGATCGACGAATCCGGATGTCTGGTGCATCCGGGGCTCCCTCAGGGGCAATCAGCGTGGATACGAGATGGGGCAAAGCAACCGCAAAGCACTGGAACTCCTCCTGCTTGTCCTCAAGGACGTCCGTGCTAACAGCATACTCCGCACCGACGGACGTAGGACAGACAGACTCAGACTCAACAACGAGGCTGGCAGCGTAGTCTAGACGACAGCAAGCAGCGAAGTCGACAAGCTCAGCAACAAGAGAAGACGCAATAGTGGACTCAAAGGAAGGGTCAGTAACAACAGTAGCAAGAAGGCGCGTGAGCGAAGGAGTAGCAGCACGAAGGGAGTCAGACTCCGGGTCAGCAAGAGGACTCTGGAGGAGACGGTAAAGGGACACGCAGAGGAGCAGTGGAAGGACGCAGTGCCATCTAGTGTGTGCCGGGGATCGCAGGAGGACGCGGACGTGCAGCACGACGACTAGTGCGAGCAGCACGAACAGGCGACGCAGGACGAGACGCAGGCTCACGACGCTCAGCAAGACCTAAAGTAGGACCAGTGTAGGGAGAAGGAGCAGGTAGCGGGGAGGCACGCTGTAACTGTGACTGTGACTGGACTGGCTGTGATTGCTCTAAGGGAGGAGCAGGACCACGAGAGGGCGGGAGACCAAGAACCTGCTCCAAATTCGGAACGAAGTACGGCCTCGACCGCCCAGCGCCTCCAAAACCAGCAAGGACGGCACGAGTACCCCTAGCGGCAGCACCAGCGCCAATAGAACCTCCACCTCCAACAGCGCCAACTCCAGTACCCTCAGAAGCACCGGCGCCAGCAGCACCGCTAGCGCCAACACCCCCAGCAGCTCTAGCTCCAGCAGCACCAACTCTTGAAGAACCGTCAGCACCAGCAGACTCAACAGCCCCCGCAGACGCACCAGCACGGGTAGAAACACCAGCGCCAACACCCCCAGTAGCTCCACCTCCAGCATCACCAGCACCGTCAGGAGCTCTAGTAGAACCAACTCCAGTAGCTCTAACAGCACCCCCACACTCAGCAGCACGTCTCCAGCGGCGGGCGAACCACTCGCGCAGCTCCTGTGGAGAGAGCGGCTCCCGCCTCGACGAAGCACCACCGGCGGCCACACGAGCAGACCCAGCACCCCCAGGCTCCGCACCCATAGGCTCAACACCCCCAAGCGCAGCATTCCCAGACTCAGCACCCCCAGGCTCAGCACCCCCAGTTCAGGACCCCCAGAGGGGTCTGCCAGGGAGACTGCAACCGGCCGACTAAGCGGCGTAAGAGTGGTGCGGTCTTGAAAGAAGGAGCGGGACGCACCCGAGTCCAGCGTGAAGGTGTGGAAGGCCTGAGCCAACGTAGCACCTCAGAGAGCAGACTCACCAGCACCTGGGGCGGCAGACGCACTGGCACCTGGGGCAGTAGACGCACTAGCACCTAGAGCAGCAGCCTCACCAGCACCTAGAGCAGCAGCCTTAATGCCCAGGTCAGGTGGTACACACAGGTAACATGCACCCTCAACACTATCTGCAACAACATACATGGCAGCAAGAATAGCATCAAAGTCAAGATCAAAGACAGCAACCCCGGCCTAAGCCAGATCTCCCCAGCAAGGGATCTCTGACGCCTCAGGGAAGTGGCGACGCCACGCGTCCGTCAGGCGACCAAAGCAGCGCTGGGTGGAGTGCGGGCCTCCGCACTACTCATCAGTGCGGAGCCAGTACGGTGGACGTAAGAGCAGGGACCAAAACCCCCACCGCGCCGGCGCGCAGTGTACCACTGACGAAGCTGTTGATGAAGTGGGTCAGACCACTCCGCTGCTTCTGCTGGCGCTGACCACCACCGGCACCACTCCTGGGTTCTGGGTCTGGAGGTGCTGAGCTTGGGAGTCATACACCAGGAGGAGTCCTCTCCCCGGAGCAGCTGCGTGAGTGGTACTTACAGTACTGCAGCCTCCGGAGAGGTACCTCTAGAGCCAGGCGTACTACTGGGACTGGTGCTAGTACTTCTCCTCCTAGTCGGGAGCTCCCCTCCCGTCAGCAGATCCGTAAGTGGTACGAGCAGCGCTGCACTCTTCGGACTGGCGCGCCTAGTGTCGCGGACCCTGCTGCTACTGGTGGTGCTACTGGTGCTGGAGACTCTACTAGTGCTGAGGACCCGGGCGCTGATGCTGATGCTGGTGCTAAGGACCCGGGCGTTGGAGCTCCTACTGGTGCTGCGAACCCGGGCGTTGGAGCTGCTGCTGGTGCTTAGGACTTGGGCGTTGGAGCTGCTGCTAGTGCTGCGGACCCTGGCGCTGGTGCTGCTAGTGGTGCTGAGGACCCGGGATTTGGAGCTGCTGCTGGTGCTGAGGACCCTGGCTCTGGTGTCTCTACTGGTTCTGGAGTCGCTGTACGGCCGCGGCCGTACTTCGTTCTACTCCTTCAGCAAGTTCTTGTTCAGCTCCCTCCTCCTTGTCCTCCTCCCTCCTTAGGGTGTCCTCCATCTGTCCAGCTGCAGTCGCAGCTACCGTCTGCCTCCTCTCTCCCTGGTCCTCCTCCCTACACTGGTCCGACTGGAGGTCTTACTGAGCGTCGTGAGCCTGAGTCTCGTCCCGTGTCGCCTGAGTCTCGTTGTGCATCGCTTGTCTGTGCTGCTCTCACGGGTAGTCGTGTCTCGCGTCAGCATCTTCTTGCTGTCCCCGGCACTCACTGGATGGCTCTTCCTCCTTCCACTGCTCCACAGCGTGTCCCACTGCCGTCTCCTCCTGCGTCCTCTCTTCCTACTCTTGGTGACCCGGGGTCAGACTCCCTTCGTGCTGCCAGTCCTACTGACACGCGTCTCTTGGCTACTATTGTTACTGGCCCTTCCTTTGAGTCTAGTGCTGCGTCTGCCTTAGTTGCTAAGCTTGTCGACTTTGCTGCCACCTGTCATCTAGACTACGCCGCTAACCTAGTTGCTCAGTATGAGTCTGTCTGTCCTCCGTCTGCTGGGGGTGAGTGTGCTCTTGGCACTAACGTCCTTGAGGACAGGCACGAGGAGTTTGAGTGCTTTGCTCCCGCTTTGTCCCATCTCGTGTCCATGCTTGTTGCCCCTGAGGGAGACCCGGATGCACCAGACATCCCGACTCCACGCTCTCACACACAGGCGATGGCCAGTCCGTACTCCTCTTAGTGGCACACAGCCATGGATACAGAGATGGCTTCTTGGAAGTCTACAGGCACCTACGTCGACGAGGTTCCCCCACCTGGGGCGAACATCGTCAGTGGCATGTGGATTTTCAGGGTGAAGCGGCCGCCTGGCTCTCCGCCTGTCTTCAAGGCACGTTACATTGCACGAGGCTTCAGACAGCGAGAGGAAGTTGACTTCTTCCAGACCTTCTCCCCAACCCTGAAAATGACCACTCTTTGGGTTCTGCTGCACGTTGCGGCTCAGCGTGACTACGAGCTCCACTCTCCTGACTTCAGCACTGCTTTCCTACATGGCAGCCTGCACGAGGAGATCTGGATGCACCGCCCACCAAGCTTCACTGGTTGGTTCCCTCCTAGTACCCAGTGGAGCCTCCGACGGCCAGTCTACGGTCTCCGCCAGGCACCACGTGAGTGGCACGACACACTGAGGACTTACAATTGTGGCTTTTGTGTTCACGCCTTCTACTGCTGACCCGTCGCAGTTTCTACGCACCGACACCTCACTGCCGCCATTCTACATCCTCGTGTAGGTCAACAACTTGGTCTTTACCACTGCTGACACCGCAGCACTCGCCCACGTGAAGTCAGAGCTGTAGAAGAGACACACGGGCACAGACCTGGGTGAACTAACAAGCTATCTTCGCTTGCGGATCACCCGGGACAGAGCACGCCGCACCATCACCTTGACTCAGTCACACATGGTGCAGCAAGTCCTTCAGCGGTTCTCCTTCACGTACTCCTCGCCTCAGCCCACTCCTCTGCCTACCGGTCACTCGCTCTCAGCTCTGCCTTCGGATGAGTCCGTAGAGCCAAGTGGCCCGTATCCAAAGCTTGTGGGTTGCCATCACCGGAAGGAGCACATGGATGCAGCTAAGAGGGTGTTGCGCTACTTGTGCAGTACGTCGGGCATGGGGCTAGTGCTTGGAGGGCGAGACCCTGTTGTTCTCACTGGGCACTCAGACGCTTCTTGGGCAGACGACCAGGCTACTCAGCCGTCGTCTCAGGGTTACACCTTCAGTCTTGGCTCTGGTTCAGTTTTTGGGCGTTCTACTCGCTCTTCTTCTGTTCTCAGCTCCAGTTGTGAGGCTGAGATCTACGCCACAACCATGGCGGCCCAGGAGCTACGTTGGCTCACCTACTTGCTGACCGACCTTGGAGAGCGGCCTCGTTCTCCTCCAGTGCTGTACGTCGACAACAAGGCAGCCATTGCCTTGTGTGAGGAGCACAGACTAGAGCACAGAACGAAGCACATTGCTCTGCGCTACTTCCTTGCTCGAGAGCTGCAGCAGTGTGGTAAGCATTGTCTGCGTTACGTGGCCTCTGAGGCCAACAGTGCTGATTTGTTACCAAGGTGCTTCAGCCATGTGACCCTCAGTGCTTTTGCACTCTTCTAGGCCTTGTGCCTACAGGACCTCACTTACTTACTTCTTGAGTCTGTTTGTACTTTTATCTCTATATATATACCTTCGTGTTTACTCTTGCTAGGTTGTGATCATTGTACCTCTTGCTCTATTATAAACCTGCCTGTGAACTGGTCTTGTGACCACGTGCTTGTGCTCGGAATTTGTGTAGTATCCTTGAGAGCCACCGTGAGCTTGTTTTGCCTTGCTTTGCCTTGACTGGTCTTCTAACCCCTAGTTCTCCCCCACTTCACGTATGGGGGTGTGTCGAACATTATGTATATTGTGCTTGTCTAGGCTACAATTGGTTAGCCTATAGGGGATACACAATTCTAGGGTTAGGTACTTGTACTGTTTTCACTATTAGTTCAATCATTCCTGTTCGTTCATTTCAACAAGAGGCCCTTCTTGAGGAGGTCAACGGTGAGAGTGGTGGGGCAAACTGAGAGGAAGTGGTCCCTGACTACCCGAAGAGAGTCAGGGAGCCGGGTGACTATGTAGTAGAGGGTGATGTACATGGGGGGGGGGGGGGGGGGTTCTTGGCGCAAAACTCAGCAGGAAGCGCAGCGCGGTAGCGAGTGTCACTAGTGCGGAGGTGCGTAATGAGGTCAGCGACAGTGGGAAAGGCATCAAGGTCAGGGAAGAGGTACGGTAGCATGAGGCGACTCAGCGCAGCTGTGCCCGGGGAAGAGTAGCGTGCAACTACATCGTCGTACAAGGTCTGAGCACTCTTGTACTAGCTAAAGTCTGCACGCTCAGTGGTCGGTAAGTGACGGCGCACAGCAAGGTGAGCAGCAGCATTACATGTGGCCCACTGTGAGTGACCAGTGGCATCAGCATCAGCAGCAGTGGTAGGGGAGGCACCCGAAGTGAGGTCAAACAGGGAGAGGCCGTCTGCCCTATCGCACTGCAGGAAAAGCTGCAGATCATCTACCCAGACCTCAAAGTCTACTGCCCGACCCTCAGCGTTGAAGGTGAGAACGCTAGGGGAGGCCATAACAGCAGTAGGCAGGCAGTGAGTACAGTCGGGCAGGGCAGTGCAGTGGCAGAGACTATGCTCTTACCAGGCAAGTGGGGCGATCGGGCTGCTCGACGGCTCGGCTGTCGGGCGGCTCGGCTGCACGGTAATGGGCGGCTCGGCTGTGGGGCGGCTCGGCGGTCGAGCGGCTTGGCTGCTGGGCGGCTCGGCTGCACGGTGCTGGGTGGCTCGGCTGTCGGACGGCTTGGCTGCTGGGCGGCTCGGCGGTCGGGCGGCTCGGTTGTTGGGCGGCTCGGCGATCGGGCGGTCGGGCGGCTCAGCTGGCTGGCGGTTTGGCTGTTTGGCGCTGCGGGCGCTGGGCGGCGGGGCCGCAGGTGGCGGCGAGGCCGCAGGTGGCGGCGGGGCCTTAGGTGGCGGCGGGCCGTAAGGGTGGGTGGGGCTGCAGGTGGCGACGGGGCCGCAGTGGGCGACGGGGCCGCAAGGGTGAGCGGGGCCGCAGGTGACGACGGGGCCGTAGGCGGCGGCGGGGCCGCAGGTGTCGGTGGGGCCGCAAAAGGGCCACAAAGGGGGCCGTAGCGGGGCCGTAAAGGGGCCAGGCGGGGCCGTTGAGGGGCCTTGGCAAAGCCGCGTAGGGGCCGTAAGGGGCCAGACAGGGCCGCGGAGGGGCCTAGGCGGGGCCGCAAAGGGGGCCGTAAGGGGCAAGAGGGGGCCGCAAAGGGGCCTAGGCGGGGCCGCAAGGGGTACGACGGGGCCGCGGAGGGGCCTAAGCGGGGCCGTGAAGGGGCCGTGAGGGGCCTAAGCGGGGCCGCGACGGGGCCTAGGCGGGGCCGCAAGGGGTACGACGGGGCAGTGAGGGGCCTAAGCGGGGCCGCGATGGGGCCGTAAGGGGCCTAATCGGGGCCGCGACGGGGCCGAGGCGGGGCCGTAAGGGGCACGACGGGACCGTGAGGGGCCTAAGCGGGGCCGCGACGGGGCCGTAAGGGGCCTAAGTGGGGCCGCGACGGGGTCGTAAGGGGTCAGACGGGGCCGTAAGGGGCCGTAGAAGGTGGCGTGAGGGGCCGTAAGGGCGGCCAATGGGGGCCACTAAGGGCGGCTCGAGGCGCTACTCGGTTTAGGAGCAAAGCGCGCTTCGGGCAGGGAAGAAAAAAAAGTTCGTTGTGGGCCCTAGGCAGTATTCCCACTCGGGAACCTGCTCGATACCATGACGAGAAGTGAGAATGGATGAATGAACTATGAAACAGTTGGGTACATGTACTAACCCTAATTGGGTTGTACCCCTTATGGGCTACCCCACTACAGCCTACACAAATGTATAAGCTATAATGTTCTGACATCATTCAATTTACATTCATTTTTCTGCACTCGAGCCTAGATCCTCACACTTGGTAAACAAAGACGTTTACACGCGAAGTTTCTTCGACCACTAAAACCGATACTTAAAAAAACCGCGGGGGCGACGAATGTTAAATACCGATTTTGGGTATGTAAAACCGGTTCCGTGTTTTCTACTCCCCCTCGATTTCGGTTTCCGAACGCACAATGTCAGGCATGGAGGGTCAAGGCGACAACTACGCAACGATGAGTGACATCGCCAGCCTTCGCACCGACGTGGAACAGACGCATGCGGCGATTCGGCGAATCGAGGCTCTTTTGGCAAACCAATCCGCAGCCGCCACCACAGCAGTCAATGCAGCAGCAAACGTAGCAGCGATAACAATAGCAGAGGCAGCGACACCGACTTTTCACCAACCGATGGCACCATCGATGCGGAACCTCGAAGCAGCTCACCCGAGGCACCCAAAGCGTTCGATCCAAGCGCGAAAGGATCTGATGTTCGTCGTTTTGTGGTGACCCTCGAAATTTATTTCGAGGCCATTGGCTATTCGACCCCGACACACAACTCAGCACAGATTCGGCTCGCAGCGACACTGTTGAGGGGACCGGCACTCGAGTGGATTTGCTATTATGACGCTCGAATCAATCAACTCAGTCTACATGGCGTGGCAGCACATTCACTGACACAAACAATATAGCTGTGTAGCACAGTACACACGCGTACGGGCATCCGAAAGGTAGGACACGTTGACGAGAGGTCAACCTAAAACACGACGCTACGGGTCAAACTGTAGATTTGGCCCGGAGCGATCGGCACCCCCTATGTGATAAAAAACGAGCAATGAGTGCATTGAGCAGAATGAGGAGTACAAGTAATAAACCCTAAAGTGTTTTACCCCATATGAACTGCCCCACTAAAGCCTACACAGACTATAACATATATGCCCGACACACCCCCATAGGCAAAGTGGGGAGAACAAGGGGTCACAAGACCAGTCAAGCAAAGCAAAGCAAGCTTAGGGTGGATCACAACGTCACCACACAGTCCAAGCACACAACTCCATGCGAGCAGAGTCCGAGGCGGACATGTGCTTGAACCTGGTTTGCAAGGCGGCGCCCCACTCCCTCCATGTGCGTATCGTAGCCGTAAGAAAAATTGATGCTGCCTGATGCGTGACAGGTTTTGAAATCCCGTTGTTCGCACGTGCTATTCCTGCCGAAGTTCCTTAGTGCTGCAGCGTTCACCTCCACCACTCCAGCGCAGGTCCTTGCAACAATAAAACTGCGAAATTAATGCGGGTGGCATCGTCATAAATGATGGCAGCAATAAAAAAACACCTCCACGCCGAACAACCATGCAGAAACACTGACGAACTTGTCACTTGGGTTAAACGGGGGCTGGTTTGTTGGCTTGATTTTCACAAAAGCCGTTGGCATTGCTGCCGGCGTCGCCTTCATCATCGCCGCAGCACGTATTTGTGCTGCACGCGACTGTTGCAGTGACAGTTGCTGCTGCGCCTGCCTTGCCTCGTCCTCATCCATCTCGCCTTCCACCTCGCTTCAGACCCGTTGATCTGGTGCAGTGCTGCTACTTGCGTTGTCCACGACAGGCGACTCCTGGCACGCTTAACCACGCGTCTGGTGTAGTTCGGCGTTTTCCTCTCGAAGACGCGCCATTTGTGCAGACATCGTCTGCATGTTGGTCTGCATCATCCGGAACTGTTGCATGAACTCATTGAACTCCGCCTGGTCCATGTGTCCCAGGCTTCATCTAACGGGGATGGCTAGCGATTTTTGTGACTTCGGTGAAGGCGTTAATGCTATCGTAATCGGAGTGGAATAATCGGATCTATTCCACGGGCCGGCCGCTTAACAGCCCACCAAGTCTATCGTGTCAAGAAATGAGGAATGAATGAACTGGCAAGCAAGTGGGTACAAGTAGGAAAACCTAAAATTGTTCTACCCCGTATTGTTTACTCCCACTATAGCCTACATAGACTATAGCATATCAGTTTGACACACCCCCATAGGCAAAGTGGGGCAGAACAAGAGGTCGCAAAACCAGTCAAGCAAAGCAAAGCAAGCTCCGGGTGGATCACAATGTCACCACACATTCCGAGCACAAGTTCAAGGCCACTAGGCCAGTTCACATGCAAGATCATATATATAAAGGTAAACAAGCAAGTGCAGGTATAGAAAGAGTACAGTACAAACAAGGTCGAGAATTTAGCAGTGAGGCCAAGTAGGCACAAGACCTAGCATAGTACAGAAGCGCTGATGATCACAAAGCGGAAGGGCCTTGGTAAAGATATCAGCAGTGTTGGCCTTAAAGGCCACGTAGGTGAGGCGGAGCTGACAACGCTGCTGCAGCTCACGAGCCTCGAAGTAGCGAAGAGCAATGTGCTTCGCTCTGTGTTCCAGAACTGGAGGAGAATGAGGCGGCTCTCCTAGGTTAGTCAGCAAGTAGGTGAGCCAGCGTAGCTCCTGTACAACCATGGCCCCTGCGTAGATCTCACCCTCACAGGTGGAGGTGAGAACAGAAGACAAGCGCGTAGATCGCCACGAAACAAAGCCGGAGCCAAGGCTGAAGGTGTGACCCTGTGACGGCTGGTCATCAGCCCAAGAAGTGTCTGCGTGACCTATAAGGACCACTCGACGTTGCCCTCCAAGTACTAGCCCCATGCCCAACGTACCGCACACGAAGCACAACACCCTCTTCGCTGCAGCCATGTGCTCTGGTCGGCGTCTCCTAGGAGCAACATAGCGTGTCAAGATACTAAGAGGGTATGCAAGGTCAGGTCGTGTGCAGGTCATCAAGTATATGAGGTAGCCAACAAGCTCTGGGTACGGGCCACTCGGCTCTACGGACTCATCTGAAGGCAGAGCTGAGAGCGAGTGGCGAGTAGACAGAGGAATGGCCTGAGGCGAGGAGTACGTAAAGCCGAAGCGCTGAAGGACCTGCTGCACCATGTGTGACTGAGTCAGGGTAATGGTGCGGTGTGCTCTGTCCCGGGTGATCTGCAAGCCAAGGTAGCTGCGTAGTTCACCCACGTCTGTGCACGTGTGTCTCTTCTGCAGCTTGGACTTCACGTGGGCGAGTCCAGCAGTGTCAACAGTGGCAAAGACCAAGTCGTCAACGTACACGAGGATGTAGAACGGCGGCAAAGAGGTGTCGGTGCGTAGAAACAGCGACGGGTCGGCAGTAGAAGGAGCAAACCCAAGAGCCGCAAGTGTAGTCCTCAGTGTGTCGTGCCACTCACGGGGCGCCTGTTGGAGACCGTAGACTGGCCGCCTGACGCTCCACTGGGTACCAGGAGGAAACGACTCAGTGAAGCCAGGTGGGCGGCGCAGCCAGATCTCCTCGTGCAGGCTGCCCTGCAGGAAAGCTCTGGTGAAGTCAAGAGAGTGAAGCTTGTAGTCGCGCTGAGAAGCTATGTGCAGCAGCACCCGAAGTGTGGTCATCTTCGGGGTGGGAGACAAGGTCTGAAAGTAGTCAACTCCCTGCCGCTGACTGAAGCCTCCAGCCACGTAACGCGCCTTGAAGACAGGCGGAGAACACGGCGGCCGCTTCACCCTAAAAATCCACATGCCACTTACGATGTTCGCCCCAGGTGGGGGAACCTCGTCGACATGGGTGCCTGTGGACTTCCAGGAAGCCATCTCTACGTCCATGGCTGACTGCCATTGAGAGGAGTACGGACCCTCGATCGCCTCAGCGTATGATCGAGGGTCGGGATGTCTGGTGCATCCGGGTCTCCCTCAGGGGCAATCAGCGTGGACACAAGATGAGGCAAAGGAGCAGCAAAACACTTGAACTCTTCCTGCCTGTCCTCAAGGACGTCCGTGCTAAGAGCATACCCACCCCCGACAGACGGAGGACAAACAGACTCGGACTCAGCAACAAGACTAGTGGTGTAGTCTAGACGATAGCGAGCAGCGAAGTCGACAAGCTCAGCCACCAAGGCAGACATAGCAGTGGACTCAAAGAAAGGGTCAGTTACAATAGTGGTCAGGAGACGCGTGAAAGTAGGACTCACAGCATGAAGAGAGTCAGACTTATGGTCGGGAAGGACAGGAAGAGAGGACTCTGAAGGAGACGGCAACGGGACACGAAGGGGAGCAGTGGAAGGATGCAGTGCCATCTAGTGTGTGCCTGGAACCGCAGGAGGACGCGGACGTGAAAAATGACGACTAATGCGAGCAGTGCGAACAGGCGACGCAGCACGAGACGCAGGCTCACGACGCTCAGCAAGACGTCCGGTAGGACAAGTGTAGGGAGAAGGAGCAGGAAGAGGGGAGGCGTGCTGTAACTGTGACTACAACTGGACGGGCAGTGGACACTCTAAGGGAGGAGCAGTACCAGTAGAGGGCGAGAGACCAAGAACCTACTCAAGGAGAGGAACAAAGTACGGCCTCGGCCGTGTAGCGCCTCCAAAACGAGCAGGGACCGCACCAGTACCCCTAGCAGCAGCACCAGCGCCAGCAGCACCTACAACTTCAATAGCGCCAGCACCAGCACCCTCAAATGCACCACCGCCAGCAGAAACACCTGCGCCAACACCACCAGTAGCTCCAGCTCCAGCAGTACCAACTCCAGCATGACTGGCAGCTCCAACAGCGCCAGCATCTCTTGCACGACCATCTCCAGCAGCTCCAGCAACACCCCTTGTCCCAGCAGCTCCAGTACAGCCAGTACGAGCACCTCCGGAACCAGCAACAACAGTAGTGCCTCCACCTCCTGCAGCACGGCTCTAGCGCCGGGCAAACCACTCACGCAGCTCCTGCGGAGAGAGTGGCTCTCGCCTTGACGAAGCACCGCTGGCGGCCATACGAGCAGACCCAGCGCCCCCAGGCTCCGCACCCCCATGTTCCGCACCCCAAGGCTCCGCACCCCATGACTCAGCACCCCTAGGCTCATCAACTCCAGACTCAGCACCCCCAGGGCCAACACCCCCAGTCTCAGCACCCCTAGGCTCAGCACCCCCAGACTCAGCACCCGCACGCTCAGCACCTCAAGATCCGGCACCCGCACGCTCAGCACCTCAAGATCCGGCACCCGCAGGCTCAGCACTTTTAGTAGCACCAGAGTCAACAGCTACCTCGACAGGCTCAAGTGCGTCTACCTGGGACACACCTGACGGGGCAGGACCCTGAGGGGGGAGGGGGTCTACCGGGGGAGGACCTGGCACAAGGAAGAGCGGTCGCGGGGGAAGGGGCGCAGTGCGGTAGGGGAAGAGACGGTAGTAAGGCACCGACTCGTCAAAGGTGACGTCCTGGGAGGACAGAACACGGCGCGAGGTGGGGTGGTAAAACTGCCAACCAGGACCGCTAAAGTGCGCACGCTCAGCGGTCGGTAACTGGCGACGCACAGGAAGACAGGCAGCAGCATCGCATGTGGCCCACTGGGAGTGAATAGTGCTGTCAACATCAGTAGGCGGGGCAGGAGAGGCACTAGAGGTGAGATCGAACAGGGAGAGGCCGTCTGCCCTATCGCACTGTAGGAAGAGCTGTAGGTCATCGACCCAGACCTCGAAGTCAACAGCACGACCCTCAGCATCAAAGATAAGGACACTAGGGGTAGCCATGACAGCAGTGGTCTAGCAAAGAGGGCTCTTACCAGTCCGGGTGGGTAGGGCCGGGGCGCGCCGGGAGGAACAGGCCTGCAACAGCAGTGGGAGCGGCTCGGCAGTGGCAGTGGCGGCTCGACGGCGGCCTCGGCGGCTCGGGTGCAGGCGGCTTGGCTACTCGACGGCTCAGCTGCTTGGCGGCTTGGCGGCTCGGCTGCTGAGCGGCTCGGCGGCTTGGCGGCTCGGCTGCAAGCGGCTCGGCTGCTCGGCGGCTCGGCTGCTGGGCGACTCGGCGGTTCGGCAATGAAGGGGCCAGGGAGGGGCTGAAAAGGGGGCGGCGACGGGGCCGCAAGGGGCGGCGATGGGGCCGCAAGGAACGGCGACGAGGCCACAAGAGGGTGGCGTCTGGGCCGGAAGGGCGGCAATAGAGGCCGCTAGGGGCGGCGACGGGGCCGCGAAGGGCGGCGACGGGGCGCGAAGGGGCCGCGAGGGGCCTGGGAGGGCGGCGACAGGGTCGCTAGGGGCGGCGACGAGGCCGCGAAGGGGCCGCGAGGGGCCTGGAAGGGCGGCAACGGGGCCACTAGGGGCGGCGACGGGGCCGCAAAGGGGCCGCGAGGGGCCTGGAAGGGCGGCAACGGGGCCGCTAGGGGCGGCAACGGGGCCGCTAGGGGCGGCAACGGGGCCGCAAAGAGGCCGCGAGGGGCCTGGAAGGGCGGCAACGGGGCCGCTAGGGGCGGCGACGGGGTTGCGAAGGGGCCTTGAGAGGCCTAGAAGGGCAGTGACGGGGCCGCTAGGGGTGGCGACGGGGCTGCTAAGGGTCGCGCAAGGGGCCGTGAGAGGGGCCTCTAGAAGGCCTCGACAAGAGGTCGGCTCACGGGGCGCGCTTCGGGCAGGGGCGACTCGCGCTCCAGTCAGAAAAAAAAAGGTCGATTTTCAGTGGTGGGCCCTAGGAAGTTCCCACTAGGGAACCTGCTCTATACCATGTGAGAATTGTGGAATGAATGAACTAGGAAAGAGGTGGGTACAAATAGGAAAACCTAGAAATGTTGTACCCCATATTGTCTACCCCACTATAGCCTACACTGACTATAGTATATAAGTTTGACATCAGGTACCTGAGAAGTTGGGCAAAGTACTACGAAGCGTAGAAAAGGGTCGTGTGTTCTGTGGAGTTAATATTCTCTCCCCGCAGCACAGTGTTAAGGCTTCCTGTTGCCCATAGGTGAAGCCTACACAGCTGCAAAGACTTAGAGGAAAATTCTAGACTCATAAGAAGTTGTACAAGCCTTGAAAAAATCCTCCTACCCCCCAGGTGAAGCTGGAAAGTGCTGAGTTAGGTCTAGGAAATAGGGATGGTAATATATTTGATGTACCCTATGATCCTATCGATAAGAACCTCTTTGGCTACCCAGCGTAGCAGGAACCAGTACTCCTCGAGGTGTTGTGCAAAGGACGACGCCTCCACGCACTGGTGGACTGCGGTGCATCTCACTCAATGTGTGACAGCGGGATGTTGGAGAAAATTAGAGAACCTTCGGAGGATACCAAGTTCGCGGAAACGATGGTGGACGGTATGAAACTCCCCATCTGCGGCAAAGCATCACTGCAGCTGCACATAGGGGCGCTGAGGTGGAAGCCGACGTTGCCGATCATGAACATCAAAGGTTTGGATTACATCTTGGGGCAAGATTTCTTGAAGCGGTTCAACCCCAAGATCGATTGGGTCAACAGGAAGGTATGCATCTACAACAACGGGAAATGAGTGGAGCTATGAAGCTGGATGGATACAGGGAAAGTTCCTGAAACGACACTGGCACGGTTCGAACGGACAGTGAACGAGAGTAACACGGGTTATTTAGCACTGGTTATGGCAGCAGTAGAGGAGGAGAAGCCAAACACAGAGCTGCAGCAGTGAAGGAGGTCTTGGAGCAGTACAAGGCTATAATGGCTGATGACCTACCTGCAGGTGTACCTCCAGCACGCACCCACGAGCACGAGATTATGGAGGAACCAGGTGAGAGCCCCGTCTCACGTGCACCATACCGACTGAGTCAGACCGAACTGACAGACATGAAGAAACAGGTCGAATATTTACTGGACAGACAACTGATCCACCCATCCACCTCTCCCTACAGTGCACCAGTTCTCTTTACTCTAAAACCAGACGGCAGTTTACGGATGTGCATTGACTACCGCGCACTGAACAAACAGACAGTTAAAAACAAATACCCTATACCACGCATAGACAACCTACTGGATCAACTTCGTGGTGCAACAGTATTTTCGAAGCTAGACCTACGGTCGGGTTATTGGCAGATCAAGATGGCAGACAACCCGGTCCACAAGACGGCGTTCCGTACCAGATACGGCTACTACGAATACCTGGTGATGCCGTTCGGACTCTGCAACGCACCAGCAATGTTTGAGGCGGAGATGAATCATATCCTACAGCCCCTGCTGGACGAGTGCATGGTGGTGTACCTGGACGACATTCTCATCTACTCCAAGAACATGAAGGAGCACGTGGAGCATTTGCGGGAGGTGTTTGAGATCCTGCGGAAATACAAGTTCTATGTGAAGCTATCGAAGAGCGACTTTTCCCGGAAGAAGGTGCAGTTTCTCGGACACATGGTGAGTGCTGAGGGCGTACATGTGGAGCCGCGGAAGATCGAAGCCGTCAAGTAGTGGAAAGTACCAAAGAACGTGAAGGAGTTACAGTAGCTCCTAGGCTTCGCCAACTACTACAACACGTTCGCGCCACGGTACGCTAAGATAGCAGTGCCACTAACAGACCTAATGAAAAAGGATACGCCCTACAAATGGGATACTCCTCATCAGCAAGCCATGGAGCAGTTACAGACAGCACTCACTACAGCTCCAGTACTCATCTTACCGGATCCAGACAGAGACTACGTGGTTGAAGCAGACGCTAGTGACCATGCTGTCGGAGCAGTACTGGTACACGATCACGGGAAAGATTTACAGCCTATTGCCTACCTCAGTAAAAAAACTACATGGAGCAGAACTAAATTACCCCATTCATGACATGGAAGTCTTAGCTATAGTTGTAGACTTCAAGGCGTGGAGGTGTTACCGACCACTGCAGCCTCAAATTCCTTAAGTCGTAGCCGGCGCTCTCATGACAGCAGGTGCGGTGGGTGGACTTCTTGGAAACTCACTTCCATTACGACATCGTCTACAAGCCCGGGCTACACAACAAAGCAGACGCATTGAGCCGCCCCGGTCATGTAGCAGGCATCAAGCTTGACGGGATGAACCCACTGCTCAAGGGTCTATTCCAACATGGGTACTTCGTAGACGCAGAAATCGTTACAAGACACAGACTAAGAAGCTGTTAGAGTGGGAGAAAAACTTAGCAGTAAGGAAGGGTTCAAGAAAGATTTGGGTACCGAATTACGCCCTCTTATAGCGAATCCTATTGGAGTTTCACGACGTACCATATGTGGGACATTTTGGGAGCAACAAGACGTTAGTAGGGATAGCGAAGTATTACTACTGGCCCTGGATGGCAGCAGACGTGCAGCAGTTTGTCACCTCATGCGACACGTGCTAAGGGAAGAGTTGCAAGCGGAAAAAAGCAGGGTTGCTTCATCCTCTTCTTGTACCGGAGCAGCCATGGCAAGTCGTCAGCCTCGACTTCATCACAGGACTTCCTTCGACCTCACGGGATATAACTCCATCCTCGTAGTGATCGATAAGTTCTCCAAAATGGGTCTCCGTCAGGTGCAATCAGCAAGGATATGAGATGAGGTACAGTATCTACAAAGCACTCAAAGTCCTCTTGCATGTCCTCAAGGACGTCCGTGCCAAGAGCACACTCATACTCGACAAACGGAGGATAGACAGACTCAGACTCAGCAACAAGACTAATGGTGTAGTCGAGATGACAATGAGCAGCAAAGTCGACAAGCTCAGCAACTAAGGCAGACGCAGCAGTAGCCTCAAAGGAAGGGTGAGTGACAACCGTAGCTAGCAGACGTGTGACAGTAGGGCTAGCAGCACGAAGTGAGTAAGACTCGGGGTCCGGACCGTCAGCAAGAGAGGACACAGGAGGAGACGGCAAAGAGACACGCAGTGGAACAGAGGAAGGGCGAAGTGCCATCTGGTGCGTGGCGGGGACAAGAGGAGGACGCGGATGCGGAACACGACGACTAGTGCGAGTAGCGCAAACAGGCGACGCAGGGCGAGACGCAGGCTCACGACGCTCAGCAAGACCTCCGGTTGGCCAAGTGTAAGGAGAGGGACCAAGTCGTGGGGAGGCTGGTTGTAACTACGACTGCGACTGATCAGGCGGCGGACTCAGTAAGGGAGGAGTAGGACTAGTAGAGAGCGGGAGACCAAGAATCTGCTAAAGGAGTGGAACGAAGTACGGCCGCGGCCTCGCAGTGCCTCCAAAATCAGCACAGATAGCACCAAGACCCCCAGCTCCAGGATCTCCAACTCCAACTCCTACTGAACCACCAGCTCTAGTACCTCCAGTAGCTCCAGCTCCAGGAGCACCTTCACCAGCAACAGCTCCACCGCCCCCAGCTCCAACTCCTGCGGCACCACCAGCACCAGCAGCTCAAGTACCTCTAGTACGAGCACCTCCGGGATCAGCGGCTCCAGCACCTCCAGTAGCTCGTGCAGCAGCAGAACCTCCAGCTCTAGTAGCACCTCCGACGCCAGCAGCTCCGGGACCTCCAGGACCAGCATCTCTGGGACCAGCGCCTCTAGCACCTCCAACAGCTCCAGCGGCAGCAGAACCTCCAGCTCCAATAGCACCTCCGGCGTCAGCAGCTCCGGGACCTTCAGGACGAGCACCTCCAAGTCCAGCGCCTCCAGCACCTCCAGCTCCTACAGCACAAGGAGTACCTCCAAAGCCAGCAGCACCCTCAGCGGCAGGCCCCCCAGCTCTTGCAGCACGGCTCCAGCGATGAGCAAACCACTCGTGCAGGTGTGGTGGAGAGAGTGGCTCCCGTTGAGAAAGGACACCCGGAGGACCTCTAGAGGACAAAGTACCTCCAGGCTCAGCACGCTCAGGCTCAATACCCCCACACTCTGCACGCTCAGGTTCAGCACCCCCAGGCTCCGCACCCTCAGACTGAGCATCCAAAGGCTCAGCACCCCTAGGCTCCGCACCCACAGACTCAGCAGCACCAGTCTCAGCACCCCCTGGCTCCGCACGCTCAGGCTCCACACCCCCATGCCCCGCACCCGAAGGCCCAGCACCCCTAGCAGCACCAGACTCGACAGCTACCTCGACACGCTCGACAGGGTCTACCTGGGACACACCAGAGGGGGCAGGACCCTGAGGGGGAAGGGGGTCTACCGGAGGAGGACCTGGTGCGAGGAAGAGCGGCCGGGGGGGGGGGGGGGGGGAGGGAGAGGGGCAGTGCGGTAGGGGAAGAGACGGAAGTAAGTAACCGACTCGTCAAACGTGACATCCTGAGAGGACAGAACACGACGCAAGAAGGGGTGGTAAAACTGCCAACCACGCACGTCAAGGGGGAAGCCAAGGAAGACAAAGGGAAGACGCAGGGAACAGCATGGAAGGACAGCTTGTCCGCAGAAGAATCGTGGACAAAAGCTCGAGATCCCCAGACACGCGACGCAGACGCATCGCCAACCTTCCCCATCCACCGCAGAGCAGTTGTGGTCTCCGGGATGGAGACACGGGGTTGGAGGTTGAGCTGATACGCAACGTACTGAACCGCAAATGGCCGGAGAAAATGGGGAGCAGCCGCATGGATCATGGACGTACAAGCGACGTCCTTGACCATGCCAATGCGGCGCTCAGCAATCCCATTTTGCTATGGGGAGGCCGGAAGCATGAACGTATGGCAGATGCCCTCTGCACGACAGAAGGCCCACAAAAGGTCGGAGGAAAACTCTCCACCTCTGTTGGAGTGCAAACGCAGCACAGGAAGGTCCAAGTTGAAACTCTCGCGGAGCTGGCGACGGGCAGCGCAGATCCAGGTTCTCAGCACCTCATTGACCTCACCCTTGCCGCAAAAGGGGAAGACTGTGATGTAACGCGAGCAGTCATCAACGACCAGTAGAAAGTAACACTCGTGACCCTGTCCACAAACGCGGGCTGGGCCCCACACGTCCATGTGGAGAGTTTGCAGGGGAGCCTCGGTCGGAGGGAACTCAGAGGAGTGCGGCGCGCTGCAGTCCCTCGATGCAAGGAACGCAGGTAGGGGCAGGCCCAAGGGGGAGGGGAGGGAGAGACCGGGGAAGACCAGTGACAAGGACACGGGAGGCCATGCCTTGGAGACGAGGCAAGGAGGGGTGACCAAGGCGGTGGTGCCAAAGGAGTATCTGGTGGAATAGGAGACGAGAGGAGCAAGGGGGCAGACTCTGGACCAGACCTAGACGCGGCAGCAAACACCTGACCAGACGCGGCTACTTGACCAGACTCAGCAACCGGAGGAGACGCAGTAGTCAACGTGTACAGGCTCAACCCAGGCTGACCAGTGAATGTGGCCAGGTGGGGACCCGTTCGACTACATGTACAGTGTGTCACCCACTGACATCGAGGAGTGAAGTGGTCAATCCAAACATCCTAGAGGTCAGCTCCAATCACCAAGTTCGTAGAGAACGAGGGGAGGTGAAGGCCGGACAGTGAGCCAGACGGGACCGTCAGACACGGCAGAACCATAGAGGAGTGCGCAAGGACTGGGCCCTCAGACGGGTCCGCCAGGGAGACAGCAACCGGCCGACTGAGCAGTGTGAGTGTGGTAAAGTCGCGGAAGAAAGAGCGGGAAGCACCTGAGTTAAGCGTGAAAGTGTGCAAGGCCTGAGCAGGCGCAGTACCTGAGAGAACAGACTCACTAGCACCTAGAGCAGCAGACTCACCAGCACCTTGAGCAGCAGACTCACTAGCACCTAGAGCACCAGCCTCAATACATGGGTCGGGCGGTACACACAGGTAACAGTCACTCTCAGCACTAATAGTCACAGCATACATGGCAGCAAGGATAGCATCATAATCAAGATCAACAAGGGAGCTCAATGGCGTCAGGAAACTGTGCGCGCCAGGCGTCAGTCAGGCGACCGAAACAGCGTTGCGTCGCGTATGGCAGCCTGCACGTCTCCCCACGGCGCTCCTTGGTGCGGAGAACATAAGCGCAGGGACCAGCACCCCGAGACCTCCCACGCCCAGCGTACCACTCACGAAGCTGCTGGGGGGACGGGGCCTTACGAGAACACGGCTGCTGCTGGCGTTGGCCACCGCCAAAGCCTCCACGCTACACGACTCCACCCCAATCAGCACCACCGCCGCTGCCACCCCTACTGCTACTGCCGCTGCCGCCCCCACCTCCACCGCCGCCACCGACGCCCCCACTCCCGCCACCACCCGCACCTCCACTCCCACCCCCTCCACCTCCTCAAACGCCACCACCGCCGCCCCCTCCGTCCCCTCCACCACCCTTTCGCCCCTTGCCTCTGCCATTGCGGCGCCTATCACTAGGAGCAGACGCAGCCCCAACCGCCTCGGTGCAAATGAGGTCGACAGCAGCAGCATAAGCAACATAGGGCAAAAGGGGAATGGGGGAACACCCCTAAAAGAAAGGGGCGCGAGGGTCACCACGAGAAGCTCCTACAACGACTATGCTAGTCTCAGCTGCAGTGAGGCGCTCCTCGATCATGTTGACGGTGAGATTAGTGGGGCAAAGGGAGAGAAAGTGGTCCCTGACTGAGCGAAGAGAGTCAGGGAGATGGGTGACGAGGTAGAAGAGGGTTATGTACATGGGGTGGGGGGTTCTTGGCGCAAAACTCGGAGGGAAGCACAGCGCGGTAGTGGGTGTCACTAGTGCGGAGGTGAGTGATGAAGTCAGCGACTGTGGCAAAAGCGACTAGGTCAGGGAACAAGTACGGCAGCATGAGGCGGCTGAGGGCAGCAGAGGCATGGGAGGAGTAGCGTGCGACGACAGCGTCATACAGAGACAGAGCAGTATTGTACTGGCCAAAGTGCGCGCGCTCAGCCGACGGCAGGTGACTACGAACAGCAAGGCGAGCAACAGCGTCACGAGTAGTCCACTTCAAGTGAACCGTACTGCAGCGTCAGCAGCAGGTGCATCAGAGGCGCTGGACGTGTGATCGAAAAGCGAGACTCCGTCCCTAGAGTCGCACTGAAGGTAGAGCTGCAAGTCATCTACCCAAACATCAAAATCAACCGCACGGCCCTCAGCATCGAAGTTAGGAATAGTAGGACTAGCCATGGCAGCAGTAGCAGCAAGGCAGGGTGGCGCGGCTCGGCAGGGCAGCGCGGCTCGGCAGGGCGGCATGGCTCAGCAGGGCGGCGCGGCTCGGTAGGGTGGTGTGGCTCAGCTAGGCGGTGCGGCGCGGCAGGCAGGCGGGCGCAGCGGCGCGTGTGGCAGGGCGGGCTCTTACTAGGGCGGGTGCAGGGTGCGGAGATAACTGCTGCAACGGGAGCTAGACTACGGGCTAGGCACGGGTGCTCGTGTGATCTCTGCGTTCCTTGGTCGTTTGCTTGTGTGTTCTCTGCTTGCACATTCACGGGGAGATTTTGCAAGAGTTTCACTAGCAAAGTTTGACAACAATGGTTTGAACAACATTGGCAAGACTGACTACATCAGACCTAGCTAGGCTGTTGGTCAACCTCCAACGCAGCACGGTCGACCGCGCTCCAGCGCAGCAGCGCTCGCACCGCTCCAGCATTGCATAGTAGCGGTTCGCCAACGTTGCACGTCAACGGTGTGCCAATGCTGCACCAAGTCGACTGCACAGCGTTGCATCCGTAGGACAACGGTGCACCTGCTTCGCAGATGCGTGCAGCTCGTTGGCGCCCCACACCTTGTCACGAGCACAATGTAGACGCCTAGCAGACTCCATGCCAGGGATTGCGCCCACCAGCCACGTCGACCTCCGGATACCAACCGCGAGGTCGGCCTCGAAGACTTCACCCCTCATAGACCCCGGCGACATTTGCGCACGTCGCCCGGGTATCACGGTTGACTGAGCAACCACGCTTGGCCGACCCGCGCAGTCTGTAGCCGGCCACCTATGCCCGGCGTCCCCAGTCTGGCGTCCAAGCGCCCACGACGCCGTCCGAGCGCCCAGGACGCTGTCCGCACCCCCAGGTCGGCGTCCAAACGCCCAGGACGCTGTGGAGACCTCCAAAGCGGCGTCCAACCTCCCAGGACGCCGACCAAACGCCCAGGTCGGCGTCCGGGCTCCCCAGGACGCCCAAGTCGGCGTCCGAGCCCCCCAGGACGCCGAGGTCGGCGTCCGCGCCCCCAGGACGCGGTGCAGACGCCCAGGGCGGCGTCCCAGGCTCCTAGGACGCCGTGCAGACGCCTAGGTTGGCGTCCAGCTTTCCAGGACACCAACCAGGCGTCCAGGACGGCGTCCTCCTGCCTAGCGCCCTCCAGCCGGGCGCCCTCCAGCTTGGCGCCCTTACAGTGGCCCCCGTGCCCACTAGTGCAGGTCGGCTGCAACCCCCGCACATCCGACCACGTGGTCGGGGCCAAACAACACTCCCGTTGACACAGGGCAGGGCTGCGACTGGCGGGAGCAGGGCAGGCCCGCGACGAGGCGGCGGTAGAGCAGGGCCGTGACAGGGCGGCCGCAGGGCAGGGCCGCGACAGGGCGGCTGCAGAGTAGGGCCGCGACGGGGGAGCGGTAGAGCAGGGCCGCGATAGGGTGGCAGCAAGGCAGGGTCGCGACAGGGCGGCTGCAGAGCAGGGCCGCGATAGGGCGGCTGCAGGGCAGGGCCACAACGGGGCGGCGGTAGAGCAGGGCCACAATGGGTGGCAGCAAGGCAGGGCCGCGACGAGCGGCTAGGTCAGGCCGCGTCGGGCGGCGACAAGGCAGGGCCGCGACGGGCGGCTAGGTCAGGGCCGCGACGGGCCGTTAGGGCAGGGCCGCGACGGGCGGCTAGGTCAGGGCTGCGACGGGCCGTTAGGGCAGGGCCGCGACGGGCGGCGATAGGGCAGGGCCGCGACGGGCCGTTAAGGCAGGGCCGCGACGGGCTAGGAGGACAGGGCCGGTACGGGTGGTTATGGGGCAGGGCGCGCGACGGCGCAGGTGAGACAGGCGAGAGGCGTGTATTGGGCAGGGCATGAAAAAAAAATCTATCGTCGTGGGCCCTAAAAAAATCAATCCCACTAGGGAACTTGCTCTGAAACCATGTCAAAATTAGGAATGAAGAATGACTAGGAAGATAGCAGTACAGTGTTTGTATAGCAAAACCTAATAGGGCTGTACCCCATAAGGAGTGCCCCACTACAATCTAGAGCATAGTTCTGACACCTCGTACTGCCCCAGTGCTCTTGGCTAACAACAGTACCATGATCCTGTTGTGTGAGGAGCCTCAACTGGTGGGGCATACGAAGCGCGTTGAGTTGCGATAATTCTTCTCGCGTGGGCTGCAATAACGCGGCCAGGCACTCGTGGTTATAGTGGCCTTAAAGGCTAACACTACTGACATCTTCACCAAGGCACTTCTGCCTTGCGGTCATTAGTGAACTCAGCTTGGACTAATTACTTGTGGTCCTCACTTGCTTGTGTCTTGATCATTGATGTTGATATATAGATATTTGTATCTGTGCAAACGTTTGGACTGGCCTTGTGACCTTGTTTGTCTAAGAGGTTGGAGTGGTAGTGCCGCCCTGGGTTGTTTCTTGTTGTTGCTCAAGAGCAACCCTGAGTCTAGCCTAGGGGGTATGTCAAACTATATGTTTGTGTGTTTTATATATCTATGCATATAGTAAAAGGCTAGACTAGGGTTTAGCTCTTACAAGGGATAGCACTTGTATTTTGTACTCTCGACTTTACTCTTGTATTTGTGTTTTCTCTCAACTCTTGACACCTACTTCAAATAGGATTCACGCAAATGCCACACGACCCAAAGATGTACCGCTTGTACTTTTTCGTCAACTATATCTTGCTTATCGTTTACGTGGCAATCTTCTTCTTTACAACAGGACGAGCAACACGCTGCTTGATCAGTTCGAGAGAAACCTCGCCCGGCGTGTCGACATCACCATGAACAACGATGTAACGCAGTTTGTAGGACTTCATATTTCCTACACTCTTGAAGCCTTTCACCTCTGCCGCTAAGTATGCTGAAACATTTGTAAAGCGCTTCAACATCGCCCGTGCACCACTCTCAACTCCCTACCGCACGCCTGGGCCAATCAATCCTTACAACAAAGACCCTATCCCCCACAGAACTTCACATCTACCAACAATAGCTGAAAGTTCTGCTCTTCACCTTAGTGACGTGCAGGCCAAAACTCGTCCACAACGCGAGCCAGCTGGCTCAATACCGATGCAAACCAATGGTTGAGCATCTTTTGGACCTGTAGCGCGCACTGCAATTCTTCATCTCAATGCCCAATATTCAGTTGTGCTACTCCACGGTCACAACTCCCTTGTTCAACCTCATCGACCACGTGAATGACGATCCAGAACTGGGTTCTTCTTCCGACTCGAGTCAACGGGTCCCACCTCCTTGATTTCCCAAAAGAAGAAACTTGTTGCCCTATCATATGCAGAAGCAGGGTTTATCACCGCGATAGTAGCAGTTTGCAAAGGGCTGTACCTGCTGGAACTCCTATAAGAGGTGAACATTCCAACTTGGCCGACCTTTTGCCTCCACTACGACAATCAAAGCGCGATCACAATCGCGAACAAGCTGGGATTCGTAAAAAACACCAAGCATATTGCGCTGCAATATTTCTTTATCAAGGATGAAGTTGACAAAGGCAAGGTCGATCTGAGGTATTGCCCGATCGATGACAAGGTAGCCGACTCCCTCACGAAGCGACTTCCACGTCAGCAGTATCAGCGCTTTGCCAAAATGAGCGGAGTTTTCAAGCGAGTAAAGACTTGCTACCGCGATGAATGTGTTTCAATGGCAAAAACATTGGACAGCTACATCTCCAAGGATTTGGCGGGAACAGGTTCGTAACCGGTTCCCCCAGCCGCACGGTTAACTTTCGCTGCAATAAGGGAATGTGCCTATGGCTAGTTATGACCCTTCGTATTCCTTTGTTTTCCTATATAAACCAATATACGTTTTGTTATAATCCCTTCATACATGTACATTCACTCGGATCAGAGTTCAATGCCACTGCATTATCTCTTTGGGAATAACCTGAGGATATCCTGGCACAATCAAGCATCTGATTGTAACAAGTGGCTCGGCTGCAAGACCTGCTAAATTGCAAAGAAGGCCCCAGGACTACCTTTCCCCACACGTGGGGCACTGGGGCATTGTCACATAGGCATCAACTCTCGTGCGGCATGCCAGCATATGTAACAGCCTAACAGCAAGATAGCGACACCAACGCGCGCAAGTGCAGCCGGCCGGCGTCGGTGACCCCATGGGACATGATGAGCAAGCTGAGATGGGGCTGTAAGAATACGCCATCTGATTTATCCTCAACTTTCCTATTTCTATTTTCCTTTCACGTATTTCATGTTATCATTGCATTACTATCTCATATTTTAGTTTATGCACAGAATAGGATTGCGTGCACCAAACTCACTGTTGTCTAGAATTATCTCGTGCGACCTACCACCAGCCCACGCCACTGGGGTAATAACAAAAACAATTTTTTTTGTAGGGGGTGCGTTAATAAATGATGCTTGTATAAGTATCATCGTTAATATATTGATATCTATAAACACGTGTACATCTCGTCCTTGCGATTTTAATCAAGTCAGATTTAAAAAGGGGTGTGTAAAAGAATCTCGTATAAATTGGGAAGGAAGAATTCCCTGCCAACATGCACAGTGAGAATGGGTCAATGACAACTCATTCTGACTGGACGTGCAGAATTGTAATGAAGAAGGATATCAAAATTCATTATTTATGGAAAGAGGAAATAAGCTTGTCTATAGTGTTGTGGCTGTAACTATTGAAACGCACTAAGCTGGCTACTAATAGCCTTAGTAGTCACTAAAACTCTCTCCTCGGGGTCACCTCCGAGGGTCCTTGGGTGCGTGACCGAGGTCACCCCCTATCCAAGGGTCCGAGTATGTAGAGAGAGAGCCATAGCAACAGCCAAAGTGTTATAGCAATCAAAGCATCCTTGGCGTTGTCAAGAGAAAATACTATGACAGCGTGCTGTCAAACTCATATCATATAACTTGTCTAGGCTATAGTGGGGTAGACACTATGGGGTACAGTTTCCTAGGGTTTCCTACTTGTACCCAACGTTGTGCTAGTTCATTCATTCCTCGTTCTTTCACATGGTATAGAGCAGGTTCCCTAGTGGGAACTCTTCATTGGGCCCACCACTGAAACTTTTTTTTCTGAACGAAGCGCGAGTCGCTCCTGCCCCTAGCGGCCCCGTCGCCGCCCCTACGCGGCCCCGTCGCCACCCCTAGCGGCCCCATCGCCACCCCTACGCAGCCCCGTCGCCGACCCTAGCGGCCCCGTTGCCGCCTCCCTCCCTACGCGGCCACGTCGCCGCCCCTAGCGGCCTTGTTGCCGCCCCTAGCGGCCTCGTCGCCGCCCCTACGCGGCCCCGTCGCCGCCCCTGGCGGCCCCGTCGCCGCCTCCCTCCCTACGCGGCCCCCTCGCCGCCCCTAAACGGGACCGTCGCCGCTCCCCTCCCTACGCGGCCCCGTCGCTGCCCCTATGCGGCCCCGTCGCGGCCCCTAGCGGCCCCGTCGCAGCTCCCCTCCCTACGCGGCCCCGTCGCCGCCCCTACGCGGCCCCGTCCCAGCCCCTAGCGGCCCCGTCACCGCCCCTAACGGCCCCGTCGCATTCTCCCTCCCTACGCGGCCTTGTCGCCGCCCCTACGCGGCCCCGTCGTCGCCCCTAGTGGGCCCTTCGCCGCCTCCCTCCCTACGCGGCCCCTCGCCGCCCCTACGCGGCCTCGTAGCCGCCCCTACGCGGCCTTGTCGACGCCCCTAGCGGCCTCGTAGCCGCTCATCTCCCTACGCGGCCCCGTCGCCGCCCCTAGCGGCCCCGTCGCCGCCCCTACCCGGCCCCGTCGCCGCCCCTAGCGAGCAGCCGAGCCGCCGAGCCGCCCAACAGGTGAGCCGCCGAGCCGCCCAACAGCCGACTCACCTAGCAGCCAAGCCGCCCCTGGAGCAGCCGCCACTAGAGGAGCCGCCACTGCAGCAACCGCCCTTGCAAAAGCCGCCTCTGCAGCAGCCGCCCCTAGAGCAGCCGGCCCTAGAGCAGCCACCATTGCAGCAGCCGCCCCTATAGCAGACGCCCCTGGAGCAGCCACCCCTGGAGCAGCCACCCCTGCAGCTGCCGCAGAGCTCTCTGTTATAGTCGCAGTAGGCTCCAATGTGCCAAAAACGAAAGATAGAGTGCACAGCCGGATTTCTGCACAGCAGATTCTAACGTTCATAGCGATCTGCTCACAAGTCCAAATGACTTCATTCAACTTGCATCTCGAGCGCCTTAACGTCGCCTACAACAGGCTATTTCAATCGCACGCTTTCATTAGGAAATGACGACACAGCGTTGGTTTGAACGAACGGCACTATGGCAGCAACATAGTCTTAGAACACAAGATAGAAAATGTTAGGAAGAGTTACGAGTTGGGAATGACTCCCAGCTCCTACAAACCCCAAGAGCCGAGGTACAGTGATGTAGAACAGTGCCACACTGTCCCCAACCACGAAGGTGTTATAGTCACAGTAGGCTCCAATGTGCCTAAAACGAAAGATAGAGTGCACAGTCGGATTTCTGCACAGCGGCTTCAAACGTTCATAGCGTTTTGATCACAGCTTCAAATGACTTGATTCAACATGGATCTGGAGCGCCTTATTGTCGCCTACAATAGGCAATTTAGATCGCACGATTTGACCAAGTATTGACGACACACGGTTGGTTTGAACGAACGGCGCTATGGCAGCCACTATGGTCTTAGAACACAAGATAGGAAGAGTTAGGAAGAGTTACGAGTTGGGAATGACTCCCAGCTCCTACAAACCCCAAGAGCCGAGGTACAGTGATGTGGAACAGTGCCACACTGTCCCCAACCACGAAGGGTCTCGAAACTACCCTTCACTAGGGCCTACACCAAGTGAAATGTTACACTACACAAAGTAATGTAACTATCTTCAATATCTTGAGGTGTACCCTTTTGGCGAGCTTTGAAATCACTTGTGGATTGACACCAAGGCTCGGCTCTTCATCACAAACTCATCCTTGAGTTCTTGATGGGTCTGCTGCACACACCTGCGACACACCGAACGTTCGACACAGGACAAAAGAGAAACCGCGCACGACAAAATAGAAACCGCGCGCGAGACACAAACGACCGCGTAACACGCGTCTAGCGATAACTCGCTATTGACTCGACACATACACTCGACATCATGACTCAACATTCACACACAATTATAAGCATTAAATATATATTATCCCATGCCCTCATACCATTCCATAGACACACACACATGCACGCACACGGACAACAAGCCGAGTGCAAACCATAGGGTTGCACCAACAAACTCCCCCTCGGATTGTTGGCCTTAGGATGTGTTGCTCTGTCAGTTCAGAGCCATCCCAGCCAGCTTGCAACACTTCCAATGCTGCTGCTCCACCAGCCTCTTGGTCATCATGTCAGCCGGCTGCCCCGTGGTCTTCACGTAGCGCAACTCAACTTCACCCGCGGTTACCATGCTCCTCGTCCAATGCCACTTCACCCTCATGTGCTTCGTGAGTCCATGCAACAAAGGGTTTCTAGCAAGAGCAATGACACCCTGGCTGTCACAATACAGTGGGGTAGGTCCTTGCTGCTCCTCCCCCAATTCAGCCAACAAACGCCGCTGCCACACAATCTCCCGTACGGCACGGAAGAGTGCCATGTATTCGGACTCCACCGAGCTCAAAGCTTGGTCAACCTGCTTCTTGCTCTCCCAAGCAGTTGGGCCTCCACCAACACAGCATATGAAGCCTCCCACACTTGTCATGTCCTCTGGTTCTGATGCATATGAAGCATCCGAGTAGGCGGTGAGGAACAAACGCCCGGGTTCAACACCATCCGCGCCCTTTTGGCGCCTTTGTGCCGCCGCCGAGTATTGCAGCCCAACGGTCGCTGTTTGGCCAAGATACTTGGACACCCTCATTCCAGCTGCTACCTGCTCCTCATTAGGGCATTGCACAACCCTAGCCAGCTGCCCGGTAGCAAACGCGACGTCCGGTCGGGTGTTTACCGCCGCATACATGAGGCTGCCCACCAACGAGTGAAATCGGCGCCTCTCCTCTTCTCCAACGCTCTCCTCCTCTGGCCCCTTCACACACTTGAACCCAGAGGGAAAGGGAGTAGCCACATGACCTTCACTCTGGCCGAACTTGGCAGCCAACGCCTCCAGGTACTTCCGTTGGTGCACTCGCATGCTCCGCTTCTCCACGTCTCGTTCGATGTGGAGCCCAAGGTAGAAGTTCACGTCACCAAGGGACTTGCACTTGAACTTGTCATGCAGCTTCAGCATCACCTCCTTCACAAGGTTAGAGGAGGGTGAGAATATGAGAATGTCATCCACATAAACCACCATGAAGCTCCTCTGCTCCCCCTCGCCAAGCATGAACAAGGAGTGATCGGCCGTTGAGGGAGTGAAGCCGATCTCCTCCAACACTTCGCGCAGCTTCATGTACCATTGCCTAGGGGCCTGCTTCAGCCCATAGAGGGCCTTCTTCAGCTTCCACACTCTGCCACTACCATCATCAAACCCCTCTGGCTGTGCCATAAAAATCTCCTCCTCAAGGATGCCGTTAAGGAATGCCGTCACAATGTCCATTTGCTTCACCACCCATCCTTTGATGGCGGCTCCCGCGAATAGGGTTCGCAGCGTCGTCGGCTTCACCACAGGGGCAAACAGCTCCTTGAAGTCCACCTTCTCCTTCTGCTGGTACCCCTTGGCTACAAGCCTAGACTTGTAACGCTCGATCTTGCCGTCGGCATCCGACTTGATTTTGAAGAGCCACTTGGACGTTATCGCCGTACGCCCCTCCGGTAGCTCCACCAATTCAAACGTGTCATTCTCCTTGATGCTCTTCAGCTCACTCTCCAAAGCCTTCTTCCACTCCTCAGCATCACTACTCTCCAAAGCCTCCTTGAGAGTTGCTGGTTCTCCCGGCATCTCCACCGGAGAGAAGAACGCGAAGGCACACCGACCTTCAGGACAAGCAGGAGGAGTTCCAGTGTTTTGCTTCTGCTTTGCCTCATCTCGTGTCCACGCTGATTGCCCCTGAGGGAGACCCAGATGCACCAGACATCCTAACTCCTCGATCGTACGCTAAGGCGATCAAGGGTCCCTACACCTCACAGTGGCAGTCAGCCATGGATGCAGAGATGGCTTCCTGGAAGTCCACTCGCACCTACGTCGACGAGGTTCCCCCACCTGGGGCGAACATCGTCAGTGGCATGTGGATTTTCAGCGTGAAGCGGCCGCCAGGTTCTCCGCCTATTTTCATGGCGCGTTACGTGGCTCGAGGCTTCAGTCAGTGGCAGGGAGTTGACTACTTTTGGACCTTCTCTCCCACCCCAAAGATGACCACTCTTTGGGTGCTGCTGCACATAGCCACTCAGGGCGACTACGAGCTTCACTCTTGAGACTTCAACACTGCTTTCCTACAGGGCATCGTGCACAAGGAGATCTGGTTGCGCCGCCCTCCTGGCTATACAGGATCGTTTCCTCCTGGTACGCAGTGGAGCCTCCGGCGGCCAGTCTACGGTCTCCACCAGGCGCCCCTTGAGTGGCACGACACACTGAGGACTACACTTGCGCCTCTTTGGTTTGCTCCTTGTATTGCCGACCCGCTGCTGCTTCTACGCACCGACACCTCTTTGCCGCCGTTCTACATCCTCGTGCACGTCGACGACTTGGTCTTAGCTACTGCTAACATTGGTGGACTCGCCCAAGTGAATTCCAAGCTGCAGAAGAGACACGCGTGCACATACCTGGATGAAGTGCGCAGCTACCTTGGCTTGCAGATCACCCGGGACAGAGCACAGCGCACCATTACCCTGACTCAGTCACACATGGTGCAGCAGTTCTTCAGCGCTTCAGCTTCACGTACTCTTAGCCTCAGGCCACACTTCTGTCAACTCGCCACTCGCTCTCAGCTCTGCCTTTGGATGAGTTCGTAGAGCCGAGTGGCTCGTACCCAGAGCTTGTTGGCTGCCTCATGTACCTGATGACCTGCACACGACCTGACCTTGCATACCCTCTTAGCATCTTGGCACGCTATGTTGCTCCTGGGAGACACAGATCAGAGCACATGGCTGCAGCAAAGAGGGTGTTGCGCTACTTGTGCAGTATGTCGGACATGGGGCTAGTGCTTTGAGGGCGACGTCGAGTGGTCCTCACAGGTGACGCAGAGGCTTCTTGGGCTGACGACTAGGCTTCGCAGCGATCGTCACAGGGTTACACCTTCAGCCTTGGTTCTGGCTCTGTTTCGTGGCGATCTACCTGCTTGTTTTCGGTTATCGGCTCCGGCTGTGAGGCCGAGATCTACGTGGGGGCCATGGCTGCACAGGAGGTACGCTGGCTCACCTGCCTGCTGACTGACCTAGGAGAGCCGCCTTGTTCTCCTCCACTTCTATACGTAGACAACATGGTCATGCAAGCCTTGTGTCGGGAGCACAGACTCGAGCACAGAACGAAGCACATTGCTCTTCGCTACTTCCTTGCTCATGAGCTGCAGCAGCATGGTCTGTTGCGCCTTGCTTACGTGGCCTCTGAGGCCAACACTGCTGATAGCTTTACCAAGGCACTTTCGCCTGGTGATCATCAGCGTTTCTGTATGATGCTAGGTCTTGTGCCTACTTGGCCTCACTTGCTCACTTCTTGACCTTGCTTGTATAGTGATCTTTCTATACCTGCACTTGCTTTTTTACCTTTATATATGGTCTTGTTTGTGAACTGGCCTTGTGGCCTTGCTCTTGTGCTTGGAATGTGTGGTGACGTTATGATCCACCCTTAGCTTGCTTTGCTTTGCTTGACTAGTCTTGTGACCTCTTGTTCTCCCCCACTTTGCCTATGGGGGTGTGTCAAACTTATATGCTATAGTCTGTGTAGGCTTTAGTGGGGTAGACAATATGGGGTACAACATTTCTAGGTTTTCCTACTTGTACCCACCTCTTTCCTAGTTCATTCATTCCTCAATTTTCCTACTTGTGTGGTGACGTTGTGATCCACCCTGAGCTTGCTTTGCTTTGCTTCACTAGTTTTGTAACCTCTTGTTCTCCCCCAGTTTGCCGATGGGGCTATGTCAAACTCATATCATATAGCTTGTCTAGGCTATAGTGGGGTAGACACTATGGGGTACAGTTTCCTAGGGTTTCCTACTTGTACCCAACCTTGTGCTAGTTTATTCATTCCTCGTTCTTTCACACGTACTTGTAGCAGGCACAGGAGAAATCCTTTACTTAAGTTGTTTTTCAAACAAGCAAGTGCAAGCATCTTTATACTAAGTCCACTCTATCTACTTGATTCTTCTTCTATCCCCTGTAACTCCGTTTGTCGTAGTGCGAGCATGTTTTGAACTTCCCGTCCCTGTACTTCATCATCTGTCAGGTTCGCGGCTCCCTGTCAAAATATCTCAAAGTTCTCGCGCGAACCTTTCCGACGGCGGCGATTCGAGCATTTCACTTCGCGCCATTTGCGAACGGTTGTGATGAAGTCCGTTGAAAAACCGAAGGAGTCAAAATGTCGGTGGCGATTAGCAGAGCCTTCGATCATTCAACTGCTGCTCGCCACGTGCTCTTGTTCTGAACGCACTATTGATCCGAACTGTCGGTGCTGTTCAAAGCATGAGTTCAGAACTCGGCCATTTTCATGTGCATGCATCTTAGTCGAGGCGCGCTATTCTGGTGCATGCCAGGCTGCGTACACTTTTCTCAGGTTAAACAATGTCACTCGTAATTTTATACGTTGTTCAAGATTCGATCAAATTTGGCACAAAAGGTCTGAAATAGATGCAATTTTGGGCTACGCAAATTGTGATCGGAATGGTTGGCTCTCGATGCACCATTTTCTGACGTCACTCAGTGCAATGATTGCATTTTTGCCCAATTTCTACGCAAAATTTTGCTTCGCACCAACTCTTTTTGAATGAATCTAATGCTAGATCTGTTGTAATGTTGACGCAGATGACGGATGCTGCGCATGGCAAATCAGCAAACCGTTCGTGAGGGCTTGTAAATTATTGCCTCTGCCAAAAAATGTTTTGCCGTACATGTATATTGGAAAAGGTGGTGTGCCATGGCGTAAATTACGTGTCATTAAATATACATGTAACGTCAGAGATATCCATAATTGCCGTAGGGGTAACTCCCTCTAACACTCGGGCATATCTCTAGTGTTTCGTATTACCCTTTCCAAAGAATGCACGTCCCGCTAGGGTTTGCTGGTTTGACCTGCGAAGCGTTTGTCAAATTCATATGACATAGCTATTGTAGGCTATAGTGGGGTAGCACATGTGGGGTACAGCTTTCTAGGGTTGTATTTGTACCCAATCTCGTTTCAATCTTCTCATGGTATCGAGCAGGTTTCCTAGTGGGAACTGTACATAGGGCCCACCAAGTTGAGTATTTTTTTTCCTGCCCGGAGCGCGCTCCGCCCGAGTCGCGCTCCTCTCTCTCACTGCGTCGCGCCGCCCTAGCGGCCTCGTCGCCCTAGCGGCCCCGTTGCCCTAGTGGCCCCATCGCCCTAGCAGCCCCGCCGCCCTACTTTGCGGCCCCGCCGCCCTTCGCAACGGCCCCATCGCCCTTGGCTGCGGCCCTGCCGCCCTACCTTGCGGCCCCGCCGCCCTTCGCTGCAGCCCCGCCGCCCTTCGCTGCGGCCCCGCCGCCCTTCACTGCAGCCCCGCCGCCCTTCCCTAGGGGCCCGCCGCCCTTCGCTGCTGCCCCGCCACACTTCGCTGCGGCCCCGCAGCTCTTCGCTGCGGCCCCACCGCCATTCGCTGCAGCCCCGCCGCCCTTCTCTACGGCCCCGCCGCCCTTTGCTTCGGCCCCGCCGCCTGCCTTGCGGCCCCGCCGCCCTTCGCTGCGGCCCCACCGCCCCTCTCGCTTTGGCCCCGCCGCCTACCTTGCGGCCCCGCCGCCCTTCGCTGCGGCCCTGCCGCCCCTCTCGCTGCGGCCCTACCGCCTACCTTGCGGCCCCGCCGCCCTTTGCTGCAGCCCTGCCGCCCCTTCTCGCTACGGCCCCGCCGCCCCTCTCGTTGCGGCCCCGCCGCCTACCTTGCGGCCCCGCCGCCCTTTCCCTGCGGCCCTGCCACCCTGTCGCTGCGGCCCCGCCGCCTACCTTGTGGCCCGGCCGCCCTCTCGCTGCGGCCCCGCCGCCCTCTTGCTGCGACCCCGCCGCCTACCTTGCAGCCCCGCCGCCCTTCCGAGCCGCCCGAGCCGCTCGTTCCGCCCGAGCCGCCCGAGCCGCCCGACCCGCCCGACCCGCCCAACCCGCCCAAGCCGCCTGAGCTGCCTGAGCGGCTGAGGAGCCGAGCCGCTGGTGCCGCAGAGCCGCAGTTGCTGCTGAGCCGTCCGAGTCGCCCGAGTCGCAGTGTTGCCGAGATGCTGTGTTGCTGAGCTGTCGGAACCGCCCTGTCTGGTGAGAGCAGCGCTACTGTCACTGCACTGCACCTGTCTACTGCTGTCATGGCTACCTCCAGTGCTCTCGCTTTTGACGCTCAGGGTCGGGCCATTGACTTTGACGTCTGGGTAGATGACCTGCAGCTTTTCCTACAGTGCGATAGGGCAGACGGTCTCTCCCTCTTCGACCTCACCTCTGGCGCCTCTCCTGCCCCTGCTGCTGACGCTGATGCAAGTGTTCGCTCCAAATGGGCCACGCGCGATGCTACTGCACATCTTGCTGTGCGTCGCCACCTGTATACCACTGAGCGCACGCACTTTAGCCAGTACAAGAGTGCTCAGACCTTGTAGGACGCTGTAGTTGCGCGCTACTCTTCCCCTGCCACTGCTACACTGAGCCGCCTCATGCTACCGTACCTCCTCCCTGACCTTGCTGCCTTTCCCACAGTCACAGACCTCATTACGCACCTCCGCACTAGTGACACTCGCTACCGAGCTGCGCTTCCTGCTGAGTTTTGCGCCAAGAACCACCCCCCCCATGTACATCTCTCTATTACCTAGTCACCCGCCTCCCTGACTCCCTTCATGTAGTCAGAGACCACTTCCTCTCAGTCTGTCCCACCACTCTCACTGTTGACCTCCTAGAGAAGGCCCTCCTAGCAGCGAAGAAGAGCATAGTTGCTGTAGGAGCCTCTCGTGGTGACCCTTGCACCCCCATCTTTCAGGGGTGTTCCCCTTCCCCCCAGTTGCCCTCTGTCGCCTCTACTGCTGCGGCCGACCTAGTTGGTCTTGAATCAGCCGGTGCGGCGTCTGCCCCTAGCGGGAGATGCCGCTCTGGCAAGGGCAAGGGGGGCAAGGGCGCGGGTGGAACTAGCGGGGGTGGAAGAGGTGGCGGTGGAGGCGGCGGAGGGAGTGGGGGTGGCGGTGGGAGTGGTGGCGGGGGTGGAGGTGTCGGTGGCAGCAGTGGAGGCGGAGGCGGCGGAGGCGGTAGCGGTGGGAGCGGAGGCGGCGGTGGTGGCGGAGGTGGAGGAGGCGGTGGTGGAGGAGGTGGAGCTGGTCGGGGTGGCGCTTCGCAACGGAGCAGCTCCGGTGGTGGTCAGTGCCAGCAGCAGCAGCAGCAGCAGCAGCAGCAGCAGCGTTCTCGGGACATCCCCCCCCCCTCAACAGCTCCGTGAGTGGTACACTGCGCGTCAACGTGGTGGGGGTTTTGGTCCGTGCACCTACGTCCTTCGCACCGGCGACCGCGTGGGTGAGCAGTGTGGGGGTGCCCACTCCACCCAGTGCTGCTTTGGCCGCCTGACGGACGCTTGGCGTCACCAGTTCCCGGAGGCTAGTGAGATCCCCCGCTGGGGAGAGCTGTCTAGGGCAGGTGTAGCTATCTTTGATCTTGACTTTGACGCTATTCTTGCTGCCATGTATGCTGTGACTTATAGTGACGAGGGTGACAGTGATCGGTGTTTCCCGCCCGATCCAGGCATTGAGACTGCTGCTCTAGGTGCTGGTGAGGCTGCTGCTCTAGGTGCCTATGCGGCTGTTGCTCTAGGTGCCAGTGCGTATGCGTCCCCCGGTGCTCGTGAGTCCGCGCTCTCAGGTACCGCGTCGGCTTTGGCCTCCCTCACTTTCACACTTGACTCAGGGGCTTCTCGCTCCTTCTTTCGAGACCGCACCACACTCACACCGCTTGGTCGGCGAGTTGCAGTCTCCCTGGCAGACCCTTCTGGGGGTCCTGTCCTCTCTCACTTCTCTACTGTCCTCCCGTGTCCGGCTGCCCCCTCTGGCACCTTGTCTGGTCTTTACCTCCCCTCGTTCTCGACGAACTTGGTGAGTGGTGCTGACCTACAGGATGCGGGGATTCACCGGCTTACTCCTGCGAGTCAGCGGGTGACCCACTACTCGGACGCTTGCACAGGCCGGCACCGGGCCACTACACCCTGACCACTGAGTCTCCTCCTGTCCTTGCGTTTGGCCTGGTAGCTGCGTCGGGTCAGGTGTTTGCTGCAGCGTCCAGGTCTGGTCCTGAGTCTGCCCCCTGCTCGTGTCGCCTCCTGTCTCACGAGACTCTTTTGTGGCACCACCGTCTTGGTCACCCCTTCCTGCCTCGTCTCCGAGGCATGGCTTCGCGTGTCCTTGTCTCTGGTCTTCCCCGGTCCCTCCCTCCCCTTCCTTCGGGGCCTGGACCTTCCTGCGTCCCCTATGTCGAGCGGCGGCTACGGGCTGCCCCTCACTCATCTCAGTTTCCCCCGACAGAGGCCCCACTGCAGACGCTTCACATGGACGTATGGGGCCCGGCCCGCGTCCATGGACGGGGTCACAAGCGCTACTTCATGCTGGTGGTTGACGACTACTCACGTTACACCACAGTCTTCAGCTTGCGTAGCAAGGGCGATGTCAATGAGGTGCTGATCGACTGGATCCGCGCAGCTCGTCTCCAGCTGAGGAGGAGCTTTGGCTCGGACTTCCCTGTTCTACATCTGCACACAGACAGAGGCGGAGAGTTCTCCTCTGGCCTTCTGCGGGCCTACTGCCATGCGCGAGGCATCCGCCAGACCTTTACGCTTCCGGAATCTCCACAGCAAAATGAGATTGCTGAGCGCCGCATTGGCATGGTCATGGACGTCGCTTGTACGTCCATGATGCATGCGGCTGCCCCCCATTTTCTGTGGCCGTTTGCGGTTTAGTACGCGGCGCAACAGATCAACCTTCACCCCAGGGTCTCCATGCCGGAGACCTCCCAAGCTTTGCTGTGGACGGGGAAGGTAGGCGATGCGTCTGCGTTCTGTGTCTGGGGATCTCGGGCGTTTGTCCGCGACTTGTCTGCGGACAAGCTGTCCCCTCGTGCTGCTCCTTGTGTCTTCCTTGGCTTCCCCCCTGACGCGCCAGGGTGACAGTTCTACCACCCCACCTCTCGTCATGTTCTGTCATCTCAGGACGTCACGTTTGACGAGTCGGTCCCCTACTACCGCCTCTTCCCCTACCGCACTCCTTCCCTCCCCCCGCCACCGCTCTTCCTTATGCCAGGTCCCCCCCAGCTCGACCCCCTCCCCCCAAGGTCCTGACCCTTCAGGTGTGTCCCACGTAGACGCAGTCAAGCCGGTCGAGGTTAGTGGTGACTCTGGTGCTGCTGCGGGTGCTGAGCCTGGGGGTGCTGACTCTTGGGGTGCTGCGCGGGTGGGTGCTACGCCTGGGGGTGTTGGGCCTTCGGGTGGTACTACTGGGGGTGCTGAGCTTGGGGGTGCTGCGTATGAGGGTCCTGGGCTTGGGGGTGCTACGCATGGGGGTGCTGAGCCTGGGGGTTCCGCGTCTAAAGCTGCTGAGCCTGGGGGTGCGGAGCTGGCGGCCGCTGGGCCTGCTCGTGTGGCGTCTGGCGGTGCTGGGCCTGGAGGTTCTCCGTGTGCTTCGTCTCAGCAGGAGCCACTCTCTCCACACGAGCTACGTGAGTGGTTTGCGCGGCATTGGAGGCGTACGGCTGGAGCTTCTTCGACTCCTGAGGATGCTCGTGCAGCCAGTCCCAGAGGTGCTCGTGCCGCGAGTACTGGAGCTGCTGGTCCTGCGGGTTCGTCTGGAGCTGGAGCTGCTGAGGGTGTTGGCGCTGAGGCTACTGCTCTCAGTCCTCAAGGCGGTCTTGCTGGCGGTGCTGCTACCTCTGGTCCTGCTACGGGTGCTGCTGGTCCTGCTGGAGGTCCTGCAGCTGGCAGTGTTGTTGTCGATGGTAGTGTCCCTGCTGTATCTGGAGTCGCCGCGCGGCCTCGGCCGTACTTCGTTCCGCTCCTTCAGCAGGTTCTTGGTCTTCCTCCTCCCTTAGAGTATCCACCGCCTGTCCAGTCCTAGTCACAGCTACCGCCGGCATCCCCACTGCCTACTCCTTCTCCCTACACTGGTCCTACTAGAGGTCTTGCTGAGCGTCGTGAGCCTGCGTCTAGTCCTGCGTCGCTTATTTGTGCTGCTCGCACTAGTGGTCGCGTCAGCGTCCTCCTCCTGTCCCTGGCACGCACCTGATATCTCTGTGTCCGTCCACTGCTCCTCTGCGTGCCCCTTTACCTTCTCCTCCTCAGTCCTCTCTTCTTGCACTTGCCGACCCGGAGTCGGACTCTCTTCGTGCTACTAGTCCTACTATCACGCGTCTCCTTGCTACTGTCATCACTGACCCCTCCTTTGAGTCCATTGCTGCGTCTGCTCTTGCGGCTGAGCTCGTCGACTTTGCTGCTCGCTGTCGTCTAGACTACGCTGCTAGTCTTGTTGCTGAGTCTGCGTCTGTCTGTCCTCCGTCCGTCGGGGGTGAGTGTGCTCTTGGCACGGACGTCCTTGAAGACAGGCAGGAGGAGTTCCAGTGTCTGGCTGTTGCTTCACCTCATCTCGTATCAGTACTGCTTACCCTAGACCCGGATGCACTTGACATCCTGACTCCGCGCTCATACGCGGAGGCCATAGAGGGTCCCTACTCCTCTTAGTGGCAGGCAGCTATGGATGCAGAGATGGCTTCCTCTAACTCCACAGGCACCTACGTTGACGCAATTCCCCCTCCTGTGGCGAACATCGTCAGTGGCATGTGGATCTTCAAGGTGAAGCGGCTAACAGGTTCTCCACCTGTCTTCAAGGCGCGGTACGTGGCTCGTGGCTTCAATCAGCGGTAGGGAGTTGACTACTTTCAGACCTTCTCTCCCACCTCGAAGATGACCACTCTTCGGGTGCTGCTACACATAGCCGCTTAGCATGACTACGAGCTTCACTCTCTTAACTTCAGCACTGCTTTCTTGCAGGGTAGCCTGCACAAGGAGATATGGCTGCGCCGTCCACCTGGCTTGACTGGGACTTTCCCTCCTGGCACCCAGTGGAGCCTCCGACGGCCAGTCTACGGTCTCCGCCAGGCAGCGCGCGAGTGGCACGACACACTGAGGACTACGCTTGCGGCTCTTGGGTTTGCTCCCTCTACTGCCGACCCGTCGCTGTTTCTACGCACCGACACCTTTTTGCCGCTGTTCTACATCTTTGTGTACGTCGACGACTTGGTCTTTGCCACTGCTGACACTGCTGGACTCGCCCACGTGAAGTCCGAGCTGCAGAAGAGACACACGTGCACAGACCTGGATGAATTGCGTAGCTACCTTGGCTTGCAGATCACCTGAGACAGAGCACACCGCACCATTACCTTGACTCAGTCACACATGGTGCAGCACATCCTTCAGCACTTCGACTTCACGTACTCCTTGCCTCAGGCCACTCCTCTGCCTACTCGCCACTCGCTCTCAGCTCTGCCTTCGGATGAGTCCGTAGAGTCGAGTGGCCCGTACCCAGAGCTTGTTGGCTTCCTCATGTACCTGATGACCTGCACACGACCTGACCTTGCATACCCTCTTAGCATTCTTGCACGCTATGTTGCTCCTGGGAGACATAGACCAGAGCACATGGCTGCAGCGAAGAGGATGTTGCACTAATTGTGCAGTACGTCGGGCATGGGGCTAGTGTTTGGAGGGCAGAGTCTAGTGGTTCTCACTGGGCACGCAGACGCTTCTTGGGCTGACGACCAGGCTACGCAGCGGTCGTCATAGTGTTACACCTTCAGCCTTGGTTCCGGCTTTGTTTCGTGGCGGGCTGCTTGCTCGTGTTCTGTTCCCGGCTCCAGTTGTGAGGCTGAGATCTACGTCGGGGCCATGGCTGCACAGGAGCTTCGCAGGCTCACCTACCTGCTGACCAACCTTGGAGAGCCGCCTCGTTCTCCTCGAGTGCTGTACGTAGAGAACAAGGCCATGCTGGCCTTGTGTCGAGAGCAGAGACTGGAGCACAAAACAAAACACATTGCTCTTCGCTACTTCCTTGCTCGTGAGCTACAGCAGCGTGGTCAGTTGCGGCTTGCATACGTGGCCTCTGAGGCCAGCACTGCTGATGTTTTCACCAAGGCACTTCCGCCTTGTGATCATCAGCGCTTATGCACTCAGCTGGGTCTTGTCCCTGTCTTGCCTCAGTTGCTCACCCCTTGACCTTGCTTGTAGTCTTACATTTATATATATATTTGTATATACCTGTTCTTACTTGTCTAGCCTTATATATGTGTGTGTACTCCTGCATGTGAACTGGCCTTGTGGCCTTGACCTTGTGCTCGGACTATGTGGTGACTTTGTGATCCACCCTGAGCTTTCTTTGTTTTGCTCTGCTTGACTGGTCTTGTGACCCCTTGTTCTCCCCCACTTTGCCTATGGGGGTGTGTCAGATTTATATGACATAGCTGTTGTAGGCTATAGTGGGGTAGCACATGTGGGGTACAGCTTCCTAGGGTTGTATTTGTACCCAACTTTCACATAGTCATTCCATTCTTGTTTCAATCTTCTCAGCGTTCGCCATCTACGCCAAGAGTACAAATGATTTTCCATTACAATTCGTTCGAAAAGAGTTGGTGCGAACCAAAGATTTGCGTAGAATCTGGGCAGAAATGGAATCATTGCCCCGAGTGATGTCAGAAAATGCATCATCAAAAGAGCCAACCATTCCGACCCCGATTTGCGTAGCCCAAAATTGCCTCTATTTCAGACCTTTTGTGCCAATTTTAATCGAATCTTGAGCGTATAAATTACAGAGACATACTTTAACTTGAGAATAGTGTACGCAATTTGGCATGCCTTTCGACTAAGTTGCGTGCACCTGAAAATGGTCATTCGGAACTCCCTTGAAATCTCGCGGCCTTGCCATCAGCGCTATTAAGCAAGTCGCGAAGGGGTAACGATCCCGTTATTTACCACGTGGCGCAAACAGCCCTTTGTGCATTAGCAAGATGAACACGCTGCTCTGAGCATCGACCAATCATAGCTGCAGAAACAATGAAGCAGCACAAACACCTTCTCGCTCATCTTGATCAGTTCAAAGTCAAGCTTCCCTTTTGACCAGCATCCGCTCCCACTGGTCGATGTTCATTTCGCCCCTCCAACTCAGCACACCAAGTGTTTATCTGCGCCTTGCTCCCATTGGTCGAAATCAAGGGGCTGAACTGATTTCGCCCCTCCCACTCAAAAACACCCACCATTTCCCCCATCGATTGCTCCTATTGGTTGGGACTTGAGTTGACTTTCGAAAGTAGGAAATGCTAACACCTATAGCCTATGCAGAAGCATTTAAAACTTCACTACAAGTTGAAGCTTAGTGTAAGGAAAAATCCTTTTCCTTACTGCGCATCCTTGCTCAACGCGTAGATCACTGTAGCACCACAATCAGCACCGTTACCAGTCGCATCGACAATCCGCCCGCCACCTCCGCACTGTTAGAATAACTGAATGAACTAGCAGTGAAAGTGAATTAACTAGCAGTGAAAACAGTACAAGTACCTAACCCTAGAATTGTGTACCCCCTATAGGCTAACCCACTGTAGCCCAAACTAACACAACATATATATAATGTTTGACACACCCCCATAGGCAAAGTGGGGGAGAACTAGGGGTCAGAAGACCAGTCAAGGCAAAGCAAGGCAACGCAAGCTCAGGGTGGATCTCAAGGACACCACACAAATTCCGAGCACAAGCAAGAGGTCACAAGACCAGTTCACATGCAGGTTTATAATAGAGCAAAAGGTACAATGATCACAACCTAGCAAGAGTAAACATGCAGGTATATATACAGAGAGATCAAAGTACAAACAGACTCAAGAAGTAAGTAAGTGAGGCCCAGTAGGCACAACGCCTAGTAGAGTGCAAAAGCGCTGATGGTCACAAGGCTGAAGCGCCTTGGTGAACACATCAGCAGTGTTGGCCTCAGAGGCCACATAACGCAGGCGAAGCTGGCCACGCTGCTGCAATTCTCAAGCAAGGAAGTAACGCAGAGCAGTGTGCTTCGTTCTGTGCTCCAGTCTGTGCTCCTCACACAAGGCAATGGCTGCCTTGTTGCCGACGTACAGCACTGGAGGAGAACGAGGCTGCTCTCCAAGGTCAGTCAGCAAGTAGGTGAGCCAGCGTAGCTCCTTGGCCGCCATGGCTGTGGCGTAGATCTCAGCCTCACAACTGGAGCTGAGAACAGAAGAAGACCGAGTAGAACGCCAAGAAACTGAGCCAGAGCCAAGACTGAAGGAGTAACCCTGAGACGACCGCTGAGTAGCCTGGTCGTCTGCCTAAGAAGCGTCTGAGTGCCCAGTGAGAACAACTGGGACTCGCCCTCCAAGCACTAGCCCCATGCCTGACGTACTGCACAAGTAGCGCAACACCCTCTTAGCTGCATCCATGTGCTCCTTCCGGTGACGGCCGGGAGCGACATAGCGTGCAAGAATGCTGAGAGGGTATGCAAGGTCTGGTCGAGTGCAGGTCATCAGGTACATGAGGCAACCCACAAGCTCTGGATACAGGCCACTCGGCTCTACAGACTCATCCGAAGGCAGAGCTGAGAGCGAGTGACCGGTAGGCAGAGGAGTGGGCTGAGGCGAGGAGTACGTGAAGCGGAAGCGCTGAAGGACGTGCTGCACCATGTGTGACTGAGTCAAGGTGATGGTCTGGCGTGCTCTGTCCCGGGTGATCTGCACCCGTGTGTGCTGAGTCAAGATAGCTTGGCAGTTCACCCAGGTCTGTGCACTTGTGTCTCTTCTGCAGCTCTGACTTCACGTGGGCGAGTGCCACAGTGTCAGCAGTAGCAATGACCAAGTCGTCGACGTACACAAGGACGTAGAACGGCGGCAGTGAGGTGTCGGTGCGTAGAAACAGCGACGGGTCAGCAGTAGAAGGCGCTAACCAAAGAGCCGCAAGTGTAGTCCTCAGTGTGTCGTGCCACTCACGAGGCGCCTGGCGGAGACCGTAGACTGGCCGTCGGAGGCTCCACTGGGTACTAGGAGGGAACAACCCAGTGAAGCCAGGTGGACGGCGCAACCAGATCACCTCGTGCAGGCTGCCCTGCAGGAAAGCAGTGTTGAAGTCAAGCGAGTGGAGCTCGTAGTCACGCTGAGCGGCGACGTGCAGCAGAAACCCGAAGATTGGTCATCTTCGGGGTTGGGGAGAAGGTCTGGAAGAAGTCAACTCCCTCTCGCTGACTTAAGCCTCGTGCAACATAACGCGCCTTGAAGACAGGCGGAGAGCCAGGTGGCCGCTTCACCCTGAAAATCCACATGCCACTGATGATGTTCGCCCCAGGTGGGGGAACCTCGTCGACGTAGGTGCTTGTGGACTTCCAGGAAGCCATCTCTGTGTCCATGGCTGACTGCCACTGAGAGGAGTAGGGACCGGCCATCGCCTCTGCGTAAGAGCGTGGGGTCGGGATGTCTGGTGCATCCGGGTCTCCCTCAGGGGCAAAAAGCATGGACACGAGATGGGGTAAAGCAGCAGCAAAGCACTCAAACTCCTCGTGCGTGTCCTCAAGGACGTCAGTGCCAAGAGCACACTCACCCCCGACGGACGGAGGACAGACAGACTCAGACTCAGCAACTAGGCTAGCAGCGTAGTCTAGACGACAGCCAGCAGCAAAGCCGACAAGCTCAGCAACTAAGGCAGACGCAGCAGCTGACTCAAAGGAAGGGTCAGTGACGGCAGTAGCCAGGAGACGCGTGACAGTAGGACTGGCAGCACGAAGAGAGTCTCACCCAGGGTCAGCAAGAGCAGGAAGAGAGGACGCGGGAGGAGACGGCAGTGGGACACGCTGTGGAGCAGTGGACGGACGAAGTGCCATCCTCTGAGTGCCTGGGACAGCAGGAGGACGCTGACGCTGGAGACGACTACTAGAGAGAGCAATGCGGACAGGCGACTCAGGACAAGGCTCAGGCGACGCAAGACGAGACTCGGGCTCACGACGCTCAGTAAGGCCTCCAGTCGGACCAGTGTAAGGAGCAGGACCAGGGAGAGAGGAGGCAGATGGTAAAGGCGACTGCAGCTGGACAGACGGAGGACACGCTAAGGAGGGAGGAGGACAAGGAGGAGGAACCTGACCAAGTACCTGCTGAAGGAGCGGAACAAAGTACGGTCGAGACCGTGCACCGACAGCAGAGCCAGCAGGGACACACGCACCAGGGTCCTCAGAACCAGCAGGAGCTCCAACTCCCGGGTCCGCAGCACCAGCTACAGCTCCAACGCTCGGGTCCGTATCACCAGCGGCAGCTCCAATGCTTGAGTCCTCAGTACCAGCAGTAGCTCCAGCACCCGGGTCCGCAGCACCAGCAGCAGCTCAAACGCCCGGGTCCTCAGGACCAGCGGCAGCTCCAACGCCCGGGTCCTCAGCACCAGCGGCAGCTACAACGCCCGGGTCCTCAGCACCAGCAGCAGCTCCAACGACCAGGTCCTCAGCACCAGTGGCAGCTCCAACGTCCGGGTCCTCAGCACCAATAGCAGCGGGGTCCGCAACACGAGGCACGCCACTCCGAAGAGTGCAGCGCCGCTCGTACCACTCGCGGATCCGCTCGTGGGAGGGAAGCGCCCGAACGGGAGAAGAAGCACCAGTCCCAGTCCAAGCAGTACGTCCGGCACGAGTGGAACCCCTCCGGAGGGTGCAGTACTCTAAGTACCACGTACACAGCTGCTCCGAGGAGAGGGCACCTCCAGGTGTAGGACTCCCACGCCCAGTACCTCCAGACCCAGAACCGCTAGACTCCGGACTCTGGGGCTCAGCACCACGAGGCTCCACACCCCCAAGCTCAGCACCCCCAGGCTACACACCCCCAGGCTCCACACCCCCAGGCTCCACACCCCCAGGCTCCACACCCCCAGGCTCAGCACCCCCAGTAGGACGAGAGTCGACAGCTACCTCAACAGGCTCAAACGGGTCTACCTGAGACACACGTGAGGGAGCGGCACCCTGAGGGGGGAGGGGGTCTGCAACAGCAGCACCTGGCGCGAGGAAGAGAGGCGGGAGGGGGAGCGGGGCAGTGCGGTAGGGGAAGAGGCGGTAGTAGGGGACGGACTCGTCAAAAGTGACGTCTTGGGAGGGCAAGACTTCTTGCGAGGTGGCGTCATAAAACTGCCAACCAGACGCGTCCGGGACAAAGCCGAGGAAGACGCAGGGGACAGCACGCGAGGGGAGCTTGTCCGCAGACGTATTGCGAACAAAAGCTCGAGACCCCCAGACCAGGAAACGCAACGCATCGCCAACCTCCCCCATCCACAGCAGCGTGGGCGAGGTCTCCAGCAAGGAGACACGGGGCCAGAGGTTGAGCTGATGCGCAGCGTACCGGACTTCAAACGGCCACAGAAAGTGGGGGGCAGCCGCATGGATCAAGGAGGTAGGAGCGACCTCGATGACCAGGCCAATGCGGCGCTCCGCAACCCCATTCCGCTGTGGAGAGGCCAGAAGCGTGAGCTCAATGCCGTGCTCAGCACAGTAGGCTGCCAAGAGGTCGGAGGAGAACTCACCACCTCTGTCAGAGTGCAAGCGAAGGACAGGAAAGTCCGAGTGAAAACGCTCGCTGTGCTGGAGACGGGCTCTGCGGATCCAAGGGATCAAGACATCAGGGACCTCACCCTTGGTGCGTAAGGGGAAGACCGAGGTGTAGCGCGAGTAGTCGTCAACAACTGTCACGAAGTACCTCTCCTGACCCTGACCACGGACGCGGGCTGGGCCCCACACGTCCATGTGGAGTGTTTGCAAGGGAGTAGTCGTCGGGGGGAACGAGGAGGAGTGAGGAGCGGCGCACTGCTGTCCCTCGACACAGGGGAGACAGGTAGGAGCAGGCGAGTGTGGGAGGGCAGGAAGGACTCTGGGCAGGCCAGAGACAAGGTACCGGGAGTGCATGGCACGAAGCCGCTGCACAGACGGGTGGCCAAGGCGGTGGTGCCAGAGGATAGTCTCGTGTGCGAAAGAGCGACACGAGCAGGGGGCGGACAGCTGACCTGACGCGGACGCAGACGCGGACGCAGCAACCTGAGGGGACTCAGTGGTCAGTGTGTACAGGTCCGACCCCGGCTGCCGAGTGAAGGTAGCCAAGTGACGGCCCGTACGAGCACACGTGCAGTGTGTCACGCGCTCGTAGGCAGGGTTGAACTGGTGAACACCCCCGTCCTGAAGCTCTGACTTAGTCTTGGCGAGAGCCTCAGTATTAGCAGTGGCAAAGACCAAGTCCCCGACGTGCACGAGGATGTAGAATGGGTGTAGCGACATTCACCCAAGTCTGTGCACGTGTGTCTATTCTACAGTTCGGACGTCACATGGGCGAGTCCAGCAGTGTCAGCAGTGGCAAAGACCAAGTCGTCGACGTACACGAGAATGTACAACGGCGGCAAAGAGGTGTCGGTGCGCAGAAACAGCGATAGTTTGGTTGTAGAAGGAGCAAACCCAAGAGCCGCAAGTGTAGTGCTTAGTGTGTCCTGCCACTCACGGGGCACCTGGCGGAGACCGTAGAGTGGCCGCCGGAGGCTCCACCGGGTACCAGGAGGAAACAACCCAGTGAAGCCAGGTGGGCGGCGCAGCCAGATCTCCTCGTGCAGGCTGCCTTGCAGGAAAGCTGTGCTGAAGTCAAGAGAGCAAAGCTCGTAGTCGCGCTGAGCGACTATGTGCAGCAGCACCCGAAGAGTGGTCATCTTCACGGTGGGAGAGAAGGTCTAAAAGTAGTCGAATCCCTGCCGCTGACTGAAGCGTCGAGCCACGTAACGCGCCTTGAAGACAGTCGGAGAACCCGACAACCGCTTCACCCTGAAAATCCACATGCCACTGACGATGTTCGCCCCAGGTGGGGGAACCTTGTTGACGTAGGTGCCTGTGGACTTCCAGGAAGCCATCTCTACGTCCATGGCTGACTGCCACTGTGAGGAGTAGGGACCCTCGATCGCCTCAGCGTACGATTGAGGAATCGGGATGTCAAGTGCATCCAGGTCTCCCTCAGGGGCAATAAGCGTGGACACGAGATGAGGCAAAGCAGCAGCAAAACACTGGAACTCCTCCTGCTTGTCCTTAAGGATGTCCGTGCTAAGAGCACACTCACCCCCAATGGACGGAGGACACACAGACTCAGACTCAGCAACAAGACTAGTAGCGTAGTCTAGACGATAGGGAGCAGCAAAGTCGACAAGCTCAGCAACCAAGGCAGACGCGGCAGTGGACTAAAAGGAAGGGTCAGTGACAACAATAGCCAGGAGACGCATGACAGTAGGACTAGTTGCACGAAGAGAGTCAGACTCGCGGTCAGCAAGGACAGGAAGAGAGGACTCTGGAGGAGACGCGACGGGACACGTAGAGGAGCAGTGGAAGGACGCAGTGCTATCTGGTGCGTGTCTGGGACCGCAGCAGGATGCGGACGCGGAGCACGACCACTAGTGCGAGTAGCACAAACAGGCGACGCAGGACGAGACGCAGGCTCACGAAGCTCAGCAAGACGTCCAGTAGGACCAGCGTAGGGAGAAGGAGCAGATAGGGGGGAGGCGGGCTGTAGCTGTGACCGCGACTGGACAGACTATTGACACTCTAAGGGAGGAGCAGGACCAGTAGTGGGCGGGAGACCAAGAAACTACTCAAGGAGCGGAACAAAGTACGGCCACGGCCGCGCAGCGCCTCTAGAACCAGGAGGGACAGCACCAGTACCCCCAGCAGCAGCACCGTGCCAGCAGCACCTTCAGCACCAAGAGCGCCAACTCCAGCACCCTCAGACGTACTAGCACCAACACCCCCAGCGGCTAATACCACCAGCGCCAACACCCCCAGCAGCTCTTGCTTTAGCAGCTCCAGCAGCACCAACTCCAGCAGGACCGGCAGCTCCAGTACCGCCAGCAACTCCAGCCGTACCCCTAGTAGTTCCAGCAGCACCCCAAGTCCCAGCAGCTCTAGAACCGCCAGTACGAGCACCTCCGGGACCAGCACCAAAAGTAGTACCTCCAACTCCAGCAGTAGGGCTCTAGCGTCGGGCAAACAAGTCATGCAGCTCCTGCGGAGAGAGTGGCTCCCGCCTCGACAAAGCACCGCGAGAGGCCACACGAGCAGACCCAGCACCCCCAGGCTCAGCACCCCTAGAGTCAGCACACCCAGGCTCAGCACCCTTAGTCTCTGCACGCCCAGGCTCAGCACTCCCAGGCTCCGTACCCCTGGACTCAGCACCCCCAGCCTCCGCACCCCTAGAATCAGCACCTCAAGACCCGGCACCTCCAGGCTCAGCACCTCTAGCAGCACTAGAGCCAACGGCTACCTCGACAAGCTCGACTGCGTCTACCTCAGACACATCTGACTGGGCAGGACCCTGAAATAGGGGAGGGAGAGACCGGGGGAGACCACAGACACGGTCACAGGAGGCCATGCCTCGGAGAGAAGGCAAGGAGGGGTGACCAAGGCGGTGGTGCAAAAGGAGAGTCTTGTGGGACAGGAGACGACACGAGCAAGGAGCCGACTCAGGACCAGACTTGGACGCTGCAGCAAACACTTGACTCAATGCAGCTACCTGGCCAGACTCAGCAGCCGGAGGAGACTCAATAGTAAGTGTATATTGGCTCAACCCCGGCCGACGGGTGAACGTGTCCAAGTGTCGGCATGTCCGAGCAATTGTGCAGTGGGTCACCCGCTGACTCGCATGAGTGAACTGGTCAACCCCCCTATCCTGTAGATCAGTTTCCACTCACCAAGTTCGTAGAGAACAAGGGGAGGTAGAGACCTTACAGTGTGCCAGAGGGAGCTGCCGAGAACGGTAAGACACTGGAGAAGCTAGCAAGGACAGGACCCCTAGAGGGGTCCGCCAGGAAGACCGCAACCGGCCGACTATGCGGCGGAAGCGTGGTGCGGTCTCGAAAGAAGGAGCGGGATGCACCCGAGTCAAGGGTGAAGGTGTGTCAGGCCTGAGCCGACGTAGTTCTTGAGAGAGAAAACTCACCAACACCTGGGGCAGCAGACGCACTAGCACCTAGAGCAGCAGCCTCACCAGCACCTAGAGCAGCAGCCTCAATGCTCGGGTCAGGCGGAACACACAGGTAACAGTCACCCTCAACACTATCAGACACAGCATACATGGCAGCAAGAATAGCATCAAAATCAAGATCAAAGATAGCAACCCCCACCCTAGATAGCTCTCCCCAGCGAGGGATCTCAGAGGCCTCAGGGAACTAATGACGCCACACGTCCGTCAGTCAGCAGAAGCATCGCAGGGTGGAGTGCACGCCCCCGCACTGCTCACCAAAGCGGGCGCCAGTACGAAGGACGTAGGTGTAGGGACCAGTACCCCCACCGCGCTCACGCGCAGCGTACCACTCACGAAGCTGCTGAGGGGACAGGGTCTCACGACTGCGCTACTGCTGCTGGCGTGGACCACCACCGGACCCAGTCCTCTGCGCAGAGCCGCGACCAGCTCCACCACTACTGCCACCACCTCCGCCACCTCCGCCGCCTCCGCCACCTCCGCCGCCTCTGCCACCTCCGCCGCCTCCGCCACCTCCGCCGCCTCCGCTCCCTCCGCCACCGCCGCCGCCTCCTCCGCCTCCTCTGCTGCCACCGACACCGCCACCCGCGCCACCACTCCCACCACCACCCCCACCCCCTCCACTACCTCCACCACCACCTCCACCGCCCCCGCCAGCCCTTCCAGCGCCCTTGCCCCCCTTGCCCTCGCCAGTGCGTCGTCTCCTGCTAGGGGTGGACGCAGCGCCGACCGACTTGAAACCAACGAGGTCGGCCGCAGCAGTAGAAGCAACACAGGGCAAGAGGGGGGAAGGGGAACACCCCTGAAAGATGGGGTTGTGAGGGTCACCACGAGAGGCTCCTACAGCGACTATGCTCTTCTCTGCTGCTAGAAGGCGCTCCTCGAGGAGGTGAACGGTGAGTGTGGTGGGGCAAACTGAGAGGATGTAGTCCCTGACTAAGCGAAGGGAGTCAGGGAGCCAGGTGACTATGTAGTAGAGGGTGATGTACATGGGGGGGGGGTTCTTGGCACAAAACTCAGCAGGAAGCGCAGCGCAGTAGCGAGTGTCACTAGTGTGCAGGTGCGTAATGAGGTCAGCGACTGTGGGAAAGACAGCAAGGTGAGGGAAGAGGTGCGGTAGCATGAGGCGGCTCAGTGCAGCAGTGGCAGGGGAAGAGTAGCGTGCAACTACAGCGTCGTACAAGATGTGAGCACTCTTGTACTGGCTAAAGTGCGCACGTTCAGTGGTCCGTAAGTGGCGACGCACAGCATGACGGGCAGCAGCATCGCGTGTGGCCCACTGTGAGTGAGCAGTGTTGTCAGTAGTAGCACGCGGGGCAGGGGAGGTACCAGAGGTGAGATCGAACAGGGAGAGTCCGTCTGCCTTATCGCGTTGGAGGAACAGATGGAGGTCATCGACCCAGACCTCGAAGTCAACAGCACGACCCTCGGCATCAAAGGTAAGAACACTGGGGGTGGCAATGACTGCAGTGGCCTAGCAGGGAGTGATCTCACCTCTCCGAGTAAGTAGGGCCGGGGCGCGCCGATAGGAACACTAGCGGCTTGATGGTAGGGCAGCTCGGCGGTTGGGCTGCTCGGCGGCTCGGGTGCTGGGCAGCTTGGCTGTCGGGCGGCTCGGCTGTCGGGCGGTTCGGCTGCTTAGTTGCTGTGCGGCTCGGTGGCTCGGCTGTTGGGCGGCTCGGCTGTCGGGCGGCTCGGTGGCTTGGTTGCTGGGCAGCTCGGCTGCTCGGCTGCTGGGCGTCTCGGTGGTTTGCTGTTGGGCGGCATAGCTGCTGGGCTGCTCGGTATAGGCGGCGACGGGGCCGGCAGAGGCGGCGATGGGGCCGCTAGGGGCGGCAATGGGGTCGCGTAGGGAGGGGAGCGGTGACGGGGCCGTTAGGGGCGGCTACGGGGTCGCGTAGAGGCGGCGACGGGGCCGTGTAGTGGCGGCCACGGGGCCGCGTAGGAAGGGGAGCGGTGACGGGGCCGCTAGGGGCGGCAACGGGGCCGTTAGGGGCGGCGAGAGGGCCGCATAGGGGCGGCGACGAGGCCGCTAGGGACGGCTACGGGGCCGCATAGGTAGGGGAGCGGCGACAGGGCCGTTAGGGGCGGCGGCGGCGCCGCGTAGGGGCGGCGACGGGGCCGCGTAGTGGCGGCGACGGGGCCGCGTAGGAAGGGGAGCGGCGACGGGGCCGCTAGGGGCGTCCACGGGGCCGCTAGGGGCGTCGACGGGACCGCGTAGGGGCGGCGACGGGGCCGGGTAGGGGCGGCGACAGGGCCGCGTAGGTAGAGAGGCGGCGACGGGGCCGCTAGGGGCGGCGACGGGGCCGCGTAGGTGCGGCGACGAGGCCGCTAGGGGCCTGGAAGGGCGGCAAACAAGGCACGCCTCGCGCAGGAGCGACTGACGCTCCGGTCAGAAAAAAAAGTAATGGTGGGCCCAAGGAAGTGTTCCCACTAGGGAACCTGCTCTATACCATGTGAAGAAACGAGGAATGGATGAACTAGCACAAGGTTGGGTACAAGTAAGAAACCGTAGGAAACTGTACCGCATAGTTTCTACCTCACTACAGCCTAGACATGCTATATGATATATGTTTGACATCGACCAATCACAGCTCCAGAAACAATAGCGCAGCACAAACACCTTCTATAGACTCCTAAGCACACACAAAACGGTTGCTTAACTGGAGTCCAGGACTTCGCCAGATATGCCAAAGAAAACGGTTGTCAAACTGCTGTGGAATTTGGCTTGATTTGCCTGTTGAAGAAAAACTGTCTTCAAATTTCAGGTCTGCCAAATGCCCTTGCTGACTCCACTCATGAGTACTCATGAATGTTCGTTGGCAATTATGAACACTCGTTTGGGATTATCGTTTTCACGAAGTCTCACAATTGAAAAACGGTTTTCACCGTTTTCTCCCTGTATCGAAAGTGTCGCGTTACACGCACGAAGCTACTTGTATGCTGAGTCAACGCGGGATTGGGCTTTCCAACCGTAATCCCGAGCTCGTCTTTTCCCGCAATCATGCACGACTGATATTTCGGTCATGCGGAATTGTGCACTGACGTGCGCAGTGCTGCGCGTGGGCAGGGCGATCATTCGCCCTGTCTTGTTGCTATCGTGCCCATAGTGCACGCTCGCAGTGCGAGGTACACGCGCGGGCCTGAGGGCCCACACGCACGATCAGGACCCTACGCGCGGGTCCTGATATTTCCGCGCAGTTGACCTTGACGGACGCAATGAAATTCTACGAGTCAAAATTGACTCCTCGTAAACACTCACGACTCTTAACGAATCTCGCTTCGTGCGGACTCGTGAAACACTCGTGGATCTGCATAATGCTTCCTCGCCATGAACACTAAATGAATACTTGTAAGGAAAATCACTTTTCCTTACTTCGCATCCCTGCTCAACGCGTACATCACTGTAGCACCTCAGTCAGCACCGTTACCACTCGCGATTCTCGCATCGACAATCACCCCGCCATTTTCGCACATCGCACCTCGACCTCATGGCTCGGCTGTTAACCCGCGCTCCGGGCATCCGCTTCGACACTTTCCCAACCTCACTCCCAGGCTTGTCGCGCGACAACCACAGTCCATTACCGTTACCACTGTAGTTTCGCTATATATTCTTCGCTCATGCCTTCGCTCATTGTATTCTTGCTTCGATAGTGCAATTCTCGTTTGTTCACTCAATTGCACTCGTTACACTTGGTATCAGAGCCTACGATCTCATCTCGGACCGCATCCACACTTTCGCTTCCCCACTATCTCAATTTTTTGGGGGGGGGGTAGACGTCTCTCAGCGATACAGCACCGCCGCTCGTAGTGCTCTCTCGTAAGCACGCACGGCCACGACCGAGGCTCTCGCTGAGCTTGCCCGACACCCCCGCCATGGCCGATTTCACGCTCGCCACCTTGACGCAGGAGCAGCTTGATCGTCTCGTGTATCAATTGGAAGATTCGGCGCTCGAAATCGCGACGCTCACGGCGAAACGTGACTCCGCCCGTCAACCATCCACGGTGAACATTCCGTTGACATCACACGCACCGACAAATGCATCTGCACAATCAGACGAGCCGATCATCATCTCGCCTGGCACACCAACACAACACGACAGCATGGGACGACGCTCAGGCACAGCCAGTGATGGCGCCGCCCGGCCGATGCCTGGCATGGGAGGAAGTAGGATCGCACCAAGCCCGCGGGAGCCCCGGGACGCTCGTCGGCACGTGGAATTTGTCGCGACAAGTGGCGAACAGACCATTATGGCGCCAATGCCGCTCAAGCCGCAACGCCCGCCCTGCTTCGACCCAAGCCAACGCGGAGGTCCGACGGTTCAATCGTGGGTCTTCATGATGAACGTCTTCTTCGACGCAAACTACGTCGAGTCAGACGCCGCGAAGATTCGGTATGCAGTTTCGTTGCTAAGGGGCCCCGCCATGGACTGGTGGCAAGTCATCGTAACGTCGTCACGCGCCTATGAGCCACCGTCGCACGAGGAAGGGCCCACGGGTCCAGCTATCACCTGGAGTTCGTTCTGCGAGACAGCCCAATATAGCACGTGGAATGCGTGGTGCGCAGGGCTTCGGGCGCACTTTGAGCCGATTGCGGCTTTGATTTCGGCGCGTCAGAGATTGCGCACTTGGCGCCAGCTCGGGTCGGTTCAAGATTGTACGAGCGGTTTTCTCACACTTTGCGAACAAGTCGGCTACATGCACGAAGCGGAGCGGGTGGACCGTTACGTCGGAGGGCTGAAGCCGGATATCTCGCATGAAATCATGCTGCGCAGACTCTCTAACTTCAACGAGATTCTCGCGCTCGCCGAGAAAATCGACATTCTACGCCGACCGAGACCGGGGTCCTACTACGAACATCGCCCTCGGGGACCGGCCGAGCACGCCACTGTACACGCCGTTGCAACGAATGCAGCTGCCACACCGTTTAAGGGGCGCTACTTTGCTTGCAACAGCCCGGGCCATCGCAAGAGCGAGTGCCCAGAGGAGCTGAGGCGCCGCGGAGCAGAGCAGGGGAGGGAGTCTCAGAGGCAGGGAAAACCCAGCAGTCAGTAGAAGTTGGGCCAACTACTGACGAGACTATCTGCTCGCCCAACCAGACCGACCCTCACCGAGTCACAGTACCGATTCACGCCATCGATTGGGCTCGGATGAATAAGGAGGGTACAGCGACGGATTGCCCAATACTAATCTACGGGAAAATACAGGGAGCAGCAGTGAAGATTTTTATTGACGGAGGAGCAAGTCACAGTTTAGTTAATACCGCGACCGCACGAAAACTGCAGTTAACACTTAACCGTTGCTTACCTGAGATAGACGCACGCTTAGTCGACGGCACGCCACTGGCCATACAGGAAAAGGTGTAGCGAGTAAAAGTCCGCCGCGGAGGGAACTTCGGGTTTACACAGGAAATGCTCGCAACGACACTGGATGGGCACGACATTTTATTGGGACGTGATTGGCTGCGACGGTATAACCCGCAAATTGACTGGACGACGGGTAGCTGCACCGTGCGAAGTAGTGGTAACTGGGTCGAACTACCTCGCTGGCGACCACCTGAGTCTTCAACGGTCCACGTCAACGCCATCACGATGAAACGGGTTGTTGCCGCTGGGGCTGACGTGTACGCAGTGGATATAGCATTAGTGGGAGAAGAGGAGCAGCCGAGCGAATTTCAGAAACTGTTGGCAGCAGTACCGCCCAAACTTCAGGAACTATTGAAACGGTACCCGGGGATTTTTCCAGACGACGTACCGCAAGGGCTGCCACCTCAGCGGGCGCATGACCATAGGATCGAGTTAGAACCGGGGGCACAGCCAACTGTACAGCGCCAGTTCAGAGTGACATAGCCCGAGCTCGACGAACTAAGGAAGCAGTTAGATTATCTGTTAGAGAAGCAGTTTATCCGTCCGAGCTCGTCACCGTTCGCCGCACCGATACTGTTCACACCGAAAAAAGATGGAGGGTTTCGCATGTGCATAGATTACCGAGCGCTTAACATGGTAACAGTCAAATCGCGGTACCCCATCCCCCGCACAGACGAACTGATCGACCAACTGCGAACAGCACGGGTATTTTTGAAAATAGACTTACGGGGGGGTTACCATCAGATTCGGGTTGAACCATCGGACTGCGCCAAGACAGCATTTAGGACTAGGTACGGGTCGTTCGAATACACGGTGATGCCCTTCGGGCTGACCAACGCGCCCGCAACATTTCAGATGACCATGAACGAGGCGTTTAGTCCACTCTTGGATAAATGCGTGATAGTTTACCTCGACGACATCCTCGTTTATAGTCGCGACCAGCAGCAGCACTTAGTAGATCTTGAAGCAGTGTTTAAGATTTTAGAGGAACATCGGTTACTCACCAAGGGCTCTAAGTGCGAGTTTTTTCGGGACAGGCTATAATTCTTAGGGCACATTATTTCAGAGGCTGGAGTTGAAATCGACCCCAAGAAGCTGGATAGCGTAAAAGCGTGGCATCCCCCGACAAACATCACGGAACTGCAGAGTTTTTTAGGGTTCGTTAATTACGTTCGTCGGTTCGTCCCCGACATGGCACGATTAACAGCCCCGCTCACAGATTTACTATGCAAGGGGGTCGTTTTTACGTGGGGGGAGAAAGAGCATGCTGCCTTCTCTGCCCTGAAACATGTTCTCTGTTCACCACCCGTCCTACGCATCGCTGACCCACATCGCCCCTTCGAAGTTGTTACAGACGCAAGTGACATCGCCATTGGAGCCGTACTGTTATACGACTTCGGCAACGGCCTATAGCCCATCGCCTACGAATCACGAAAACTGCATCCGCCTGAACGAAATTACCCGATACACGACCGTGAAATGCTTGCGATTGTGCATGCGTTCAAAGTGTGGCGGTGCTACTTGATTGGCGCAGACGTGACAGTACGGACAGACCATCGATCCCTACACTACCTCCGTGCACAGCCCCACCTCAACCCACGACAAATTCGGTGGCTCGATTTCCTCGAGTCAAATTTCCATTACACGTTACCTATAAAAAAGGAGCCTCGAATATCGCTGACGCACTGACCCGCCCCACTGCCCAGATCCGTGCGATACTACTCGCCCAGACCAGCCCGCTACTGACAGGATTATTTACCCACGGATATCAAACAAACCCATTCTTCACAGGAGGAAACTCGCAGCAATTCGCAGCAGCCAAGGGAGACTATTACGTAAAAGCTGGGACCGAACGCATCTGGGTACCAGGGTACACACTACTTCGGGAATTACTATTACAGAAGGCACACGACGGAGTTACCTCGGGACATTTTGGAGTAGTTCGGCACGCGCCTACAGTTCAGTTCATCGTATCACCCCGAAACCGACGGACAGACCGAACGGACAAACCAGACCATGGAACAGCTCATTCGGGCCACGTGCGACGACCCAAACACGTGGGAACAGCAACTGCCACTCATCGAATTCGCATACAATAACGCCCCATCCGCCACAACCCAACAGTCGCCGTTTTACCTGAATTACGGACAAGATCCAACAGTACCCATGACCCCGAATCCCGACAACCCTGTTCCACGCGCACAACAGTTCGCCAAGATTTTGCAAGCAGCATGGACCAGGGCAGCAGAAGCGATAAAAAAATCAAACATCATCGCTAAACGCAACGCTGAACGCCACCGCAGACCTGTCACTTACCAGCCCGACGACCTCGTTTTACTCGACACTCAAAACCTCCACGTGCCCATCACCCCCAAACTCCGCCCTCGATACTGTGGGCCATTTCGAATTAGCCATATGATAACACCTGTCACTGCGCACCTCCTCCTCCCTACTGACTGGTACGTTAGCCCCTCATTCCACGCCAGCCTGCTTCGCCCCTACATACCATCCACAAGCCAACTCCCACGCAATCGACCAGCCAGCATGGCACGACCACCGACCGAACCAATCATCACCGTCGACAAAATCCTGAGCCACAGAGTTCGCGACCCTCGAGGAGCCAGAAAGATCGAGTTCCTGATCTGATGGAAGGATCGTACACCCACCATGGACAATTGGGTTCCCCTGGACAGAATTGAAAACTACCCTGTTCTCACCGAGTATCTGCGCAGCCGAAACTTCAGGGACGTCCACGCACTATCGTAAGGGGGACCTCCTTAGGAGGGGGGGTAGTGTAAGGAAAATCACTTTTCCTTACTTCGCATCCCTGCTTAATGCGTACATCACTGTAGCACCTCAGTCAGCACCGTTACCACTCGCGATTCTCGCATCGACAATCACCCTGCCATTTTCGCACATCGCACCCCGACCTCACGGCTCGGCTGGTAACCCGCGCTCCGGGCCTCCGCTTTGACACTTTCCAAACCTCAGTCCCAGGCTCGTCGCGCGACAACCATAGTCCATTACCGTTACCACTGTAGTTTCGCTATATATTCTTCGCTCATGCCTTCGCTCATTGTATTCTTGCTTCGATAGTGCAATTCTCGTTCGTTCACTCAATTGCACTCGTAACAATACTCATGAAAATCCGCAATGCCTCGTCGTGAGCTTTCATGAATGAATATGAACTCGCCATGAATGCAAATAAAGTGAAGTGTGAAAATGAATGTGGGCGGACCGTTCGTGTGATGCAAAATGATATGCAGGCAGCAGCTTCACGTGCCAAAAAAATAGCATTTGCACTCAACAGGAAACCCGTTTCCGCTTCAGCACCAAGCTAAATATTCTTGCGCACCCTGTAAAAAGTGAAATCAGCTGATTGAATTACAGAAATTTATTCCTGTAACCAATAGTGGCAATGTTTCTAAATATATATATACATATATATAAATGAGAGTGGCGCTTAAGCCGTTCGGGTCCGCTTTTAATCGAGGACCAGATATAAGTGCCAAATGCTCCTTTTTAAGTGCCCGTGGAAATAATTGTCAGAATTAGTAGCATAAGTAGGAGGTAGGGTTTTGGTATTGTCAGAACATTATAGCTTATACATTTGTGTAGCCTGTAGTGGGGTATCCCATAAGGGGTACAACCCAATTAGGGTTAGTACTTGTACCCAACTCTTTCATAGTTCATTCATTCTGGTTTCTCATCATGGTATCGAGCAGATTCCCGATTGGGAATGCTGCCTAGGGCCCACCACGATTTTTTTTTTTGCCCGGAGCGCGCTTCTCTCCTGCCCGAGTCACGTTTCGTGTGCCCTATCTACCCTCGAGCCGCCCTTAGTGGCCCCTTTGGCCGCCCTTATGGCCCCTCGCGCCACCCTTTAAGGCCCCTCACGCCGCCCTTACGGCCCCTTACGGCCCCTGGCGTCGCCCTCTAAGGCCCCTTACGGCCCCGCCTAGACCCCTTACGGCCCTTGTGCGGCCCCGTCTAGGCCCCTTGCGGCCCCGTCTAGACCCTTCCGCGGCCCCGTTTGGCACCTTACGGCCCCTTACGGCCCCACCTAGACCCCTTACGGCCCCTCCGCGGCCCCGTCTAGGCCCCTTGCGGCCTCGTCTAGACCCCTCCGTGGCCTCGTCTGGCCCCTTACGGCCCCTTACGGCCCCGCCTAGGCCACTTACGACCCCTCCGCAGCCCCGTCTAGGCCCCTTGCGGCCCCGTCTAGGCCCCTCCGCGGCCCCGTTTGGACCCTTGCGGCCCCATTTCGGCCCCTCTGCGGCCTCGCTTAGGCCCCTCTACGGCCCCGTTTGGCCCCTTTACGGCCACGTCTAGGCTCCTCCGCGGCCACGGCTTAGGCCCCTTTTGGCCCCGTCTTGGCCCCCTCTGCGGCCCCGCCACCACCTGCAGCCCCGCCTCCACCTACGGCCCCACCGCCACCTGCGGCCCTGTCGCCGCCACCCACGGCCTTGTCGCCGTCATCCGCGGCCCCGTGGCCCTACCCTAGCGGCCCCATCACCGCTTCGCCGCCCAGCGACCGAGCTGCCGAGCAGCACAGCAGCCGAGCCGCCTGCCTACCGAGCAGCCAACCTGCCCAGCAGCGGAGCCACCCAGCAGCCGAGCCGCCCAACAGCCGAGGCGCCCAGCAGCCGAGGCGCCCAGCACCCAAGCCGCCCTTCAGCCGAGCCGCCCTGCACCCGAGCCGCCCTACTGTCTCGCAGCTGCTATTCCTACCGGTGCTCCCCGACCCGTCCTTCCTCTGACTGGTGAGCTCACTTTCTCCTAGGCCACTGCAGTCATGGCTACCCCCAATGTCCTCACTTTTGATGCTGAGAGCCGTGACGTTGACTTTGAGGTCGGGGTCGATGACCTCCAGCTGTTTCTTCAGTGCGATAGGGCAGACGGCCTCTCCCTAATTGACCTCACTTCTGGTGCCTCCCCTGCCCTTGCTGCTGATGCTGAAGCCACTTTTCGCTCACAGTGGGCCACGCGCGATGCTGCTGATCGCCTTGCTGTGCGCTGCCACTTATCGACCACTGAGCGTGCACAATTTAGCCAGTACAAGAGTGCTCAGACCTTGTACGACGCTGTAGTTGCACGCTAATCTTCCCCTTGCACTACTGCAATGAGCCACCTCATGCTACCGTACCACTTCCCTGACCTTACTGCCTTTCCCACAGTCGCTGACCTCATTACGCACCTCCGCACTAGTGGCCCTCGCTACCGCGCAGCGCTTCCTGCTGAGTTCTGCGCCAAGAACCCCCCTCCCCCCCATGTAGATCACCCTCTACTACATAGTCACCCGGCTCCCTGACTCTCTCTACATAGTCAGGGACCACTTCCTCTCAGTTTGCCCCACCACTCTCACCGTTGACCTCCTCGAGAAGGCTCTCGTAGCAATTGAGAAGAGCATAGTCGCTGTAGGAGCCTCTCGTGGTGACCCTCGCACCCCCGTCTTTGAGGGGTGTTCTCCCTCCCCCCTCTTGCAATCTGTTGCCTCTACTGCTGCGGCCCACCTCGTTGGTTTCGAGTCGGTCGGCGCTGCGTCTGCCCCGAGCGAAAACGCCGCACCGGCAAGGGCAAGGGGGGCAAGGGCACTGGAGGGGCTGGAGGGGGCGGTGGTGGTGGTGGTGGAGGCAGTGGAGGGAGTGGGGTGGGTGGTGGGAGCGGTGCCGCGGGTGGAGGCGGAGGCGGCAGCAGTGGAGGAGGCGGAGGTAGTGGAGGTGGCGGAGGGATCGGAGGCGGCGGAGGTGGCAGAGGAGGCGGAGCTGGAGGAGGCGGCGGAGACAACGGCGGCGGCGGCGGCGGCGGCGGTGGTGGAGCGGGTCGCGACTCTGCGAAGAGGAGTGGCTCAGGTGGTGGTCAGCGCCAGCAGCAGCGGAATGGTGTGACCCTGTCCTCTCACCGGCTTCGTCAGTGGTACACTACGCGTCACCGCGATGGGGGTTTTGGTCCCTGCGCTTACGTCCTCCGTACTGGCGACTGAGCTAGTGAGCAGTGCGGAGGTCCGCACTCCACCCGGCGCTGCTTTGGTTGCCTGACGAACGCGAGGCGTCGCCAGTTCCCTGAGGCGTTAGAGATCCCTCGCTGGGGAGATCTGTCTAAGGCTGGGGTTGCTATCTTTGATCTTGATTTTGATGCTATTCTTGCTGCCATGTATGCTGTTGATATTACTGTTGCGGGTGAATGATACCTGTGTGTACCGCCTGACCCGGGCATTGCGGCTGCTGCTCTAAGTGCTAGTGCGTCTGCTGCCTCAGGTGCCAGTGCCTCTGCTGCCCCAGGTGCTGGTGAGTCTGCTCTCTGAGGTACTACGTCGGCTCAGGCCTTCCACACCTTCATTCTTGACTCGGGTGCGTCCCGCTCCTTCTTTCAAGACCGCACCACTCTTACGCCTCTCAGTCGGCCGGTTGCAGTCTCCCTGGCCGACCCCTCTGGGGGTCCTATCCTTGCTAGCTTCTCCACTATCCTTCCGTGCCCAACAGCCCCCTCTGGCACCCTGTAAGGTCTCTAACTCCCCTCGTTCTCTACAAACTTGGTGAGTGGAGCGGACCGACAGAATCGAGGGGTTCACCAGTTCACTCCTGCGAGTCAGCGACTGACCCACTGCACATGTGCTCGTACAGGCCGACACTTGGCCACGTTCACCCGTTGGCCAGGGTCGAGCCTGTACACCCTTACTACTGAGTCTCCTCCTGCTGCTGAGTCTACCCAGGTAGCTGCGTCAAGTCAGGTGTTTGCTGCGGCGTCCAGGTCTGGTCCTGAGTCTGCTCCTTGCTCGTGTCACGTGCTATCCCACGAGACTCTCCTTTGGCACCACCGCCTTGGTCACCCCTCCTTGCCTCGTCTCCAAGGCATGGCCTCCCATGTCCTTGTCTCTGGTCTCCCTCGGTCTCTCCCTCCCCTTCCTCCGGGGCCTGGCCCTACCTGCGTCCCCTGCGTTGAGGGGCCACACCGCGGCGTCCCTCACTCCTCCGAGTTTCCTCCGAGAGAGGCTCCGCTCCAGACTCTCCACATGGACGTGTGGGGCCCAGTCCGCGTCAGTGGGCAGGGGCGCGAGCGGTACTTTCTGCTGGTGGTTGATGACTACTCGCAATACACCACAATCTTCTCCTTGCGCAGCAAGGGTGACGTCACTGAGGTGTTGATTGACTGGATCCGTGCACCTCGTCTCCAGCTCAGAGAGAGTTCCGTCTCGGACTTTCCTGTTCTCCGTATGCACTCGGACAAAGGCAGAGAGTTTTCCTCTGCCGGTCTGGGAACCTTCTGTCGTGCACAGGGCATCCGCTAGACCTTCACGCTTCCGGCCTCTCCACAGCAAAATGGGATTGCTGAGCGCCGCATTGGCATGGTCATGGACGTCGCTCGTACGTCCATAATGTATGCGGCTGCCCCCCATTTTCTATGGCCGTTTGCGGTTCAGTACGCCGCGCATCAGCTCAACCTTCAGCCCCGGGTCTCCTTGCCAGAGACCTCCCGCGCCTTGCAGTGGACCAGGAAGGTTGGCGATGCGTCTGCGTTTTGGGTCTCCGGATCTCGGGCGTTTGTCCGCGACTTGTCTGCGGACAAGCTGTCCCCCCTCGCTGTTCCCTGCGTCTTCCTTGGCTTTCCCCCTAACGGCCTGGGTGCCAGTTTTACCACCCCACCTCGCGCCGTGTTCTGTCCTCCTGGGACGTCACCTTTGACGAGTCGGTGCCTTACTACCGTCTCTTCCCCTACCGCACTGCGCCTCTCCCCCAGCCGCCGCTCTTCCTTGCATCAGGTCCTCCTCCGGTAGACACCCTCCCACCTCAGGGTCTTGACCCGTCACGTGTGTCCTAGGTAGACGCAGTCGAGCCTGTAGAGGTAGTTGTTGACTCTAGTGCTGCAAGAGGTGCTGAGCCTGCGGGAGCCGGGTCTGGAGGTGCTGAGTCTAGGGGTGGTGAGAATAGGGGTGCTGGGCCTGGGGGTGCTGAGTCTGGGGGTGCTGAGCCTGGGGTGCTGAGCCTCGGGGTGCTGAGCCTGGGGGTGTTGAGCCTAGGGGTGAAGAGCATGGGGGCGCTGGGTCTGCTCGTGTGGCCGCTGGCAGTGCTTCGTCGAGGCAAGTGCCGCTCTCTCCACAGGAGTTGCGCGAGTGGTTTGCCCGCCGCTCGAAACGTGCTCCTGCGACTGGGGGTGCTATTGGGTCTACTAGAGTTGGTCCTGTTGGAGCTGCTGGCGGTGCTGATGCTGCTTGAGCTGGAGCTGCTAGGGGTGTTGGCGCATGTGGTTCTACTGGCGCTGGTGCGTCTGGGGGTGCTGCTGAGGCTGCTGGAGCTAATGGTCCTACTCGAGTTGGTGCTGCTGGAGTTCGAGTTGCTGGGGGTGTTGGCGTTGGTAGTACTGCTGATGCTGATGCTTCTGAGACTGATGGAGTTGGCGCTTGTGAAGCTGGAGGTCCTGGTGGCGCTCGTGCTACCGCTGGGGGTACTGGTGCTGTCCTTTCTGGTTCTGGAGGTGCTTCGCGGCCGAGGCCGTACTTCGTTCCGCTCCTCGAGCAGGTTCTTGGTCTCTCGCCCTCTACTGGTCCTACTCCTCCCTTAGAGTGTCCACAGCCTGTCCAGTCGCAGTCATAGTTACAGCCTGCCTCCCCGCTACCTGCTCCTTCTCCCTACAGTGGTCCTACTGGAGGTCTTGCTGAGCATCGTGAGCCTGCGTCTCCTACTGCGTCGCCTGTTCGTACTGCTCGCACTAGTCGTCATACTGCGCGTCCGCGTCCTCTTGCGGTCCCCGGCACACACCAGATGGCACTGCGTCCTTCCACTGCTCCTCTGCGTGTCCCTTTGCCGTCTCCTCCAGAGTCTTCTCTTCCTACTCTTGCTGACCCGGAGTCTGACTCCCTTCGTGCTGCTAGTCCTTCGGTCACGCGCCTTCTTGCGACTGTTGTCACTCACCGTAAATTTGAGTCCACAGCTGCGTCTGCCTTGGTTGCTGAGCTTGTTGACTTGGCTTCTTGCTGTCGCCTAGACTATGCTGCTAGTCTTGTTGCTGAGTCTGAGTCCCTCTGTCCTCCGTCAGTCGGGGGTGAGTGTGCTGTTAGCACGAACGTCGTTGAGGACAGACACGAGGAGTTCCAGTGTTTTGCTGTTGCTTTGCCCCATCTTGTGTCCACGCTGATTGCCCCTCAGGGAGACCCGGATGCACCAGACATCCCGACTCCTCGATCGTACGCTGAGGTGATCGAGGGTCCCTACTTCTCTCAATGGCAGTCAACCATGGATGCAGAGATGGCTTCCTTGAAGTCCACAGGCACCTACGTTGACGAGGCTCCCCCACCTGGGGCGAACATCGTCAGTGGCATGTGGATTTTCCGGGTGAAGCGCCCGCCGGGTTCTCGGCCTGTCTTCATGGCGCGTTACGTGGCTCGAGGCTTCAGTCAATGGCAGGGAGTTGACTACTTTGAGACCTTGTCTCCCACCCCAAAGATGACCACTCTTCAGGTGCTGCCGCACATAGCCGCACAGCGCAACTACGAGCTTCACTCTCTTGACTTCAGCACAGCTTTCCTGCAAGGTAGCCTGCACGAGGAGATCTGGCTGCGCCGCCCACCTGGCTTCCCTTGGTCGTTTCCTCCTGGTACCCAGTGGAGCCTCCGGCGGCTAGTCTACGGTCTCCGCCAGGCGCGCCGTGAGTGGCACGACACACCGAGGACTACACTTGCGGCTCTTGAGTTTGCTCCTTCTACAGCCAACCCGTCGCTGTTTTGCGCACCGACACCTCTCTGCCGCCATTCTACATCCTCGTGTACGTCGACGACTTGGTCTTCGCCACTGGTGACATTGCTGGAATCGCCCACGTGAAGTCGGAGCTGCAGAAGAGACACACGTGCACAGACCTGGGTGAACTGCGCAGCTACGTTAGCTTAAAGATCACCCACGACAAAGCACAGCGCACCATTACCCTGACTCATTCACACATGGTGCAGCAAGTCCTTCAGCGCTTCGGCTTCACGTACTCCTCGCCTCAGGCCACTCCTCTGTCTACTCGCCACTCGCTCTCAGCTCTGCCTTCGGATGAGTCCGTAGAGTCGAGTGGCCCGTACCCAGAGCTTGTTGGCTGCCTCATGTACCTGATGACCTGCACACGACCTGACCTTGCATACCCTCTTAGCATCTTGGCACGCTATATTGCTCCTGGGGGACACCGACCAGAGCACATGGCTGCAGCGAAGAGGGTGTTGCGCTACGTGTGCAGTACGTCGGGCATGGGGCTAGTGCTTGGAGGGCGACGTCGAGTGTTCCTCACAGGTCACGCAGACGCTTCTTGGGCTGACGACCAGGCTCTACAACGGTTGTGACAGGGTTGCACCTTCAGCCTTTGCTCCGGCTCTGTTTCGTGGCGGTCTACCCGCTCGTCTTCTGTTCTCAGCTCCAGCTGTGAGGCTGAGATCTACGCAGGGGCCATGGCTGCATAGGAGCTACGCTGGCTCACCTACCTGCTGACTGACCTAGGAGAGCCGCCTCGTTCTCCTCCAGTTCTGTACGTAGACAACAAGGCCATGCTGGCCTTGTGTCGGGAGTACAGACTCGAGCACGGAACAAAGCACATTGCTCTCCGCTACTTCCTAGCTCGTGAGCTGCAGCAGCGTGGCCAGCTCTGCCTCACCTATGTGGCCTCTGAGACCAACACTCCTGATATCTTCACAAAGGCCCTTTCGCCTTGTGATCATCAGCGCTTCTGTACTTTGCTAGGTCTTGTGCCTACCTGGCCTCACTTGCTCACTTCTTGATCTTGTTTGTACTGACCTCTTTCTATACCCGCAGTTGCTTGTTTACCTTTATATATATGATCTTGCATGTGAACTGGCCTTGTGGCCTTATTCTTGTGCTCGGACTGTGTGGTGACTTTGTGATCCACCCTGAGCTTGCTTTGCTTTGCTTGACTGGTCTTGTGACCTCTTGTTCAACCCCACTTTGCCTATGGAGGTGTGTCAGAACATTATTGCTTATGCATCTGTGTAGGCTGTAGTGGGGTAGCCCATAAGGGGTACAACCCAATTAGGGTAAGTACTTGTACCCAGCTCTTTCATAAGTGGTCACAAGACCAGTCAAGCAAAGCAAAGCAAGCTCAGGGTGGATCACAAAGTCACCACACAGTCCGAGCACAAGATCAAAACCACAAAACCAGTTCACATGCAATATCATATACATAAAGGTGAACAAGCAACTGCACGTATAGTAGGAGTACAGTTCAAATTAGATCAAGAAGTGAGCAAGTAAGGCCAGGTAAGCACAAGACTTAGCATAGTACAGAAGCGCTGATGATCACAAGGTGGTAGGGCCTTGGTGAAGATATCAGTAGTGTTGGCCTCGGAGGCCACGTATGTGAGGCGGAGCAGACCACGCTGGTGCAGCCCACGAGCCATGAAGTAGCGGAGAGCAATGTGCTTCGTTCTGTGCTCCAGTCTGTGCTCCCAACACAAGGCCAGCATTGCCTTGTTGTCTACGTACAGAACTGGAGGAGAACGAGGCGGCTCTCCTAGGTCACTCAGCACGTAGGTGAGCCAGCGTAGCTCCTATGCAGCCATGGCCCCTTTGTAGATCTCAACCTCACAGCTGCAGTTGAGAACAGAAGAAGAGCGGGTAGACCGCCACGAAACAGAGCCGGAGCCAAGGCTGAAGGTGTAACCCTGTGACAACCGCTGCAGAGCCTGGTCGTCAGCCCGAGAAGCGTCAACGTGACCTGTGAGGACCACTGGACTCCGCCCTCCAAGCACTAGCTGTTATTGTCACAGTAGGCTCCAATGTGCCTAAAACGAAAGATAGAGTGCACAGTCGGATTTCTGCACAGCGGCTTCAAACGTTCATAGCGTTTTGGTCACAGCTTCAAATGACTTGATTCAACTTGGATCTGGAGCGCCTTATTGTCTTCTACAATAGGCAATTTAGATCGCACGATTTGACCAAGTATTGACGACACAGGGTTGGTTTGAACGAACAGCACTATGGCAGCTACTATGGTCTTAGAACACAAGATAGGAAGAGTTAGGAAGAGTTACGAGTTGGGAATGACTCCCAGCTCCTACAAACCCCAAGAGCCGAGGTACAGTGATGTGGAACAGTGCCACACTGTCCCCAACCACGAAGGGTCTCGAAACTACCCTTCACTAGGGCCTACACCAAGTGAAATGTTACACTACACAAAGTAATGTAACTATCTTCAATATCTTGAGGTGTACCCTTTTTGGCGAGCTTTGAAATCACTTGTGGATTGACACCAAGGCTCGGCTCTTCATCACAAACTCATCCTTGAGTTCGTGATGGGTCTGCTGCACACACCTGCGACACACCGAACGTTCGACACCGGACAAAAGAGAAACCGCGCACGACAAAATAGAAACCGCGCGCGAGACACAAACGACCGCGTAACACGCGTCTAGCGATAACTCGCTATTGACTCGACACATACACTCGACATCATGACTCAACATTCACACACAATTATAAGCATTAAATATATATTATCCCATGCCCTCATACCATTCCATAGACACACACACATGCACCCACACGGACAACAAGCCGAGTGCAAACCATAGGGTTGCACCAACAAACTCCCCCTCGGATTGTTGGCCTTAGGATACGTTGCTCTGTCAGTTCAGAGCCATCCCAGCCAGCTTGCAACACTTCCAATGCTGCTGCTCCACCAGCCTCTTGGTCATCATGTCAGCCGGCTGCCCCGTGGTCTTCACGTAGCGCAACTCAACTTCACCCGCGGTTACCATGCTCCTCGTCCAATGCCACTTCACCCTCATGTGCTTCGTGAGTCCATGCAACACAGGGTTCTTAGCAAGAGCAATGGCACCCTGGCTGTCACAATACAGTGGGGTAGGTCCTTGCTGCTCCTCCACCAATTCAGCCAACAAACGCCGCTGCCACACAATCTCCCGTACGGCACGGAAGAGTGCCATGTATTCGGACTCCACCGAGCTCAAAGCTTGGTCAACCTGCTTCTTGCTTTCCCAAGCAGTTGGGCCTCCACCAACACAGCTTATGAAGCCTCCCACACTTGTCATGTCCTCTGGTTCTGATGCATATGAAGCATCCGAGTAGGCGGTGAGGAACAAACGCCCGGGTTCAACACCATCCGCGCCCTTTTGGCGCCTTTGTGCCGCCGCCGAGTATTGCAGCCCAACGGTCGCTGTTTGGCCAAGATACTTGGACACCCTCATTCCAGCTGCTACCTGCTCCTCATTAGGGCATTGCACAACCCTAGCCAGCTGCCCGGTAGCAAACGCGACGTCCGGTCGGGTGTTTACCGCCGCATACATGAGGCTGCCCACCAACGAGTGAAATCGGCGCCTCTCCTCTTCTCCAACGCTCTCCTCCTCTGGCCCCTTCACACACTTGAACCCAGAGGGAAAGGGAGTAGCCACATGACCTTCACTCTGGCCGAAGTTGGCAGCCAACGCCTCCAGGTACTTCCATTGGTGCACTCGCATGCTCCGCTTCTCCACGTCTCGTTCGATGTGGAGCCCAAGGTAGAAGTTCACGTCACCAAGGGACTTGCACTTGAACTTGTCATGCAGCTTCAGCATCACCTCCTTCACAAGGTCAGAGGAGGGTGAGAATATGAGAATGTCATCCACATAAACCACCATGAAGCTCCTCTGCTCCCCCTCGCCAAGCATGAACAAGGAGTGATCGGCCGTTGAGGGAGTGAAGCCGATCTCCTCCAACACTTCGCGCAGCTTCATGTACCATTGCCTAGGGGCATGCTTCAGCCCATAGAGGGCCTTCTTCAGCTTCCACACTCTGCCACTACCATCATCAAACCCCTCTGGCTGTGCCATAAAAATCTCCTCCTCAAGGATGCCGTTAAGGAATGCCGTCACAATGTCCATTTGCTTCACCACCCATCCTTTGATGGCGGCTCCCGCGAATAGGGTTCGCAGCGTCGTCGGCTTCACCACAGGGGCAAACAGCTCCTTGAAGTCCACCTTCTCCTTCTGCTGGTACCCCTTGGCTACAAGCCTAGACTTGTAACGCTCGATCTTGCCGTCGGCATCCGACTTGATTTTGAAGAGCCACTTGGACGTTATCGCCGTACGCCCCTCCGGTAGCTCCACCAATTCAAACGTGTCATTCTCCTTGATGCTCTTCAGCTCACTCTGCAAAGTCTTCTTCCACTCCTCAGCATCACTACTCTCCAAAGCCTCCTTGAGAGTTGCTGGTTCTCCCGGCATCTCCACCGGAGAGAAGAACGCGAAGGCACACTCCTCGTAGTCACTCTCCTCATCGTCTCCGACCATCATTGCCGCTCCGGCCAGGGCTGTCTTGCCTTGCTTTCCAAGTGCATCATAGGTCAGCCTATTAGGGGGTTGAACTCTCCTCTTCCCCCTTCCTTCCTCCTCAGCTGCAGCGACTTGAAGGCCTTGGCGTTGCTGCGGTGTGGCTCGATTCCGTGGAGCACTCGTGGTACGGGAAGGGAGTGACGGTGCACGCTCACTCACTTGCTGCACCTCCTCCTCTTCTTCCTCTGCATCCCTGGCCTCCTCTCCCCCTTTCACAAGGGAGGATTTCCTCGTGGTTGTGCTGCCGCTGCTCAGCTCCAAAGGCAGCTCCACATGCTCCAAACCGGAACTCTTCACCTCCCCAAACCGCACGCCTATCTTCGCCTCATTCTCCGCCTTCCAATCCTTGTACATGAAGTTCTCCATGAACTTGCAGTCCCTGCTCACCAAGAACTTCTTGGTGAATGGGTCCCAAAGAAGCCATCCCTTGCTGTTTTGAGCCATGCCCAAGTGCACGGCCCACACCGCCTTGGCACCAAGCTTGTTGTGCCGAAGATGCTTAGGCACAAGCGCCATGCACATGCACCCGAACACCCGAAGCATATCCACCTTTGGCTTCCTTCCTAGCCACTCCACATAGGGCACCCATTTGTCTGCTCCCACATGAGTCAAGGCTCTGTTCTTGGCCACACATGCGCTCCGCACCGCATCAGGCCAGAAATAGTCGGGTAGCCCGGCTTCAATGAGCAACCCGCGTGCCGCCTCCGTGATTGTGCGGTTCGCTCGCTCAGCGATGCTGTTCATTGCAGGGGAGTATGGCATGGTGAGGGAGTGTCGAATACCATTCTTCTTCAGCCACAACCCAAACTCCTTGCTCAGGAACTCTCCCCCTCGATCGGTGCGGATTGACTTGACTAGACGGTCTTGTTGCCGCTCCACCATCGGGAACCAATCCGACTTCAACGTTTCAGCCACGTCGCTCTTCTTGGCCAGCACGTACACCCAAGTCATACGGGTGTAGACGTCAACAATAGTGAGGAAGTACTCAGCTCCAGCAGCTCCAAGCTTCAGGGGGCCCACAACGTCCATCACCACCTCATCAAGTGGTGCCTTAGCCGTTGCCTCTGAACTACAGAATGGGAAACGGGTGAACTTGGCTTGCATGCACGTCGGGCAGCCAAGTACCTCATCGGGCTCCCCCTTCACACGTATGCCAGCAACCATCTCATTCTTCACTAGCTGCTGCAAGATGGGCAGGGCCACATGCCCCATGCGCCGATGCAAGGTGAGCCAATCACACTCCCCCGTAGCCGAAGTTGGATTGGAGAATGCCGCGCTCGCAATAGCGCCCCACATACTCTCTCCGTAGTCCTCCTCCGCTGTTGCCTCGGGGTTCTCCTCACCCTTTTGCTGCTCCTTGGTTGCTGCACCACTCTCCTTAGGTTCACTGAACTTGCTGGTCCCTCCAAGATTGCACTTCTTGGACTCCTTCTCCTTAGCGCGACCGTCCGCGCAATCGCCGCTACCAACCGCTCCACCTTTAGTGCTGACGCTTGCTGCCACTTGCCTCTCCTTAGGCATTGGGACCACAGGGATCTGCCACATCTCGTTGTAGACATCTTTGTCCTCATGAAGGTCCCAAAGAATCCGATCGCCAAGCCTTGCGGTGTAGGTCTTGGCTCCCTTCGAGTTAGTGTCCATGCCGGCCTTTGCCAACCGCCGCACGGAAATCAGGTTTGCAGCAAGGCTGGGCACCCAAAGCACGTTCTTGAGGCCCACCATCTTCCCATCAGCACCCTTGAACATGGCCTTCTGCATGCCTTTCACCTCTGCTCGCTGCCCCAAAGCCGATGTGACATGCTTCACCGGTGACGGCTCGAGTTCGGTGAGCAAGTCCGGGCGAGGTGTCATGCTATAGGTAGCGCCACTATCAATCACCCAATAGTCCAGGGGGTGTAGGGTCACCTTCCCCACAGCTGCTGGCTCCTCAAAGCCTTCATCCTTCTCTGGACCAGCCGGTACTTGCGTCGACACGAAGTAGAATAGACCCGGGTATCGATCGTCGCTCGGGTCCTTGTCGTTGTCTCCGCTCTTCATATTTGCAGCTCCGCCACCGCGACCGCCACGGCCTCCACGGCCTCTTCCTCTCCCTCCTCCTGCTCCTCTACCCTCTCGGCCTTGAGCAGGGGTCCAACCATCAGGGAGTTTGTAGCAGTCGCGCCACATGTGTCCGCTCTTGTGGCAATAGTGACACTCGCCGTCGAATCGGCCGCGACCGCGTCCGTAGTTCTTCTCGTCGCTGCCGTAACCGCCACTCCCACGGCCTCCGCCGAAGTTGCTGCCACCAAACCTTCCTCCCCCTCGTCCTCTGCCTCTTCCTCGACCATATCCACGGCCGATGCTCGCTGCCCCAGCGCCATCCGCACTCGCCAACTCACGGCGGCGAAAATCCTCTTGAAGGATAGCTCGCTTCACGTCTTCAAGCGAGAGGCGGGGCAAGTCACGATTAAGGTTGATGATGAGCGAGGACCATGACTCCGGGAGTAGGGCCAGCAACTTGGTCTTCTTTTGGAGCTCACTATAGTTCAAATCAGCTCCCTCAAGCCGCGTCAACAAGTCGAAGAATTTCTGCACCCCTTCTTCAACCGCTTCATCCTCTTCAATTCGTAACGTCGCCATTTGCCGTTCCAACACCACAGCTACCGCCGCTGTTGCAGGAGCGTGTACACCCTTGAGAGCAGCCCATGCTTTTGGTCCCTTCTCTGGTTCACGCTGGAAGGGCTTGATGTGACGGATTTGGCTGCTCCCCAACGCTTGCCCAAGTAGGAGGTAGCCTTGTGCGCTCTTCCGCACCCACGGGCTCTTCTCCGGGTCGTTCTCGGGACGCTTCTCCGTTCCTTCCATCACCTCCAGCAGGTCATAGTGGTCAAAGATGTTCTCCATTCTGAAGGACCACTCAGCAAAGTTGTCACCATTGAACTTGTCAAGGCCAAACACTCTAGGCTCATCCCTAGATGGGCCAACACTTGGTTGCACGGGCGCCATGGCTGAGTCACGGGGTTGGCCTTGAGCTTGGGCTTCTCCTCTGCCACCAGCACCTCTGCCACCCCTTTCCTCAGGTCCAGCCATTGTCGAAACTGCTCTGAGGGGCTCTGATACCACTTGTTATTGTCACAGTAGGCTCCAATGTGCCTAAAACGAAAGATAGAGTGCACAGTCGGATTTCTGCACAGCGGCTTCAAACGTTCATAGCGTTTTGGTCACAGCTTCAAATGACTTGATTCAACTTGGATTTGGAGCGCATTCTTGTCGCCTACAATAGGCAATTTAGATCGCACGATTTGACCAAGTATTGACGACACAGGGTTGGTTTGAACGAACGGCACTATGGCAGCTACTATGGTCTTAGAACACAAGATAGGAAGAGTTAGGAAGAGTTACGAGTTGGGAATGACTCCTAGCTCCTACAAACCCCAAGAGCCGAGGTACAGTGATGTGGAACAGTGCCACACTGTCCCCAACCACGAAGGGTCTCGAAACTACCCTTCACTAGGGCCTACACCAAGTGAAATGTTACACTACACAAAGTAATGTAACTATCTTCAATATCTTGAGGTGTACCCTTTTTGGCGAGCTTTGAAATCACTTGTGGATTGACACCAAGGCTCGGCTCTTCATCACAAACTCATCCTTGAGTTCTTGATGGGTCTGCTGCACACACCTGCGACACACCGAACGTTCGACACAGGACAAAAGAGAAACCGCGCACGACAAAATAAAAACCGCGCGCGAGACACAGACGACCGCGTAACACGCCTCTAGCGATAACTCGCTATTGACTCGACACATACACTCGACATCATGACTCAACATTCACACACAATTATAAGCATTAAATATATATTATCCCATGCCCTCATACCATTCCATAGACACACGCACATGCACCCACACGGACAACAAGCCGAGTGCAAACCATAGGGTTGCACCAATACTAGCCCCATGCCCGAGGTACTGCACACGTAGCGCAACACCCTCTTTGCTGCAGCCATGTGCTCTGGTCGGTGTCTCCCAGGAGCAACATAGTGTGCCAAGATGCTAAGAGGGTATGCAGGGTCTAGTCGTGTGCAGGTCATCACGTACATGAGGCAGCCAACAAGCTCTAGGTACGGGCCACTTGACTCTACGGACTCATCCGAAGGCAGAGCTGAGAGCGAGTGGTGAGTAGACAGAGGAGTGGCCTGAGGTGAGGAGTACGTGAAGCCAAAGCGCTGAAGGACTTGCTGCACCATGTGTGACTGAGTCAGGGTAATGGTGCGCTCTGCTTTGTCCTGGGTGATCTGTAAGCCAAGGAAACTGCGCAGTTCACCCAGGTCTGTGCACGTGTGTCTCTTTTGCAGTTCCGACTTCACGTGGGCGGGTCCAGCGGTGTCAGCTGTGGCAAAGACCAAGTCGACGACGTATACGAGGATGTAGAACAGCGGCAGAGTGGTTTTAGTACGTAGAAACAGCGACGGGTTGGCTGTAGAGGGAGCAAACCCAAGAGCCGCAAGTGTAGTCCTCAGTGTGTCGTGCCACTCACGCGGCGCCTGGCGGTGACCGTAGACTGGCCGCCGGAGGCTCCACTGGGTACCAAGAGGAAACGACCCAGTGAAGCCAGGTGGGCGGCGCAGCCAGATCTCCTCTTTGTTGGTGTAAGGGCCTAATAAACTCAAGCTATTAAGACTTTATCACACTTAAAACCTCTCCTCGGGGTCACCTCCAAGGGTCCTTGGGTGCCTGGTACAAGACCAGCCCCTATCCTCGGGTCCGAGTTTGTAGAGAGAGGGATCAAGAGGGACTTAGTCAAAACAGCAAGAGTACCTTGAACGTCGCGCAGCGTATCATGCACACCGTCGATCGGATTAAGCTGAGAATTTCCTATATCGAAGCTCACTCTAAGAGCTTTAAAATAAGCCAAGTTGCCTCGCGAAAAGTTCTGCCATTACGAAGTTATGGCTCGGACAGCGTTAGCCTAGCGTTGGAGTGCTAGCGTACTAGCGTTGACTCGGGTAGCATTCCGCCGTCGCACCGCGTAGACAAGAAATTCCAGCAAGGAAGGAATTCGCTTGAATCAATTTCACTATATTCAGGTACAAACAGAGAAGGAATAAATAGCTCTAGCTAGCAAGGACCTTGGGAATCAACCTGGGAACAACCAGGGATGATCCCAAATAATTCCAAGCAACAGAACCAACCTGGCTGAACAAAATAGCAGGTGATAGGTTGGTGAACAACCTCTGGTTCTGTTTTTCCAACCTGGGAAAACAACAACCAGGTTCAGGTCCTAAAAACAGAACCTGTTTTGTCTTTGCCCAACCAGCCAAATGCTGGTTCCGCTGGTTTCCCCTGGCCCTGTAGCATGCAGATACAGACAAACAACATCCAACCTTCACCTAAATTGTACCCCTATAGTGCCTGCCCTGCTACACTATAGTCAACCAAACAAAACAGTACAATTTCGAGTTGGATAGAACTGAATCTGCGCAATCAAGTAAGTTGAACCGCAAAGCTTCCATCTTGGGTTCCTTTGCGAGCTCGTCCTTTCTGCTTGTACTGTTCATAGCGCGTACAATGTTATGCCGAAGCGCACATTGTGCGAGTACCTGCAAATGCTTCAAGCGAAAATTGCGAAAGCAAACAAACACACAAACATACCATTCACACGCAAATGCATTCGCACACGCATACTCGTACAAACAGACGGCAGGATGTCGTGCAATGTGAATTTGCACCCAACACACTCCCCCTCAGCCTGCCGGCTGCATCCCCATCATTCCATACTAGTTCATGCTCATTCCACTCATGCGCACACAACGCCAATGAGACTCATCCGCAAGCCTCTTGGTGAGGAAGTCTGCTGGCTGCTGGTGAGTCTTGATGTAGATCGGATTCACCGTCCCCCTCTTCACCTCCTTACGCAGCCAGTGCCACTTGATACGCATGTGCTTGTTCAGCCCATGAAGCACAGCGTTCCTGGCCATCCCAAGAGCTCCCTTGCTATCACAAAACAGCGGCGTAGCAACCTTCTGCTCCTGGCCAATCTCCTCTAACAACCTCCTCAGCCAAATCACCTCCTTCACCCCATGGAACATCGCCATGTACTCTGACTCCACGGAAGAGAGTGCTGTCTCCGTCTGCTTCTTTGACCTCCAACTAACCGGTCCTCCCCCAACTACGCAGATGTATCCTCCCACAGATGAGGAATCCTCCTTCTCAGAGGCCCACGTAGCATCAGTAAAGCAAGTGAGAAAAAGCTTGCCTTCTCCAAGCCTCTCCCCCTTCTCTTTCAGCACCTCAACCCCTTTCTGCTTCACCTGTGCAGATGCGGAGTATTGAACTCCAATGCTTGGGTGAGAGTTCAGATACTTCACCACACGCTCAGCTGCATCCACCTGCTCCTCTGATGGATTCTGCACTACCCTAGCCAGCTGCCCAACCGAGAAAGAGATGTCGGGTCTCGTGTGAACTGCTGCATACAAGAGGCTGCCCACCAAGGACTGAAATTGCTGCTGCTCCTCGGCTTCAACCCCTTCATCCTCTGCAGCTTTCACAAGCTTGAATTCTGCTGGCAGGGGAGTTGCAACCTTGCGCTCATTCTCAATTCCGTACTTCTCCCCAAGCTCCTTGATGAACTTCTCCTGGTGCAGCTTCAACCACCTGTGATCCAGATCCCTCTCCACGTGCATCCCGAGGTAGTACTTTACCTCCCCAAGGTTCTTGCACTTGAAGTTCTCCATCAGCTGCTGCTGCACCTTCTGGATCTCCTTCATGCTGCTGCTAAAGAGAAGAATGTCGTCCACATAGACCAGAAACAGCACCAGCTTCTCCCCCTCCCCCTTGAGAAAGAGGCTCTCATCACAGCTGCTGGTCCTGAATCCCATCTCCTCTAAAACAGCTGCCAACTTCTGGTACCAGCAGCGTGGCGCCTGCTTCAAGCCATAGATGGACTTTTTCAGCTTGCACACCCTGCCCGTACCATCCTCATACCCAGGTGGCTGCGTCATGAACACCTCCTCCTCTAAAATCCCGTTGAGAAATGCCGTTGATATGTCCATCTGGATAATGAACTTCCCACTAACGGCTGCATCTGCCAACAAGACACGAAGGGTAGGGGGTTTGGCAGTGGGAGCAAAGATCTCATTGAAGTCCCGCTTCTCCTTCTGCATAAACCCCTTAGCCACCAACCTACTCTTGTAGATGGTGACCTGCCCCTTGTCGTCAGTCTTGATCCTTAGCACCCACTTGCATTGTACCGCTTTCTTTCCCTCAGGCAGCACCACTAGTTCCCAAGTCCCATTCTCCAGCAGGCTCTGGTATTCAGCATCCCTGGAAGCTAGCCATTTGTCCCTATCTGGTCCAGCTAATGCCTCCTCCATGCTAGCTGGTTCCTCTGGTGCAGGGGCAAGAAAACAGTACGCAGGTTGATCCTCCTCATCCGGGTCATAGCCATGCGGTAGAATCAGCAATGCCTCCTCGGTCCCAAGCTGCTGCTCCGCTACATCAGCTCCTGCAGTCAGCTTCTTAGTAGCCATACGGGTACGTCCTGGCCTGGAGACGGGTGTCTCCCATCCCTTCATAACGACACCCTTCGGCTTCTTAGTTTTCCCCTGCTGCTGCTCTCCTCCCTCGGATCCAGCAGCTCCACTAGTGCTACCGCTAATCTCCACACCATCACCTCCACCAGCAGGTGCCTCCTGCACCTTCTCTTTATCACCACCCTCTGCAGCTGCCTCCTCTCCCTCCTCCCACACACTAGGAGTCAGGTCCAGCTGCATGGTGATCTGCTCCATCTGCTGGGACACCCTGGCCTCCGGCTGTTTCTCCCAGCTCCCATACATCATGCCCTCAACAAACTTCACATCCCTGCTGTCAAATAACACACCCTTGGAGGGTTCCCACAGCAGCCATCCCTTGCTCTCAGCAGCCAGCCCCAAATGCACACACCAGATTGCACTTGCCCCCAACTTACTGCGGTAGGTCTTGGGGACGTGGGCGACTGCCATGCAACCGAACACCCTCAGCATGTCCACCGGCGGCTTCCTCCCAAGCCACCTCTCCAACGGCACCCACGAGTCATCCCCAACCTTTGTGAGTACCCTGTTCCTAGCGACGGTAGCGTGCCGAACAGCATGGGGCCACATGGAGTTGCCCAGCCCAGATTCTATGAGCAGCGCCCTAGCTGTCTCCAGAATTGTCCGGTTCGCCCGTTCTGCTACACCGTTAGACTGTGGGGTGTAAGCCGTGGTCAGCTCCCTCTGGATGCCCTGCTTCTTGAGCCAGGCCGTCATCTCAGCTCCAAGGAACTCACCACCCCGATCTGTCCTAATCCGCTTCACCACACACTCCGCTTGCTTCTCCACGAATGGCAGCCAATCTTCCCGTATCGTAGAGGCGGCATGGTCCTTCTGCTTCAGCGGATATGCCCACATAAGCCTGCTCCAATCATCCACAATGGTCAGGAAGTACCGCTCCCCCTTGTGTCCCTGAACCGGCAGCGGCCCCACCAAGTCCATGTGGACCAGCTCCAACGGCTTCTTGCTCCTGCCAGCCACACTATGGAAGGGGAAACGGGTAAACTTTGAGAGCAAACAGATTTCACAGTTATCATCGGGTGGTTGTCCGTTCAGCTTCAAGCCCTTAACGGCTCCATCCTTCTCCAGCTGCTTCAGCAAAGGCATTGCCACATGCCCCAAGCGTCGGTGTGCCGTTGCCCAATCCGTCTCCCCAGATCTGGCCGACACTTTCACACCAACCCCTCCAACGGCGTTGCACTCCCCCTGGGATGCAGACCCCTCTCTAGCCTGCCCCTCACCATGCCACGCCAGCGCCGGCAGCTGCCACATGGATCTGTACACGTCCTTGCTCTCGTGCAGATCCCAAAGCACCCGATTGCCCAGCTTCCCCTTATAAGTGCGAGCCCCATCCGTGTTGGTGTTCACCCCAGCCTTGCCAAGCTTACGGAGGGAGATGAGGTTGGCCTTCAGGTCGGGGACGAGGAGAACGTCGTGCAGCACCACCGGCTTGCCATCCGCTCCCTTAAATGCAGCTCGTCCCGCACCAGCCACCTTCAACATGTGTCCAGAGGCAGAGCACACCTCATTAATCGGTGCAGCGCGTACGTCATCCAGCAGGTCCTTGCGCGGCGTCATTGTCCAAGCAGCGCCCGTGTCCAACACCCAATAATCCAAGGGGTGCAGCTCTGCTCCAACCTTGGCAGAGGCGTCTCCTTGCTCCCCCTTGTCTCCCATATGGAAGAATTGGCCCGCGGTGCGCTCCTTCTTCTTCTCCGCACCGCCGTTGCCCTTCGGGTTGTTGTCGGATGAATCAGCGACCATGTTGGCGCCGTTTTTCTGGTTCCTCCGCGCGCCGCCATCCTGGTGACGATTCTGGGGGGTCCATCCATCGGGTTTCTTATAGCACAAAAACCAGGGGTGCCCTTCCTTCTCACAATACCAGCAACTCCCTTTCATTTTGCCACCAGCACCCGACTTGCCCCCACGTCCAGATTTCGCACCGCGACCCCAACCGGTACCTCCTTGTTGGTCGTTGGAGTCGTCGTCTTTCTTTGCACCGCGTCCAGCACCACCGAAGCCACGTCCTTTGCCACGTCGGCTCCCTTGCATCCCGTAGCCGCTGCTGCCGTCGTCTCCACCCCTCAGTTGGCGGCGACGGAAGTCCTCCTCCAGAATCTTCGTCCGCACCCACTCGAGCGTCCACAAGCTCTGGTTCTGCGGCAGGCTCAATCCGCTCGTAAATTGAAGCCACGATTCCGGCAGCAGCGAGAGCATCTTCAGGCACTTGGTCTGCTCTGGGTAGGTGATTCCCGCGATCGCCAACTTCGCGTAGAGGTCGCGCAATTTGTCCAGGACAGGTTGCACCGGCTCTCCCTCGCTCAGGCGCAACGCGGACAGCTCCCTCTCCAGCATCAATGTTGCAACAACGGAGGTCGGGGCGTGCAGCTCCTTCAACACCGTCCACGCCTTCGGACCGCACTCAACCTCCGGCAGCAGGTGCATGACGTGGTGACGCTGGTTCAGCTCCAAACTCTGCGACATCAAGTAGTAGCCAGCCGAGGCGCGCTCGTCCCAATCTTCCTGAAGGGCGGGGTCACTCGGTCTAGGCTCCTCCCCAATCATTAGTTTCAGCAATCCGATTTGACGGAAATAAAGTTGCATTTTCCAGGCCCAATCATCATAGCCCTCACCATTGAACTTCTCGACGGTGAAGTTTTTCAGCACCTCCTTGATCAGCGAGCCCTGGCTTGTTCGCGCTCCCCTTGGCGCAGAAACACCAGAATCTTGGCTGCCGCTACGATCTTGGGCTGAAGATTCACCAGCTACCGCCGAGGTGTTGCCCGCCATAGCTACCTATATCGAGGATCACTATAACGCAGCTCTGATACCAGCTTGTTGGTGTAAGGGCCTAATAAACTCAAGCTATTAAGACTTTATCACACTTAAAACCTCTCCTCGGGGTCACCTCCAAGGGTCCTTGGGTGCCTGGTACAAGACCAGCCCCTATCCTCGGGTCCGAGTTTGTAGAGAGAGGGATCAAGAGGGACTTAGTCAAAACAGCAAGAGTACCTTGAACGTCGCGCAGCGTATCATGCACACCGTCGATCGGATTAAGCTGAGAATTTCCTATATCGAAGCTCACTCTAAGAGCTTTAAAATAAGCCAAGTTGCCTCGCGAAAAGTTCTGCCATTACGAAGTTATGGCTCGGACAGCGTTAGCCTAGCGTTGGAGTGCTAGCGTACTAGCGTTGACTCGGGTAGCATTCCGCCGTCGCACCGCGTAGACAAGAAATTCCAGCAAGGAAGGAATTCGCTTGAATCAATTTCACTATATTCAGGTACAAACAGAGAAGGAATAAATAGCTCTAGCTAGCAAGGACCTTGGGAATCAACCTGGGAACAACCAGGGATGATCCCAAATAATTCCAAGCAACAGAACCAACCTGGCTGAACAAAATAGCAGGTGATAGGTTGGTGAACAACCTCTGGTTCTGTTTTTCCAACCTGGGAAAACAACAACCAGGTTCAGGTCCTAAAAACAGAACCTGTTTTGTCTTTGCCCAACCAGCCAAATGCTGGTTCCGCTGGTTTCCCCTGGCCCTGTAGCATGCAGATACAGACAAACAACATCCAACCTTCACCTAAATTGTACCCCTATAGTGCCTGCCCTGCTACACTATAGTCAACCAAACAAAACAGTACAATTTCGAGTTGGATAGAACTGAATCTGCGCAATCAAGTAAGTTGAACCGCAAAGCTTCCATCTTGGGTTCCTTTGCGAGCTCGTCCTTTCTGCTTGTACTGTTCATAGCGCGTACAATGTTATGCCGAAGCGCACATTGTGCGAGTACCTGCAAATGCTTCAAGCGAAAATTGCGAAAGCAAACAAACACACAAACATACCATTCACACGCAAATGCATTCGCACACGCATACTCGTACAAACAGACGGCAGGATGTCGTGCAATGTGAATTTGCACCCAACACTCTTGCAGGCTGCCCTGCACGAAAGCTGTGTTGAAGTCAAGAGAGTGAAGCTCATAGTCGCGCTGAGCGGCTATGTGCAGCAGCACCCGAAGAGTGGTCATCTTCAGGGTGGAAGAGAAGGTCTAAAAGTAGTGAACTCCCTACCGCTTACTGAAGCCTTGAGCCACGTAACGCGCCTTGAATACAGGCGGAGAACCCGACGGCCGCTTCACCCTGAAAATCCACATGCCACTAATGATGTTCGCCTCAGGTGGGGGAACCTCGTCGACGTAGGTGACTGTGGACTTCCAGAAAGCCATCTCTCTGCCCATGGCTGACTGCCACTGTGAGGAGTAGGGACCCTCGATCGCCTCAGCGTACGATCGAGGAGTCGGGATGTCTGGTGCATCCGGGTCTCCCTCAAGGGCAATCAGCGTGGACACGAGATGAGGCAAAGCAGCAGAAAAACACTGGAACTCCTCGTGCCTGTCCTCAAGTACGTCCATGCCAAGAGCACACTCACCCCCAACAGACGGAGGACAGCCAGACTCAGACTCAGTAACGAGACTAGTGGCGTAGTCTAGAAGACAGCAAGCAGCGAAGTCGACAAACTCAGCAACTAGGGCAGACGCAGCAGTGGACCCAAAGGAAGGGTCAGAAACAACAGTAGCAAGGAGGCGCGTGACCGAAGGACTAGCAGCACGAAGGGAGTCAGACTCCGGGTCAGCAAGAGTAGGAAGAGAAGTCTCTGGAGGAGACGACAACGGGACACGCAGAGGAGCAGTGGAAGGATGCAGTGCCATCTGGTGTGTGCCGGGGACTGCAGGAGGACGCGGACGCGCAGTACGATGACTAGTGCCAGCAGCACTAAAAGGCGACGCAGGACGAGACGCAGGCTACCGGCGCTCCACTAGGACCAGTGTAGGCAGAAGGAGCATGTAGAGGGGAGGCGGGCTGTAACTGTGATTGCGAATGACAAGGGAGGAGCAGGACCAGGAGAGGGCGGGAGATCAAGTACCTGCACAAGGAGCGGAATGAAGTACAGCCTCGGCCGCTCAGCGCCTCCAGAACTAGCAAGGTTGACACCATTATCCCCAGCGTCAGCACCAGCGCCACCGGAACCTCAAGCTCCAACCAGGCCAACACCAGTACCCTCAGAAGCACCAGCACTAGCAGCACCGCAAGCGCCAACACCCCTAGCAGCTCCAGCTCCAGCAGCACCAACTCCAGGAGGACCGTCAACTCCAGCAGCCTGAGCAGCCCCCCTAGACACACCAGCGCCAGTAGAAACACCAGCGCCAACACCCCCAACAGCTCCAGCTCCAGCAGCACCAGCACCGCCAGCACCTCCAACAAGACCAACTCCAGTAGCCACAGTAGCACCCCTAGTCGCAGCAGCATATCTCCAGCGATGGGCAAACCACTCGCGCAACTCCTGCGGAGAGAGCGGCACTGGCCTCGACGAAGCACTGCCAGCAGCCACACGAGCAGACCCAGCGCCCCCAGGCTCCTCACCCCTAGGCTCAGCACCCCCAGGCTCAGCACCCCCAGGCTCAACACCCCGAGTCTCAGCACCCCCAGACTCAGCACCCCAGACCCGGCACCCAGAGGCTCAGCACCTCTAGCAGCACCAGAGTCAAAAGCTACCTCGACAGGCTCAACTGCGTCTACCTGGGACACACGTGACGAGGCAGGACCCTGAGGGGGGAGGGGGTCTACCCGGGGAGGACCTGGCGCAAGGAAGAGCGGCGGCGAGGGGAGGGGCGCAGTGCGGTAGGGGAAGAGACGGTAGTAAGACACCGACTCGTCAAAGGTGACGTCTTGGGAGGACAGAACATGGCGCGAGGTGGGGTGGTAAAACTGGCACCCAGGCGCGTTAGGGGGAAAGCCAAGGAAGACACAGGGAATAGCACGGGGGGACAGCTTGTCCGCAGACAAGTCGCGGACAAACGCCCGAGATCCCTAGACCTGAAACGCAGACGCATCGCCAACCTTCCCGGTCCACCGCAAGGCAGGGGAGGTCTCTGGCAAGGAGACCCGGGGTTGAAGGTTGAGCTGATGCGCGGCGTACTGAACCGCAAATGGCCACAGAAAGTGGGGGGCAGCCGCATGCATCATGGACGTACGAGCGACGTCCATGACCATGCCAATGCGGCACTCAGCAATCCCATTTTTCTGTGGAGAGGCCGGAAGCGTGAAAGTCTAACGGATGCCCTGTGCACGACAGAAGGCTCTTAGACGAGCAGAAGAAAACTCCCCGCCTCGTCCGAGTGCAAACACAGAATAGGAATGTTCGAGCCGAAACTCTCTCTGAGCTGGAGACGAGCTGCGCGGATCCAGTCGATCAACACCTCAGTGACGTCACCCTTGCTGTGCAAGGGGAAGACTGCGGTGTATCGCGAGTAGTCGTCAACCACCAGCAGAAAGTACCGCTCTTGCCCCTGCCCACTAATGCGGGCTGGGCCCCACACGTCCATGTGAAGAGTCTGCAGCGGAGCCTCTGTCGGAGGAAACTCAGAGGAGTGAGGGGCGGCGCATTGTCGCTCCTTGACGCAGGGGACGCAGGTAGGGCCAGTTCTCGGAGGTAGGGGAGGGAGAGACCGAGGGAGACTTGAGACAAGGACATGGGAGGCCGTGCCTTTGAGACCAGGCAAGAAGGGGTGACCAAGGCGGTGGTGCCATGGAGAGTCTGGTGGGACAGCAGACGACACGAGCAGGGAGCAGACTCAGGACCAGACCTGGACGCTGCAGCAAACACCTGCCTCGACACAGCTACCTGGGCAGACTCAGTAGCCGGAGGAGACTTACTAGTAAGGGTGCACAGGCTCGACCCTAGCCGACGGGTAAACGTGGCCAAGTGTCGGCCTGTCCGAGCACACATGTAGTGGGTCACTCGCTGACTCGCAGGAGTGAACTTGTCAACCCCCCTATCCTCTAGGTCCGCTCCACTCACCAAGTTCGTAGAGAACGAAGGGTAGTAGAGACCTCACAGGGTGCCAGAGGGGGCTGTCAGGCACGGTAAGACAAAGGAGAAGCTAGCAAGGACGGGACCCCCGGAGGGGTCCACCAGGGAGACTGCAAGTGGCCGACTGAGCGGCGTAAGAGTGGTGTGGTCTTGAAAGAAGGAGCAGGACGCATCTGAGTCAAGGGTGAAGGTGTGTGAGGCCTAAGCGGACGAAGTACCTCAGAGAGCAGACTCACAAGCACCTGGGGCAGCAGACGCACTAGCACATAGAGCTGCAGCCTCACCTGCATCTAGAGCAACGGCCTCAATGCCCGGGTCAGGAGGTACACACAGGTAACAGTCACCTGCAATACTAGTATCAACAGTATACATGGCAGCAAGAATATCATCAAAATCAAGATCAAAGATTGCAACCCCCGCCTTAGACACATCTCCCCAGCGAGGGATCTCTGACGCCTCATGGAACTGGCGACACCACACGTCCGTCAGGCGACCGAAGCAGCGCTGGGTGGAGTGCGGGCCTTCGCACTGCGCACCTGCTCGATTGCCGGTACAGAGGACGTAAGTGCAAGGACCAATACCCCCACCGCGCTGACGCGCAGTGTACCACTCACGAAGCTGTTGAGGGGACAGGGTCACACCACTCCGCTGCTGCTGGCGTGGACCACCACCGGAGCCACTCCTCTGCGCAGAGTCACAACCCCCTCCACCACTGCCGCCGCCGCCGCTGCCTCCGCCGCCTCCTCCACCTCCGCCTCCTCTGCCAACTCCGCCGCCTCCGCTCCCTATGCCACCTCCACCGCCTCCGCCGCCTGCACTGCTGCCGCCGCCGCCGCCACCCCCGGCACCACTCCCACCACCACCCCCACTCCCTCCACAGCCTCCACCACCACCTCCACCGCCCCCTCCAGCCCCTCCAGCGCCCTTGCCCCCCTTGCCCTTGCCGGTGCGGCATCTCCCGCTCAGGGCAGACGCAGCGCCGACCTACTCGAAACCAACGAGGTCGGCCGCAGGAGCAGAAGCAACAGAGGGCAAGAGAGGGGAGGGAGAACACTCCTCAAAGACGGGGGTGCAAGGGTCACCACGAGAGGCTCCTATAGTGACTATGCTCTTCTATGCCACTAGGAGGGCCTTCTCGAGGAGGTCAACAGTGAGAGTGGTGGGGCAAACTTAGACGAAGTGGTCCCTGACTACGCAAAGAGAGTGAGGGAGCCGGGTGACTATGTAGTAGAGGGAGGGGGTTCTTGGCGCAGAACTCAGCAGGAAGCGCAGCGCGGTAGCGAGTGTCACTAGTGCGGAGGTGCGTAACGAAGTCAGCGATTGTGGGAAAGGCAGCAAGGTCAGGGAAGAGGTACGGTAGCATGAGGCGGCTCAGTGCAGAAGTGCCTGGGGAAGAGTAGCGTGCAACTACAGCGTCGTACAAGGTCTGAGCACTCTTATACTGGCTAAAGTGGGCACAATCGGTAGTCGGTAAGTGGCGACGAACAGCAAGGCGAGCAGCAGCATCGCGTGTGGCCCACTGTGAGCGAACTGTGCTGTCAGCGCTACCAGGCGGGGCAGGAGAGACACCAGAGGTGAGATCGAACAGAGAGAGTCTGTCTGCTTTATCGCACTGGAGAAACAGCCGGAGGTCATCGACCCAGACCTCAAAGTCAACGGCACGGCCCTCAGCATCAAAAGTGAGGACACTGGGGGTAGCCATAACTGTAGTGGCCTAGGAGGAAGCGAGGATTTAGACAGCAGCTGTCTCCTTCCAATCCGAGGAAAGAGGGGTCGGGGAGCACCGGTAGAAATAGCAGCTGCTAGACAGAGGGGCGGCTCGGCGGCAGGGCGGCTCGGCTGCTAGGCGGCGCTGCTACTTGGCGGCTCGGGTGCAGGGCGGCTCCGCTGCTGGGCGGCTTGGCTGCTCTGCGGCTCGATTGCAGGGCGGCTCGGCTGCTCGGTAGGAAGGCGGCTCGGCTGCTGTGATGCTTGGCGGCTCGGTCGCTGGGCGGCGGAGCGGTGATGGGGCCGCTAGGGTAGGATGAAGGGGCCGCGGGTGACGGTGACAAGGCCGTAAGTGGCGGCGGGGCCTGCAGGCATGAGGAAAGTAGAACGAGAATGGAATGAACTATGAATGGAAGTGATACAAATATGCAACCCTAGCAATGTGTACCCCATATGGGCTACCCCACTCTAGCCTACACAATATTGTAATTTGACACACCCCCATGGAAAAGTGGGGGAGAACAAGGGGTCACAAGACCAGTCAAGCAAAGCAAAGCAAAGCTCAGGGTGGATCACAACGTCACAACACAGTCCGAGCACAAGGTGAAAGCCAGAAGGCTAGTTCACATGCAAGAGTACACAAATATATATAAGGCTAAACAAGCAAGAGCAGGTATATATAAATAGGAGTACAAGCAAGGTGAAGAGGTGAGCAAGCGAGGCAAGACAGGTACAAGTCTTAGCTGTGTGCAGAAGGGCTGATGATCACAAGGCGGAAGTGCCTTGGTGAAAACATCAGCAGTGTTGGCCTCACAGGCCACGTACGCAAGTCGCAACTGACCACGCTGCTGCAGCTCACGAGCAAGAAAATCGTGGAGAGCAATGTGCTTCGTTCTGTGCTCCATGCGATGCTCTAAACACAAGGCCAGCATGGCCTTGTTGTCTACGTACAACACTGGAGGAGAACGAGGCGGCTCTCGAAGGTCGGTTAGCAGGTAGGTGAGCCAGCGAAGCTCCTGTGCAGCCATGGCCCCTGCGTAGATCTCAGCCTCACAACAGGAGCCGAGAACAGAAGACGAGCGAGTAGCCCGCCACGAAACAGAGCCGGAACCAAGACTGAAGGTGTAACCCTGGGACGACCGTTGAATAGCCTGGTCGTCAGCCCAAGAAACGTCCGCGTGCCCAGTGAGGATCACTGGACTCCGCCCTCTAAGCACTAGCCCCATGCCTTACGTACTGCACAAGTAGCACAACACCCTCTTTGCAGCAGCCATGTGCTCTGGTCGGTGTCTCCCAGGAGCAACATAGCGTGCAAGAATGCTAAGAGGGTATGCAAGGTCAGGTCGAGTGCACGTCATCAGGAACGTGAGGCAGCCAACAAGCTCTAGGTACGGGCCACTCGACTCTACAGACTCATCCGAAGGCAGAGCTGAGAGCGAGTGGCGAGTAGACAAAGGAGTGGCCTGAGGCGAGGAGTACGTGAAGCCGAAGCGCTGAAGGACCTGCTGCACCATGTGTGACTGAGTCAAGGTAATGGTGCGGCGTGCTCTGTCCCGAGTGATCTGCAAGCCAAGGTAGCTGCGCAGTTCACCCAGGTCTGTGCACGTGTGTCTCTTCTGCAGCTCGGACTTCACGTGGGCGAGTCCAGCAGTGTCAGCTCTGGCAAAGACCAAGTCGTCGACGTACACGAGGATGTAGAACGGCGGCAGAGAGGTGTCGGTGCGCAGAAACAATGACGGGTCAGCAGTAGAGGGAGCAAACCCAAGAGCCGCAAGCGTAGTCCTTAGTGTGTCGTGCCACTCACGCGGTGCCAGGCGGAGACCGTAGACCGGCCGTCAAAGGCTCCACTGGGTGCTAGGAGCGAAAGTCCCAGTCAAGCCAGGTGGACGGCGCAGCCAGATCTCCTCGTGCAGGCTACCCTGCAAAAAAGCAGTGCTGAAGTCAAGAGAGTGAAGCTCGTAGTCGCGCTGAGCAGCTATGTGCAGCAGCACCCGAAGAGTGGTCATCTTCGGGGTGGGAGAGAAGGTCTGAAAGTAGTCAACTCCCTGCCGCTAACTGAAGCCACGAGCCACGTACCGCGCCTTGAAAACAGGTGGAGAGCCCGGCGGCCGCTTCACCCTGAAGATCCACATGCCACTAACGATGATCGCCCCAGGAGGGGGAACCGCGTCAACGTAGGTGCCTGTGGACTTCCAGGAAGCCATCTTTGCATCCATAGCTGCCTGCCACTAAGAGGAGTAGGGACCCTCTACGGCCTCCGGGTAAGAGCGCGGAGTCGGGATGTCTAGCGCATCCGGGTCTCCCTCAGGGGTAAGCAGTACGGACGCGAGATGAGGTGAAGCAGCAGCCAGACACTGGAACTCCTCCTGCCAGTCCTCAAGGACGTCCGTGCCAAGAGCACACTCACCCCCGATGGACGGAGGACAGACAGACGCAGACTCAGCAACGAGACTAGCAGCGTAGTCTAGACGACAGCGAGCAGCAAAGTCGACGAGCTCAGCAACAAGAGCAGATGCAGCAGTGGACTCAAAGGAGGGGTCAGTGACGACAGTAGCAAGGAGACGCGTGAGAGTAGGACTGGCAACACGAAGAGAGTCTAACTCCGGGTCGGCAAAGGTAGGAGGAGAGGACTGAGGAGGAGAAGGCAAAGGGGCACGCAGAGGAGCAATGGACGGACGCAGAGACATCCGGTGCGTGCCAGGGATAGGAGGAGGACGCTTACGCGAACCGCGACCACTAGTGCGAGCAGCACGAACACGCAACGCAGGATGAGACGCTAGCTCTCGACGCTCAGCAAGACCTCTAGTAGGACCAGTGTAGTGAGAAGGAGCAGGCAGTGGGGAGGCCGGCGGTAACTGTGACTGTGACCGGACAGACGGTGGACACTCTAAGGGAGGAGGAAGACCTAGATTCTGCTGAAGGAGCAGAACAAAGTACGGCCGAGGCTGCGCGGCGACTCCAGACACAGCAGGGACAGCACTAGCACCTCGAGTGGGAGCACCAGCGCCAACAGCACCTCCAGCTCGAGTACCTCCAGCACCACCAGCAGCACCCGCAGCAGGACCGCCGCCAGGACTGACAACAGTAGCCTCAGCGCCAACACCCTCAGCAGCTCCGACTCCAACCGCACGCGCAGGCCCAGCAGCTCCAGTACTCCTAGGACTAGCACCTCCGAGACCGGCGGCACCAGCACCCTCAGCAGCCGAAGAAGCACCAGCTCCAGCATTACGCCTCCAGCGCCAAGCAAACCGTTCGCGCAGCTCCTGTGGATAGAGCGGCTCCCGCCGAGACGAAGCACCCGGAGAAACAGCTGGCCCAGCACCGCTAGACGCCACACGAGCAGGTCCACCGGCCGCGAGCTTTGCACCCCGAGGCTCAGCAGCTCAAGACTCAGCACCCCTAGGCTCAGCAGCTCCAGATGCAGCACCCCCAGGCTCAGCAGCTCCAGACGCAGCACCCCCACGCGAAGGACCCCCAGGCTTAGCACCCCCAGTCGTAGCACCCCTAGGCCCAGCACCCCCAGTCGCAGCAACCCCAGGCTCAACAACCCCAGGCCCAGCACCCACTCGCGCAGCACCCCAAGATTCAGCACCCCCAGGCTCAGCACCCGCAGCAGTACCAGAGTCACCGCAACCTCGACCGGCTCGACTGCGTCTACCTGGGACACACTTGAAGGGGCAGGACCCTGAGAGGGGAAGGGGGTCTACCGGGGGGGGACCTGGTACAAGGAAGTGCGGTGGCGAGGGGAGGGAAGGAGTGCGTTAGGGGAAGAGGCGGTAGTAGGGGACTGACTTGTCGAACGTGACGTCCTGAGAAGATAGAACACGACGAGAGGAGGGGTGGTAGAACTGCCACCCTGGTGCGTCAGGGGGGAAGCCAAGGAAGACACAAGGAGCAGCACGAGGGGACAGCTTGTCCGCAGACAAGTCGCGGACAAACGCCCGAGATCCCCAGACACGGAACGTCAACGCATCGCCAACCTTCCCCGTCCACAGCAAGACTGGGGACATCGCGGGCCGAGAGACCCGGGGGTGAAGGTTGAGCTGATGCGCCGCGTACCTCACCGCAAACGGCCACAGAAAATGGGGGGCAGCCGCATGCATCATGGACGTACGAGCAACGTCCATGACCATGCCCATGCGGCGCTCAGCAATCCCATTTTGCTGTGGAGAGTCCGGAAGGGTAAATGTCTGGCGGATGCCTCGCGCACAACAGTAGGCTCGTAGAAGGCAAGAGGAGAACTCTCCAACGCGGTCAGAGTGCAGACGCAGAACAGGAAAGTCCGAGCCGAAGCTCCTCCTGAGCTGGACACGAGCTGCGCGGATCCACTCGATCAACACCTCAGTGACATCACCCTTGCTGCGCAAGGGGAAGACCGTGGTGTAATGCGAGCCGCCCCTCGACACAAGGGACACAGAAAGGACTAGGCCCCGAAAGAAGGGGAGGTAGGGACTGGGGAAGACCAGAGACAAGGACACGGGAAGCCATGCCCGGAAGACGAGGCAGGGAGGGGTGGCCAAGACGGTGGTGCCACAGGAGAGTCTCGTGAGACAGGAGGCGACACGAGCAGGGGGCAGACTCAGGAGCAGACCTGGACGCTGCAGGAAACACCTGACCCGACGCAGCGACCTGGCCACACGCACGGACAGGAGCAGACTCAGTGGTCAGGGTGTAGAGGCTCGACCTCGGCCGACGCGAAAACGTGGCCAGGTGATGGCCCGTGCGGGCGTCCGAGCAGTGGGTCACCCGCTGACTTGCACGAGTAAACTCGTGAACCCCCGCATCCTGCAGGTCAGCACCACTTACCAAGTTTGTCGAGAACAAGGGGAGGTAAAGACCAGACAAGGTGCCCGAGGGGGCAGCCGGACACGGGAGGACTGTGGAGAAGTGAGAGAGGACAGGACCCCCAGAGGGGTCAGCTAGAGAGACTGCAACTGGCCGACTAAGTGGCGCGAGTGTGGTGCGGTCTCGAAAGAAGAAGCGAGAAGCCCCCGAGTTAAGTGTGAAGGTGAGGAAGGCCGAAGCCGACACGGTACCTGAGAGCGCAGCCTCACCAGTACCTGAGGGCGCAGACGCGCTGGCACCTAGAGCAGCAGCCTCACTCTGACCTAGCGCAGCAGTACCAATGCCCGGATCGGGCAGGAAACACCGGTAACAGTCACCCTCATCACTAATAGTCACAGCATACATGGCAGCAAGGATAGCATCAAGGTCAAGATCATAGATAGCTACACGTGCCCTAGACAGCTCTCCCCAGCGGGGGATCTCACTAGCCTCGGGGAACTGCTGAAGCCAAGCGTCCGTCAGGCGGCCAAAGCAGCGCTGGGTGGGGTGGGCACCCCCACACTGCTCATCCGCGCGGTCGCTGGAGCGAAGGACGTAGGTGCACGGACCAAAACCCCGACCACGCTGACGCTGCGTGTACCAATCACGGAGATGCGGAGGAGGGGGGATGTCCCGAGAACGCTGCTGCTGCTGCTGCTGGCGCTGACCACCACCAGAGCCGCTCCGCTGCGAGGCACCACCCCTGTCGTTATACTAACACAATAGGTAGTTAGGAATAGTTCGGCCTAGGCTTAGTAGCCTAGGCCAAGGAGGATCGAGTTGGTCGTGCAAAGGGTGTCGAGAGAATTTTGGGAAAATGTGTTGTTCACTATAGATTTGCAATTACATATATGCGAGTGAACAAAGGTGCACCACCTAACACAGTTTGTAATAACTACACTAACTAAAGCTACAGGCAGTTACAAATATAAACTCTGACACTCCCCCATAACTGCCTGCAGTAGGAGTTTGTGCATAACACAACCTGGAGGGGTACACAAATAGCAGAAGCAGCTGGTAGGTAGGTAGGTAGTACAGCAGCAAAGGTACAGCAAGAATTCCTGCTATCTCCTCACCCTCCCCCTCCCCTTCCCCCTCCCCCTCCCCTTCCCCCTCCCCCCCACACTACTGTAGAAGCAGCAGAGGGGGGGAGAGAGGAGAGGTGGAGGGACGGCTGCTGGACGATCTTACACCTGCCACCCCAGTGCCACTCCCCCAGCACCCCCACACCCTCACACCCTCCCCCCAGCGGCAGCTGCAGCAGTGGGAAAGAAAGGAGGAGGAGGGGAAGGGAAGCATACCACCCGTCACCCCAACACCCGCCACCCCCATACCCTCCCCCCCACAGCTGCAGGGAAACGAAGGAGGAGGGGGTGGGCAGGGAGAAAGCCGCAGAGCAGCTACTGATGGTTGGCGCGGTTAGGTCAGGGGCGGCTTCAGGGAGTGTAGGTGCGGGGTGAGGTAGTGGCGGCTGCACCGAGTGCAGGAGCGAGGTGGTGCAGGGGCGGCTGCATCAAGTGCAGGCGCTAGCGAGACACTGCCGAGTGCGCCAGGGGCGGGTACGCGGCGGCTCAGGTAGGTAGGCAGGTAGTGCACTGTCGCACGCCACGGGGCGCACGACGGTGCCCAGCCCGTCGTGCGCCCCGTGGCATGCGACGGGCATTGCAGGTAGGGAGGTAGTTTAGTTCCCCGTTGCACACCACAGGGCGCACAACGGGTAGGGTAGAGGTCACTCGCCATCCAAGGGCGGGACATTTAATAAAAATCGAAACGCAAACCTAGGCGCGCGACCGGAAAAGAACTGCAGCGGAAGCATACGGCGAGCCCACAGGCCAGGACGAAACTAGCTCTGATACCATGTCGTTATACTAACACAATAGGTAGTTAGGAATAGTTCGGCCTAGGCTTAGTAGCCTAGGCCAAGGAGGATCGAGTTGGTCGTGCCAAGGGTGTCGAGAGACATTTGGGAAAATGTGTTGTTCACTATAGATTTGCAATTACATATATGCAAGTGAACAAAGGTGCACCACTTAACACAGTTTGTAATAACTACACTAACTACAGCTACAGGCAGTTACAAATAAAAACTCTCACAAACCCGACCAGCTCCACCTCCTCCACCACTGCCGCCTCCACCTCCGCCACCACCGCCGCCTCCGCTCCCACCGCTACCGCCGCCGCCGCCTCCGCCTCCGCTGCCGCCACCACCACCTCCACCCCCGCCACAATTCCCACCGCCACCCACACTCCCTCCGCCGCCTCCACCACCACCCCCACCATCCCCGCTAGCTCCTCCCGCGCCCTTGCCCCCCTTGCCCTTGCCAGAGCGGCGTCTCCCGCTAGGGGCAGCCATGACAACAGTAGACCAGCGGTGCAAGCAGTAGGGGAAGTGCAGTGCAGTGACAGAGGGGCTGTGCTCACCGGACAGGGCTGCTCGGGCGGCTCGGCTGTAGGGCGGCTCGGCGGCTCGGCTACTGGGCGGCTCGGCTGCACGGCGGCTCGGCTGGTGGGCGGCCGGGCAGCTCGGCTGCAGTGCGGCTCGGCGGCAGGGCGGCTCGGCGGCGGGGCGGCTCGGCTGCTCTGCTACTGGGCGGCTCGGTTGTGCTGCTGCAGGGCGGCGCAGCAGTTGGCGACTCGGCTGGGCGAGGCAGCTGGGGCGGCGCTGCAGGAGTTGAGAGCGGCAGGGCCGCTGAGAAGGGCGGCTGGGCCGCAGAAGACGAGCGGCGGGGCCGCAGGGGAAGGGCGGCAAGGCCGTCGATTAAGGCGGCGGGGCCGCTGAGTACGGCGGTGGGGCCGCAGGAGCAGGGCGGCGGGCCGCGGAGTAGGGCGGCGGGGCCGCAGGAGAAGGGCGGCGGGGCCGCTGAGTAGGGCGGTGGGGCCGCAGGAGAAGGGCGGCGGGGCCGCTGATTAGGGCGGCGGGGCCGCTGTAGAAGGGCGGCGGGGCCGCTGAGTAGGGCGGCGGGGCCGCTGTAGAAGGGTGGCGGGGCCGCTGAGTAGGGCGGCGGGGCCGCTGAGCAGAAGGGCAGTGGGGCCGCTGAATAGGGCGGCGGGGCCGCTGAGGAGGGCGGGGCCGCAGTGACGGGCGGCGGGGCCGCGAAGACGGGCGGCGGGGCCGCAATGCGGGCGGCGGGGCCGCACTACGGGCGGCCGGGCCGCACTAACGAGCGGCGAGGCCGCACGAACGGGCGGCGGGGCCGCTGAGGAGGGCGGGGCCGCGAAGACGGGCGGCGGGGCTGCACTAACGGGCGGCGGGGCCGCTAGGGGAAGGGGGCCGCTAGGGCGTAGGGGCCGCTAGGGCGGCTCGACGAGGTGAGAGCCCGGAGCGCGACTCGGGCGGAGCGTGCTTCGGGCAGGAAAAAATCTCGATGTGGTGGGCCCTAGGCACAATTCCCACGGGGGAACCTGCTCTGATACCATGAGGAAAGTAGAACGAGAATGGAATGAACTATGAATGGAAAATATACAAATATGCAACCCTAGCAATGTGTACCCCATATGGGCTACCCCACTATAGCCTACACAATATTGTAATATGTGACCTAGCACAAATGTATAAGCTATAATGTTCTGACATCGCCACTTACCGACCACTGAGCGTGCACACTTTAGCCAGTACAAGAGTGCTCAGACCTTGTACGACGCTGTAGTTGCACGCTACTCTTCCCCTGCCACTGCTGCACTAAGCCGCCTCATGTTACCGTACCTCTTCCCTGACCTTGCTGCCTTTCCCACTATTGCTGACCTCATTACACACCTCCGCACTAGTGACACTTGCTACAGCGGTGCGCTTCCTGCTGAGTTCTGCACCAAGAATCCCCCCCCCCCAATGTACATCACCCTCTACTACATAGTCACCTGGCTCCCTCACTCTCTTCGCTTAGTCAGGGACCACTTCCTCTCATTTTGCCCCACCACTCTCACCGTTGAGCTCCTCGAGGAGCACCTCCTAGCAGCAGAGAAGAGCATAGTCGTTGTAGGAGCCTCTCGTGGTGACCCTCGCACCCCCGTCTTTGAGGGATGTTCCCCCTCCCCCCTCTTTCCCTCTATTGCTTCTGTTGCTACTGCCGACCTCGTTGGTTTCTACGGGGTCTGCGTTGCGTCTGCCCCGAGCGGGAGACGCCGCACCGGCAAGGGCAAGGGGGGCGAGGGAGCTGGAGGGGCTAGCGGGGGCGGTGGAGGTGGTGGTGGAGGCAGTGGAGGGGGTGGGGGTGGTGGTGGGAGTGGTGGTGGGGGTGGCGGCGGCGGTGGCAGTAGTGGAGGCGGCGGAGGCGGCAGTGGTGGCGGAGGGAGCAGAGGCAGCGGAGGTGGCGGAGGCGGAGGAGGTGGTGGAGGTGGCGGAGGCGGTGGCAGCGGCGGCGGTGGAGCTTGTGCGGACTTTGCGCAGAGGAGTGGGTCCGGTGGTGGTCCGCGCTAGTAGTAGCAGCGCGGTCGTTTTAGGCACATTGGAGCCTACTGTGACTATAACAAGTGGTATTAGAGCCTCTTGGAGCAGTTTCGACAATGGCTGGACCTGAGGAAAGGGGTGACAGAGGTGCTGGTGGCAGAGGAGAAGCCCAAGCTCAAGGCCAACCCCGTGATTCAACCACGGCGCCCGTGCAACCAAGTGTTGGCCCATCTAGGGATGAGCCTAGAGTGTTTGGCCTTGACAAGTTCAATGGTGACAACTTTGCTGAGTGGTCCTTCAGAATGAAGAACATATTTGACCACTATGACCTGCTGGAGGTAATGGAAGGAACGGAGAAGCGTCCCGAGAACGACCCAGAGAAGAGCCCGTGGTTGCGGAAGAGCGCACAAGGCTACCTCCTACTTGGGCAAGCGTTGGGGAGCAGCCAAATCCGTCACATCAAGCCTTTCCAGCGTGAACCAAAGAAGGGACCAAATGCATGGGCTGCTCTCAAGGGTGTACACACTCCTGCAACAGCGGCGGTAGCTGTGGTGTTGGAACGGCAAATGGCGACGTTACGAATTGAAGAGGATGAAGCAGTTGAAGAAGGGGTGCAGAAATTCTTCGACTTGTTGACGCGGCTTGAGGGAGCGGACTTGAACTATATTGAGCTCCAAAAGAAGACCAAGTTGCTGGCCCTACTCCCTGAATCATGGTCCTCGCTCATCATCAACCTGAATCATGACTTGCCCCGCCTCTCGCTCGAAGATGTGAAGCGAGCTATCCTTCAAGAGGATTTCCGCCGCCGTGAGTGGGCGAGTGCAGATGGCGCTGGGGCAGCGAGCATCAGCCGTGGATATGGTCGAGGAAGAGACAGAGGACAAGGGGGAGGAAGGTTTGGTGGCAGCAACTTCGGCTGAGGCCGCAGGAGTGGCTGTTATGGGAGCGACGACAAGAGCTACGGGCGCGGTCGCGGCCGATTCGACGGCGAATGCCATTATTGCCACAAGAGCGGACATATGTGGCGTGATTGCTACAAGCTCCTTGAGGGTTGGACCCCTGCTCAAGTCCAGGAAGGTAGAGGAGCAGGAGGAGGGAGAGGAAGAGGCCGTGGAGGCCGTGGCGGTCGCGGTGGCCGAGCTGCAAACATGACGAGCGGAGACAATGACAAGGACCCGAGCAACGATCGGTACCCGGGTCTTTTCTACTTCGTGTCAACGCAAGTACCGACTGGTCCAGAGAAGGATGAAGGCTTTGAGGAGCCAGCAGCTGTGGGGAAGGTGACCCTACACCCTCCGGACTATTGGGTGATCAATAGTGGCGCTACCTATAGCATGACACCTCGCCCGGACTTGCTCACCGAACTCGAACCGTCCCCAGTGAAGCATGTCGCATCGGCTTTGGGGCAGCGAGCGGAGATGAAAGGCATTGGCAAGGCCATGTTTAAGGGTGCTGATGGGAAGATGGTGGGCCTCAAGAATGTGCTTTGGGTGCCCAGCCTTGCTGCCAACCTGATTTCCGTGCGGCGGTTGGCAAAGGCCGGCATGGACACGAACTCGAAGGGAGCCAAGACCTACACCGCAAGGCTTGGCAATCGGATTCTTTGGGATCTTCTTGAGGATAGAGATGTCTACAACGAGATGTGGCAGATCCCTGTGGTCCTAATGCCTAAGGAGAGGCAAGTGGCAGCAAGCGTCACCACTAAAGTTGGAGCGGTTGGTAGCGGCGATTGCGCGGACGGTCGCGCTAAGGAGAAGGAGCCCAAGAAGTGCAAACTTGGAGGGACCAGAAAGCTTGGTGAACCTATGGAGAAAGGTGCAGCAGCCAAGGAGCAGCAAAAGGGTGAGAAGAACCCCGAGGCAGCAGTGGAGGAGGACTACGGAGAGAGAATGTGGGGCGCTATTGCGAGCGCGGCATTCTCCAATCCAACTTCGGCTACCAGGGAGTGTGATTGGCTCACCTTGCATCGGCGCATGGGGCATGTGGCCCTTCCCATCCTGCAGCAGCTGTGAAGAATGAGATGGTTGCTGGCATACGTGTGAAGGGGGGGCCCAATGAGGTACTTGGCTGCCCGACGTGCATGCAAGCCAAGTTCACCCGATTCCCGTTCTCTAGTTCGGAGGCGACGGCTAAGGCACCACTTGATGAGGTGGTGATGGACGTGGTGGGCCCCTTGAAGCTTGAAGCTACTGGAGCTGAGTATCTTCTCACCATTGTCGGCGTCTACACCCGCATGACTTGGGTGTATGTGCTGGCCAAGAAGAGCGACGTGGCTGAAACGTTGAAGACGGATTGGTTCCCGATGGTGGAGCGGCAACAAGACCGTCTAGTCAAGTCAATCCGCACCGATCGAGGGGGGGAGTTCTTGAGCAAGGAGTTTGGGTTTTGGCTGAAGAAGAATGGTATTTGGCACTCCCTCACCATGCCATGCTCCCCTGCAATGAACGGCATCGCCGAGCGAGCGAATCGGACGATTACGGAGGCGGCATGCGGGTTGCTCATTGAAGCCGGGCTACTCGACTATTTCTGGCCTGATGCGGTGCGGAGCGCGTGTGTGGCCAAGAACAGAGTTTTGACTCATGTGGGAGCAGACAAATGGGTGCCCTATGTGGAGTGCCTTGGAAGAAAGCCAAAGGTGGATATGCTTCGGGTGTTCGGGTGCATGTGCATGGCCCTCGTGCCTAAGCATCTTTGGCACAACAAGCTTGGTGCCAAGGAGATATGGGCTGTACACTTGGGCATGGCTCAAAACAGCAAAGGGTGGCTTCTTTGGGACCCATTCACCAAGAAGTTCATGGTGAGCAGGGACTGCAAGTTCATGGAGAACTTCATGTACAAGGATTGGAAGGCGGAGAATGAGGCGAAGATAGGCGTGCGGTTTGGAGAGGTGAAGAGTTCCGGTTTGGAGCATGTGGAGCTGCCTTTGGAGCTGAGCAGCGGCAGCACAACCACGAGGCAATCCTCCCTTGTATGGGGGAGAGGAGGCCAATGATGCAGAGGAAGAAGAGGAGGAGGTGCAGCAAGTGAGCGAGCGTGCACCGTCACTCCCTTCCCGCACTACATGTGCTCCACGGATTCGAGCCACACCGCAGCAACACCAAGGCCTTCAAGTCCCTGCAGCTGAGGAGGAAGGAAGGGGGAAGAGGAGAGTTCAACCCCCTAATAGGCTGACCTATGATGCACTGGGAAAGCAGGGCAAGACAGCCCTGGCCGGAGCGGCAATGATGGTCGGAGACGATGAGGAGAGTGACTACGAGGAGTGTGCCTTCGCGTTCTTCTCTCCGGTGGAGATGCCGGGAGAACCAGCAACTCTCAAGGAGGCTTTGGAGAGTAGTGATGCTGAGGAGTGAAAGAAGGCCATGGAGAGTGAGCTGAAGAGCATTGAGGAGAATGACACATTTGAATTGGTGGAGCTACCGGAGGGGCGTACGGTGATAACGTCCAAGTGGCTCTTCAAAATCAAGTCGGATGCCAACGGCAAGATCGAGCGCTACAAGTCTAGGCTTGTAGCCAAGGGGTACCAGCAGAAGGAGAAGGTGGACTCCAAGGAGCTGTTTGCCCCTGTGGTGAAGCCGACGACGCTGCGAACCCTATTCGCGGGAGCCGCCATCAAAGGATGGGTAGTAAAACAAATGGACATTGTAACGGCATTGATTAGGCGCAGCCAGAGGGGCTTGACGATGCTAGTCGCAGAGTTTGGAGGCTGAAGAAGGCCCTCTATGGGCTGGAGCAGCCCCTAGGCAATGGTACATGAAGCTGCGCGAAGTGTTGGAGGGGATCGGCTTCACTCCCTCAACGGCCGATCACTCCTTGTTCATGCTTGGCGAGGGGGAGCACAGGAGCTTCATGGTGGTGTACGTGGATGACATCCTCATCTTCTCACCCTCTTTTGACCTTGTGAAGAAGGTGATGCTGAAGCTGCAAGAAAACTTCAAGTGCAAGTCCCTTGGTGACGTGAACTTCTACCTTGGACTCCACATCGAACGAGACGTGGAGAAGCGGAGCATGCGAGTGCACCAACGGAAGTACCTGGAGGCGTTGGCCGCCAACTTCGGCCAGAGTGAAGGTCATGTGGCTACTCCCTTTCCCTCTGGGTTCAAGTGTGTGAAGGGGCCAGAGGAGGAGAGCGTTGGAGAAGAGGAGCGGCGCCGTTTTCACTCGTTGGTGGGCAGCCTCGTGTATGCGGCGGTAAACACCCGACCGGACGGCGCGTTTGCTACCGGGCAGCTAGCTAGGGTTGTGCAATGCTCTAATGAGGAGCAGGTAGTAGCTGGAATGAGGGTGGCCAAGTATCTTGGCCAAACACGGACCGTGAGAAAACTGAAACGAGAATGGTTGAACTAAGGAATGAAAGTGGTACAAATATGCAACCCTAGAAATGTGTACCCCTTATAGGCTACCCCACTACAGCCTACACAACATTATAATTTGACACACCCCCAGAGGCAAAGTGGGGGAGAACAAGGGGTCACAAGACCAGTCAAGCAAAGCAAAGCAAAGCTCAGGGTGGATCACAAAGTCACCACACATTCCGAGCACAAGTTCAATGCCAAAAGGCCAGTTCACATACAGGGGCACATATATATATATGTAGAAGGCTAAACAAGTAAGAGCAGGAGTATATATATGTGAGAGTATAAGCAAGGTCAAGAAGTGAGCAAGTGAGGCAAAACAGGCACAAGACCAAGCTGAGTACAGAAGCGCTGAGGATCACAAGGCGCAAGTGCCTTCGTGAAGATATCAGCAGTGTTGGCCTCACAGGCCACGTACGCAAGTCACAACTGACCACGCTGCTGCAGCTATCGAGCAAGAAAGTAGCGGAGAGCAATGTGCTTCGTTCTGTGCTCAAGACTCTGCTCCCGACACAGGGCCAGCATGGCCTTGTTGTCTACATACAGCACTGGAGGAGAACGAGGCGGCTCTCCAAGGTCGGTCAGCAGGTAGGTGACCAGCGAAGCTCCTGAGCGGCCATGGCTCTTGCTTAGATCTCAGCCTCACAACTGGAGCCGAGAACCGAAGACGAGCGAGTAGCCCGCCACGAAACAGAGCCGGAACCAAGGCTGAAGGTGTAACCCTGTGACGACCGCTGTGTAGCCTGGTCGTCAGCCCAAGAAGCGTCTGCGTGCCCACTGAGGACCACTGGACTCTGCCCTCCAAGCACTAGCCCCATGCCCGACGTACTGCACAAGTAGCGCAACACCCTCTTCGCTGCAGCCATGTGCTCTGGTCTGTGTCTCCCAGGAGCAACATAGTGTGCAAGAATGCTAAGAGGGTATGCAAGGTCAGGTTGTGTGCAGGTCATCAGGTACATGAGGCAGCCAACAAAATCTGGGTACAGGCCACTCGACTCTACGGACTCATCCGAAGGCAGAGCTGAGAGCGAGTGGCGAGTAGACAGAGGAGTGGCCTGAGGCGAGGAGTACGTGAAGCTGAAGCGCTAAAGGACCTGCTGCACCATGTATGACTGAGTTAGGGTAATGGTGCGGCGTGCTCTGTCCCGGGTGATTTGCAAGCCAAGGTAGCTGCGCAGTTCATCCAGGTCTGTGCACGTGTGTCTCTTCTGCAGTTCGGACTTCACGTTGGCGGGCGGCTTGGGCGGTGTAGCGCCGCGGGCGGCTCGGCTGCGTAGGGTGGCAGGGCCGCTGGTAGGGTGGCGGGGCCGCAGGTAGAGTGGCGGGGCTGCTAGTAGAGTGGCGGGGCCACAGGTATGGCGGCCGGGCGGGGCCTTAGGTAGGGTGACAGGGCCGGGTCGAAGGAGGGCGACGGGGCCAGGTCAAAGGTAGGGCGACGGGGCCCGGGCCAGTATGCAAGTAGGGTGACAGGGCCGTGGCCGGGGCGTAGGGAGGGCGACGGGGCCGGGTCGAAGGTAGGGCGACAGGGCCGGTACGCAGGTAGCGCGACGGGGCCGGGGTGCAGGTAGGGCGACGGGGCCGTGTCGAATGTACGGCGACGGGGGCGGTACGCAGGTAGGGCGACGGGGCCGGGGCCAGGGCGCAGGTAGGGCAACGGGGCCTAAGTCTGAGGTGGGGCGACGGGGACGGGGTCGCAAGTAGGGCGATTCGAATGAGGGGCCGCTAAGGCTGCTCGACGTGGCCGCTAGGGCGGCTCAACAAAGAAGGGGAGGGGAGCGCGACTCGGGCTGAGCGAATTGCGGGCAGGAGAAAAAAGAAAATCGACTTGGTGGGCCCTAGGCACAGTTCCCACGAGGGAACCTACTCGATACCATGAGAAAACTTAAACGAGAAAGGTTGAACAAAGGAATGAAAGTGGTACAAGTATGCAACCCTAGAAATGTGTACCCCTTATAGGCTACCCCACTACAGCCTACACAACATTATAATTTGACAGACCGTTGGGCTGCAATACTCGGCGGCGGCACAAAGGCGCCAAAAGTGGGCGCGGATGGTGTTGAACCTGGGCGTTTGTTCCTCACCGCCTTCTCGGATTCTTCATATGCATCGGAACAAGAGGACATGACAAGTGTGGGAGGCTTCATATGCTGTGTTGTTGGAGGTCCAACAGCTTGGGAGAGCAAGAAGCAGGTTGACCAAGCTTTGAGCTCGGTGGAGTCCGAGTACATGGCACTCTTCCGTGCCGTACGTGAGATTGTGTGGCAGCGGCGTTTGTTGGCTGAATTGGGGGAGGAGCAGCAAGGACCTACCCCACTCTACTGTGACAGCCAGGGTGCCATTGCTCATGCTAAGAACCCTGTGTTGCATGCCACTCACGGGGCGCCTGGCGGAGAGCGTAGACTGGCCGCCGGAGGCTCCACTGGGTACCAGGAGGAAACGACCCAGTGAAGCCAGGTGGGCGGCGCAGCCAGATCCCCTCTTGCAGGCTGCCCTGCAGGAAAGTTGTGCTAAAGTCAAGAGAGTGAAGCTCGTAGTCGCGCTGAGCGGCTATGTGCAGCAGCACCGAAAGAGTGGTCATCTTCAGGGTGGGAAAGAAGGTCTAACTGAAGCCTCGAGCCACGTAACGCGCCTTGAAGACAGGCGGAGAACCCGGCGGCCACTTCACCCTGAAAATCCACATGCCACTAACGATGTTCGCCCCAGGTGGGGAACCTCGTCGACGTAGGTGCCTAAGAACTTCCAGGAAGCCATCTCTGCATCCATGGCTGACTGCCACTGAGAGGAGTAGGGACCCTCGATCGCCTCAGCGTACGATTGAGGAGTCGGGATGTCTGGTGCATCCGGGTCTCCCTCAGGGGCAATCAGCGTGGACACGAGATGGGGCAAAGCAGCAGCAAAGCACTGAAACTCCTCCTGCCCGTCCTCAAGGACGTCCGTGCTAAGAGCACACTCACCCTCGACGAACGGAGGACAGACAGACTCAGACTCAGCAACGAGACTAGCAGCGTAGTCTAGACGACAGCGAGCACCGAAGTCAACAAGCTCAGCAACTAGGGCAGACGCAGTAGTGGACTCAAAGGAAGGGTAAGTGAGAATAGTAGCCAGGAGACGTGTGACAGAAGGACTAGCAGTACGAAGAGAGTCAGACTGCGTGTCCGCAAGAGTAGGAAGAGAGGACTCTTGAGGAGATGGCAACGGGACACGCAGAGGAGCAGTGGAAGGACGTAATACCATCTGGTGTGTGCCAGGGACCGTAGGAGGACGAAGACGCGCAGTAGGACCACTAGTGCGAGCAGCAAGAACAGGCAACGCAGGACAAGACGCAGGTTCACGACGATCAGCAAGACCTCTTGTAGGACCAGTGTAGGGAGAAGGAGCAGGTAGAGGGGAGGTAGGCTGTAACTGTGAATGCAACTGGACAAGCTGTGGACACTCAAAGGGAGGAGCAGGACCAGAAAAGGGCAGTAGACCAAGAACTTGCTCCAGGAGCGGAACGAAGTACGGCCTCGGCTGCGCAGCGCCTCCAGAACCAGCAAGGACAGCTCCAGTACCCCCTGCGGTAGCACCAGCACCAGCAGCACCTCCAGCTCCACAAGCGCCAACTCCAGCACCCTTAGAAGCACTAGTGCAACTAGCACCGCCAGCGCCAACACCCCCAGCACCTCCAGCTCCAGCAGCTCCAGCTCCACCAGCACCAGCTCTAGTAGGACCGTCAGCTCCAGCAGCCTCAGTAGCACCCCCAGACGCACCAGCAGCATTAGAGACACCAGCGCCAACACCCCGCCAAGCACCTCCAGAACCAGCGCCGCCAGCAGCTCCAGCAGGACCAACTCCAGCAACCCCAGCAGCAACCCCGATCCCACCAGCTCGAGGACCGCCAGTACGAGCACCTCCGGGACCAGCAGCAATTGTAGCACTTCCAGCTCCAGCAGCACGTCTCCAGCGGCAGGCAAACCATTTGTGCAAATCCTGCAGAGAGAGTGGCTCCCGCCTCAACGAAGGCCTAAACCGCCGGTGGCCACACGAGCAGACCCACCGCCCCCAGGCTCCGCACTCCCAAGCTCCGCACCCCCGGACCCAGCACCCCTAGGCTCAGCACCCCCAAACTCAGCACCGCCAGTCTCAGCACCCCCAGACCTAGCACCTCCAGACCCGGCACCCGCAGGCTCAGCACCTCTAGCAGCACCAGAGTCAATAGCTACCTCGACACGCTCGAGTGCGTCTACCTAGGACACACCTGACGGGGCAGGACCCTGAGGAGGGAGGGGGTCTACCGGGGGAGGACCAGGCGCAAGGAAGAGCGGCGGCGGGGGGAGGGGCACAGTGTGGTAGGTGAAGAGACGGTAGTAAGGCACCAACTCGTCAAAGGTGATGTCCTGGGAGGACAGAATACGGCGCGAGGTGGGTTGGTAAAACTGCCACCCAGGCGCGTTAGGGGGGGTGCCAAGGAAGACGCAGGGAACACCACGGGGGGACAGCTTGTCCGCTGACAAGTCGCGGACAAACGCCCGAGATCCCAAGACTCGAAACGCAAACGCATTGCCAACCTTCCCGGTCCACCGCAAGGCGGGGGAGGTCTTTGGTAAGGAGACCCGGTGCTGAAGGTTGAGCTGATGCGCCGTGTACTCAACCGCAAACGGCCACAGAGAATGGGGGGCAGCCGCATGCATCATGGACGTACGAGCGATGTCCATGACCATGCCAATGCGGCGCTCAGCAATCCCATTTTGCTGTGGAGAGGCCGGAAGCGTGAAGGTTTGGCGGATGCCCTATGCATGACAAAAGGCTCCCAGACGGGCAGAGGAAAACTCCCCGCCTCTGTCCGAGTGCAGACGCAGAACAGGAAATTCCGAGCCGGAACTCTCTCTGAGCTGGAGACGAGTTGCGCAGATCCAGTCGATCAACACCTCAGTAACGTCACCCTTGCTGCACAAGGGGAAGACTGTGGTGTAACGCGAGTAGTGGTCAACCACCAGCAGGAAGTACCGCTCGTGCCCCTTCCCACGGATGCGGGCGGGGCACCACATGTCCATGTGGAGGGTCTGTAGCAGAGCTTTGTCGGAGGAAACTCGGAGGAGTGAGGGGCGGCGCGCTGTCGCCCCTCGACGCAGGGGACACAGGTAGGGCCAAGCCCAAGAGGTAGGGGAGGGAGAGACCGAGGGAGACCAGAGACAAGGACACGGGAGGCCATGCCTCGGAGACGAGGCAGGGAGGGGTGATCAAGGCGGTGGTGCCAGAGGAGAGCCTGGTGGGACAGGAGACGACACGAGCAGGGAGCAGACTCAGGACCAGACCTGGACGCTGCAGCAAAGACCTGACTCGACGCAGCTACTTGGGCAGACTCAGCAGTCGGAGGAGACTCAGTAGTAAGGGTGTACAGGCTTGACCCTGGCCGACAGGTGAACGTGGCCAAGTGTCGGCCTATCCGATCACACGTGCAGTGGGTCACTCGCTGACTCGTAGGAGTGAACTGGTCAACCCCCCTATCTTGTAGGTCCGCTCCACTCACCAATTTCGTAGAGAACGAGGGGAGGTAGAGACCTGACAGGGCGCCAGAGGGGGCTGCCGGGCACGGTAAGATAGTGGAGAAGCTAGCAAGGACAGGACTCCCAGAGGGGTCCGCAAGGGAGACTGCAACCGGCCGACTGAGCGGCGTAAGAGTGGTGCAGTTTTGAAAGAAGGAGCGGGACGCACCCGAGTCAAGGGTGAAGGTGTGTAAGGCCTGAGCCGACGTAGTACCTGAGAGAGCAGACTCACCAGCACCTTGGGCAGCAGACGCACTGGCACCTGGGGTAGTAGACGCACTGGCACCTAGAGCAGCAGCCTCACCAGCACCTAGAGCAGCAGCCTCAATACCCGGGTCAGGCGCAACACACAGGTAAGACTCACCCTCATCACTCGTAGGCAATGCATACATGGTGGTGAGGATAGCATCATCGTGAAGAGAATAGATATCGACCCGCAGCCAAAGCAGCTCCACCCTGCTAGGGAGCTCAGCCGCGTCGCCAAACTCTGTACGCCAGGCGTCGCTCAGACGGGCAAAGCAGTGGGACGGTGCGTGACCGAGCGTCGTGCAAGGCTGACTAGTCCGAGCACCAGTGCAAATGACGTACGGACAGCGAGCAGTGCCCCGTGACCTGTCACGCTGCGCATACCACTGACGAAGGTGCTGGGGCGAGAGGACCACTCGCGGACGACGCTGAGGCTGCACCTAGTCACTACAAGTAGCTGCCGAACCACTCTCTCCAAGACGACTCCCACTGCGGCCACCCTTACAACCCCAACTAGCGTACGACTCACGAAGCTGTTGAAGGTTGAGGGACTCACGCGGGCGACGGTGCAGCTGCACCTAGCCACTACAGGCAGCTGAGGAATGACTCACTCCAGGACGACTCCCACTACAGCCACCCTGACAACCCCAACTAGCGTACCACTCACGAAGCTGTTGGGGGGTGAGGGACTCACGCGGTCGACGCTGGAGCTGCATCTGGCCACGCCAGGAGCAGCAGTAGTAGTAGAAAGAGCAGCAATAGTAAGAGCAGCAGTAATAGCAGTACGGGCAGGGCAATGCTCACCAGTGGCGAGAATGGCAGGCGTACGACGGCGACAACGGCGACGCCACTACCACTGTAGAGCAAGAGCTCCGCGGCTGCTGCAGTGGCGGCTGCTCCAGGGGCGGGTGCTGCAGTGGCGGCTGCTCCAGGGGCGGCTGCTGCAGTGGTGGCTGCTCCAGGGGTGGCTGCTGCAGTGGCGGCTGCTCCAGGGGCGGTTGCTGCAGTGGCGGCTGCTCTAGGGGCGGCTGCTGCAATGGCGGCTGCTCCAGGGGCCGTTGCTGCAGTGGTGGCTGCTCCATGGGCGGCTGCTGCAGTGGCGGCTGCTCTAGGGGCGGCTGCAGCAGTGGCTGCTGCTCCAGGGGCGGCTGCTGCAGTGGCGGCTGCTCCGGGGGCGGCTGCTCCAGGGGCGGCTGCTGCAGTGGCGGCTGCTCTACGGGCGGCTGCTGCTGTGGCGGCTGCTGCTGCTAGGCGGCTTTGCCGCTCGGCTGCCCACCAGGGGCGGCGACGGGGCCGGTAAGGGGCGGCGACGGGGCCGCTAGGGGTGGCGACGGGGCCGCGTAGGGAGGGGAGCGGCTACGGGGCCGCGTAGGGAGGGGAGCGGCTACGGGGCCGCTAGGGGCGGCGACGGGGCCGCGTAGGGGCGGCTATGGGGCCGCTAGGGGCGGCTATGGGGCCGTGTAGGGGCGGCAACGGGGCCGCGTAGGTAGGGAGGCGGCAACGGGGCCACTAGGGGCGGCGACGGGGCCGCGTAGGGGCGGCTACGGGGCCACTAGGGGCGGCTACGGGGCCGGGTAGGGGCGGCAACGGGGCCGCGTAGGTAGGGAGGCGACAACGGGGCCGCTAGGGGCGGTGACGGGGCCGCTAGGGGCCGCAAGGGGCTTGGAAGGGCAGCTACGGGGCCGCTAGGGGCGCGAGGGGCAGTGAGAGGGGCCTCTAAGAGAGGTCGAAAGAAGGGCAGCCCACAAGGCGCGCCTCGGGCAGGAGCGACTGTCGCTCCGGTTAGAAAAAAAGGTTTTTGTGGTGGGCCCAGGGAAGCGTTCCCACTAGGGAACCTGCTCTATACCATGTGAAGAAATGAGGAATGAATGAACTAGCAAGCAGGTGGGTACAAGTAGGAAAACCTAAAAGTGTTGTACCCCATATTGTCTACCCCACTATAGCCTATACAGACTATAGCTTATGAGTTTGACACTTCCCCCCCCACGCGGGGGAAATCTTATTGCTTTATCACCACCACGTCACCTTCCCGCCGCCAGCGGTGCGCCTGGCACTCTCGCTTTCCGCAGGTGTGCCTGCCTTCACTCAAACCTCGTTCCTCCCCATGCCCTACGGGTAAATTTAACCTTGCCACCATTATCCGCCTCAACCCATTCGCCCGAAGCGTCCTTTGAGTTGTCTCAATGTCATCCCATTCGACCTCACGGGAGCCCAATCGGGTGCTGCCCTGTTTTACTAAAAGTTGGTGTGGGCTGCTCCCATTCTGTTGCTGTCAAACATGGCCATCCACCCCGCCCATCCCAACCACTGCATGGCCTGCTAGAGTGATTCTTGCTACGCAGCCCCCCACCCCCACGTACTTGGGTGAATGTCGAGTGCCACCCCACGCCCACAGTGCACTCGACGCCCACAGTGCACCCCACGCCCACAGTGCACTCGACGCCCACAGTGCACCCCACGCCCACAGTGCATCATCATGGCCCCTCTCCTAACACTAGTGCCGGCTGGGCTACCTTTTTTGTGAGCTTCCTCATCCACCCCGATGGCGAGGGAGCCTTTGCACACCTCAATTCTGTCCAGGCATTGTCCAACTCTTTCCACTATTAGCGAATCCCTTGGGCGATCGCAAGCATGAGCAAGGGTTTGAGCGAGACTGAGGAGGACCGAGGACGAGCCGGGGCAGCTTTGGATGAAATGTCGCCAGCCGGTTCACGCTGCAAGCCAGCTTCACTCCACGAGACATTGTGTGCAGTCAGCCATGCTGTCTCTGACTGGTCAAGCTTGCTCTCTTCATCTTGGGACAAGCATAGAGTGTTTGACGTCGGGATTGGCTCGTGCACACAGTGTAGGACCTGGCCATCCAACACACGATATCTTCTACGATTCAACAGACCTTGTACACTTTCTTGAGTTAGCTAAGACCTCGCTGCACTACCCAACATGTATGCCTTTGGATCACTGCAACATGCCTTTGAATCTTGAGTTGACCAATTTTTGTTGCCTTGTTAACAATACCAATTCTACTAATTGACTACTTGAGAGCGCGAGAGGAGGCGGGCGTATGAATTGCTACATGGTGTCGGCCCAGTCGTTGATGGACTTCTACAGGATGAGGCGACGTATTCAGTGGAGAAAGAGCGATGGTGATGATGTTGAAATGAAAGAGGGTCGACGGTTGATTTTGCCAGCGAAATCGACCGTCGGCCCGTTGTCGAGCCGGCCGTCGACCGCTGAGTTTTGGGCAGGAAAAACAACTAAAACCCTATTGCATGGCATGCCCCCCTAAGGAGGCATTAACCCTGAAGACCATGCGGCAAGGTGTTTAAATTTGATGCCCCGTGCAGCTTGTCCCCTGGGCGGACTCGTCTGTCTGTTGAGATATTCTATGAGGAATGATCGATGTGTCTAAAAATGTGGGCGTTGAGTGCACAAGAGCATTGGTACCATGAGAGCGTTGGGAAGATGCCAAGGTAGGGGGAGACGGCTTGCATACTGCAACAAGAGCCTTGAGAAAGACCTGTTGTGCCTCGAACGCCAGTTTGGCTGCCATGTTTGATTTCACACACATACTGGGTGGAGTGGAACAGGCCGTTGGGACATGAACCAAGAGAAAGCATTCGTGCATGGAGCTGAGTCTGGAGCGAGGAAGGTGAAAACAATTGCATGAGGGAATAGAAGTTGTCGAAGGTGGAGGAGGGGAATAAGCAGAGAGCTCAAGAGCACGGAAGAGCAAGGAGATCAAGAGCAGGGAAGAGCGAAGAGGTTAAGAGCAGGGAGGTCAAGAGCAGGGAAGATCAGAGAGGTTAGGAGCCGGAAGGTCAGGGAGGTCAAGAGCAAGGTGGTCAAGAGTAGGGTGGTCAAAGCAAGGAGCTTGTATTACCAGCCTCCCCACTCCTTCCCAACTATACGCGCCCTGCCCCATCCACTCTCTGCCTGTTAACACCCACCCACCCTTGCGTTTCTTGTTTCAATATATATGTAACTGCCTGTAGCTGTAGTTAGTGTAGTTATTATAAACTTTGTTAGGTGGTGCACCTTCTTTGTTCATTTGCTATATGTTCTTGCAAACCTATAGTGAAGTCACTCATTCCCAACTTTCTCGATACTCTCCCTTGGCACAAATCACTCGACCTCCTCTAGGCCTAGGCTACTAAGCCTAGGCCTACTTAATTCTCAACTACCTATTAAGTTCGTTGTTTGACTTGGCATTAGAGCGTGCTTCGTCCTGGCCTGTGGGCCCGCCTTATGCTTCCGCTGCTGTTTTTCCAGTCGCGCGCCAAGGGCGCGTGGCGATTTTCGTCTTGTCCCGCCCCCGGTTGGCGAGTGACACCTTCTCTACCCGTCAAGCGCCCCGTTGCACGCGACGGTGCCCTAAACTTGAACTTGCCCGCCGTGCGCCCCGTGGCACACGACGGTGCCCTGCTCGTCGTGCGCTCCGAGGCACACGACGGTGCCCTAAACTTGAACTTGCGCGTCGTGCGCCCCGTGGCACGCGACGGTGCCCTGCTCGTCGTGCGCCCCGTGGCATGCGCGACGGTGCCGTTGAGCCGCCGCGGAACCACCCCTGGCGCCTGCGACGGTGTCCTGAACCGCCAAGTACTCGCCCCTGGCGCACTCGGCGGTGCCTCTGCTTCACCCCGCGCCTGCACTCCCTGCAGCTGCCCCTGGTCTACCTGCGCCGACACTAAGTAGCCGCTCTGCGGCTTTCTTCCCGCCCACCCCCTCCTCCTTCGTCTCCCTGCAGCCGTGGGGGGGAGGGTATGGGGGTGGCGGGTGTTGGAGTGTTGGGTAGTGTGCTTCCCTTCCCCTCCTCCTTTCGTTCCCACTGCTGCAGCTGCCGCTGGGGGGGAGGGTGTGAGGGTGTGGGGGAGCTGGGGGAGTGGCACTGGGGTGGCGGGTGTGAGACCATCCAGCAGTCGTCCCTCCACCTCTCCTCTCTTCCCCCCTCTGCTGCTCCTGCAGCAGTATGGGGGGGAGGGGGAGGGGGAGGGTGAGGAGACGGAGGGGGTGACGAGCCAGAGCCAGCCCGCCTCCTCACTCTCCCTGCTGCCCCTCCTGTGGTTGGGGGGGGAGAGGGTAAAGGGGGTGGCAGGAATTGTTTGCTGCTGTACCTGCAGTGTTGCCTACTGTTGCTGTTTTCTCAGTTCGTGGTGTACCCATCTAGGTTGTGTCATTGCACAGACTCCTGCTTCTGGCAGTTATGGGGGAGTGCTAGAACATATTTGTAACTGCGTGTAGCTGTAGTTAGTGTAGTTACTATAAACTTTGTTAGGTGGTGCACCTTCTTTGTTCATTTGCTATATGTTCTTGCAAACCTACAGTGAAGTTACTCATTCCCAACTTTCTCAATACTCTCCCTTGGCACAAATCACTCGACCTCCCCTAGGCCTAGGCTACTAAGCCTAGGCCTACTTAACTCTCAACTACCTATTAAGTTCGTTGTTTGACATTTCTCTTTCACTCTTAAGTACGGTGTTATAACACCCCCTGTAATCCATGCAGCATCTTATTCAAGAGTGTATAAGGATGGGGGGAGGGGGAGAGGGGGAGGGCAGGGGAGCAAGAGTAGCGTGATATCTAGGGGTGAATGTCAGAATCCCAACCACTAGACCGTTGGGATAAAAGGGCTTGTTAAGTAGCAGGTCAGTGCGCCCATAACACCCCATGAAAACGAGCCTCGAACCCTTCCCAAGGATCAATCGGGGATCATCAGTGGACCTCTGACACCCCCCCACACTGGGATGCCCGAAGTGCAAACACTGGGATTCGAACCCGAAACCTTTGCTCTGATACCATGTCAGAATCCCAACCACTAGATCATTGGGATAAAAGGGCTTGTTAAGTAGCGGATCAGTGCGCCCATAACCCCCCATGACAATGAGCCTGTTGTCAAAGTATATGCATGTTATAAATGTGTAGGATGTAGTGGGGTAACCAATATGGGGTACAGCCTCGTTTAGGGTTTCATACTTGTACCCATCTCTTCCATAGTGCATTCATTCCTACTGCTAGATTCTAACATGGTATTAGAGCACTTGGTCCGTAGGACCGTCTTTTTTTTCGGGCGTTGCGGTTACCGCGCTACCCCACGTGTTGTCCTGCCTGCCTGCCTGCCAACCTGCCCTGCCTTGTGGCGTGTTGCGCTGCGTGCGCCGTCCAAAAGCCCTCGCGCTGCCTCCTGATGCCCTAGGCCAGCGCGCCGCCCCTGCAAGCCCGTAAGGCCAGCGCGCCGCCCCTGCAGGCTCGTAAGGCTCACGCGCCGCCCCTACATGCCCGTCAGACCCACGAGCCACCCCTGCAGGCCGTCAGGCCCGCGAGCCGCCTCTGCAGGCCCGTCAGGCTAGAACGCGGCCCCGCCCTGCCTCTGACACGGCCGTGCCCAGCCTCTGATGCGGCCGCGCCCTGCCTTCGACGCAGCCGCGCCCTGCAGCCGACGCGGCCCCGCCCTGCCTCAGAGGCGGCCGCGCCCTCCCTTTGACGCGGCCGCGCCCTGTAGCCAACGCGGCCCCGCCCTGCCTCTGACGCAGCCGCGCCCTGCCTTCGACGCGGCCGCGCCCCGCAGTCGACGCTGCCGTGCCCCGCCTTCGACGCGGCCGTGCCCTGCAGTCGACGCGGCCCCGCCCTGCCTCTGACGCAGCCGCGCCCTGCCTCTGATGCGGCCGTGCCCTGCAGCCGACGCGGCCCCACCCTGCCTCTAACGCGGCCGCGCCCTGCTGCCGACGCGGCCTCGCCCGGACGCCGACGTGGCCCCGCCAGCCCGTGAGCTGACGCGGCCCCGAACTGCTGCTGACGCGACCCCACCCTGTAGCTGCTGCGGCCCCGCCGCCGCCTCCGTCGTGTGCCTACCCTGCCGCGGCCCGCCGAGCGCCGGCCCTTCCTGCCACTAGTGAGCACCTGCCTTATTCGCGCATTGCCGCGCCCTTTACCTGCCTGCCTGCCCGCCTGCCTGCCTGCCTGCCGCGCCTGCCCTACCCGCGCTGCAGCTGCTACTACTGCTACTGCTGCTACTGGCGGTGGCCAGATGCAGCTCCAGCGACGTCCGCGCGAATCTCTCACGCCTCAGCAGCGTCGTGAGTGGTACGCTAGTTGGGGTTGTGGCAGTAGCCGTCGTGGCTGTCGCCCTGGAGCTGGTCAGTCGGGAGTGTCTAGCAGTAGCCAGCTGCACCTGCAGCGGCGTCCGCGTGAGAAACTTACGCCCCAGCAGCTTTGTGAGTGGTACGCTCAGAGTAGAGGGTCTTTGAGTACCGTTCGCTGCCCGTACGACATTTGCACGGGTGATCGGACTGGTCAGGCTTGCGGGACACTTGGTCACACACCGTCCCGCTGCTTCGCCCGTCTGAGCGACGCCTGGCATACCGAGTTTGGCGACGAGGCTGAGCTCCCTACCTGGCTGGAGCTCCTTGGTCAGAGGGTATATATCTTTGCTCTTGAATAAGATGCTATTCTCATTGCCATGTATGCATTGCCTACTAGTGCTGACCGTGCCTGTTACCTGTGCGTACCGCCTACACAGGTATAGATCCTGCTGCTCTACGTGCTGGTGAGGCTGCTGCTCTAGGTGCTAGTGTGTCTCCTACTGTAGGTGCTAGTGAGGCTGCTGCTCTAGGTGCTGGTGAGTCTGCTCTCTCGGGTACTGCGCCTGCTGAGGCCTTGTACACCTTCACACTTGACTCAGGTGCTTCCCGCTCCTTCTTTCGCAACAGCACCACCCTCACCCTGCTCAGCCGGCCGGTTGCAATCTCCCTGGCAGACCCCTCTGGGGGTCCAGTCCTTGCGCACTCCTCCATGGTCCAACCGTGTTCGGCGGTCCCGTCTGGCTCCCTGTCAGGTCTTCACCTCCCCTCGTTCTCTACAAACTTGGTGGCGGGTTCTTCGCTCCAGGTTGCGGGTGTTCACCAGTTCACCCTGGCCTATGAGCGTCTCACACAATGCACGTGTGCTCAGACGGGTCGTCACCTGTCTACCTTCACTCGGCAGCCGGGGTCGAACCTATATACACTGACCACTGAGTCCCCTCAGGTAGCTGTGTCTGCGTCTGCGTCAGGTCAGCTAGCGGCCCCCTGCTCGTGTCGCGCTTTGTCGCACCAGACCCTCCTTTGGCACCACCGCCTTGGTCACCCCTCAATGTAGCGCCTTTGTAGCATGCATCGCCGTGTCCTTGTCACGAGCGGTACTTCCTACTGGTCGTCGACGACTACACGCATTACACAACGGTCTTCCCCTTGCAGCAGAAACAACTCTAGTAGCAGAATCACTAGCTACAGCGCCTCCCACAGCAGGGCCCCTAGCTCCAGCAACGCGACCCTAACGGCCAACGTACCACTCACGCGGCTGCAAGGGGAAGACCGTTGCTGAGGGTGCTAGCGCTGGAGGTTCTGGAGCTGTTGGAGGTGCTGGCGCTGGTGGCGCTGGAGCTGGAGGTTCAAGAGCTGCTGGAGGTTCTGGAGGTGCTGAGGGTTCTAAGTCTGCTGTTGCGTGGTCTCCTTGGAGTAGCCGCCTTCGTCCGCGTGTGCCTCACACCTCACATCAGCTGCACGACTGGTACGGTCGCCGTCAGGGTCGCGCTTCTTGAGCTCGGGGCTCTGCCGCTGGATGTACTTCTGCTGACATCCCAGGAGCTGGGAGTGGTGCTGGTTCCGGAGGTGCCCGTACTGGAGGTACTGGAGCTGCTGGGGCTAGAGGTGCCTGAGGGTGCTACTGCTGGAGATACTGGGTCTGGGGGTACTGCTGCTGGAGACACTAAGGCTGGAGACCCTGTGACTGAAGGTGCCGATTTTAGGGGTGTTGTTGCTGGTGGAGCTGGTCGTGGAGGAGATGGCGCTGAGGGTTCTGGAGCTGCTGGAGGTGCTGGAGCTGCTTGTGCTGGTGGCACCTGTTCTTTGCTCCACCGTCTCCGTCGTCTCAGCTACCGCCTGACTCTGTGCTTCGCTAGGTTCTTAGTCTCCCTTCGTCTACTGGTCTTCCGTTACAGCCTGGCTCACCGCTGCCTGCTTCTTCTCCTTACACTGAGTAAATAGGGGTTCTTATTGAGCATCGTGAGCCTGCGTCGCGTCCTGTCTTGCCTGTCCGTTCTGGTCATTCCGGTCGTCGTGTTCCTCGTTCGCGTTAGCCGGCTGTCACCGGCAACCACCTCGTAGTCCGTCGTCCTTCCTCTCCTTCGCAGCGTGATCCTCTGCCGTCCCCTCCTGCGTCTTCTCGGCCTACCGTTCCTGAGCCTGAGTCTAACCGCACCCGTGCTGCTCACCCTACTGTCAGGCGTCTACGAGCCACAATTGTCACTAACCCGTCGTTTCAGTCTGCTGGTGCGTCTGCCTTTGTTGTTGAGCTTGTTGACTTTGCTGCTCACTGTCGTCTAGACTACGCCACTAGTCTAGTTGCTGGGTCTAAGTCTGTCTGTCCTCTGTCCGTCGGGGGTGAGTGTGCTCTTGGTACGGACGTCCTTGAGGATAGGTAGGAGGACCTTGAATGTCTTGCGGCCGCTGTGCCTCATCTCGTGTCCATGCTGCTTGCCCCTGAGGGAAACCCGGATGCTCCAGACATCCCAACCCCGTGCTCTTACGCTGAGGCGATCACCGGTGAGTACTCCTCTCAGTCTCAGACAGCCATCGACGCAGAGATGGCACCCTGGAAGTCCACAGGCACTTACGTTGACGAGTTTCCCCCTCCTAGGGCGAACATCGTTAGTGGCATGTGGATTTTCAGGGTGAAGCGGCCGCCAGGTTCTCCGCCCGTCTTCAAGGCTCGTTACATAGCTCGAGGTTTCAGACAGCGAGAGGGGGTAGACTTCTTCCAGACCTTCTTCCCCACCCCAAAGATGACCACTCTTCGGGTGCTGCTGCACGTTGCCGCTCAGCGTGACTACGAGCTTCACTCTCTTGACTTCAACACAGCTTTCTTACAGGGAAGCTTGCACGAGGAGATCTGGCTGCGCCGCCCTCCTGGCTTCACTGGGTCGTTCCCTCCTGGTACCCAATAGAGCCTCCTGCGGCCGGTCTACGGTCTCCGCCAGGCGCCACGTGAGTGGCACGACACACTGAGGACTACACTTGCGGCTCTTCGGTTCGTGCCTTCTACTGCTGACCCGTCGCTGTTTCTGCGCACCGACACTTGGGTGTAGCCGTTCTACATCCTCATGTACGTCGACGACTTGGTCTTTGCCATTGCTAATTCTGAGGCTTTCGCCGTGGTGAAGTCGGAGCTGTAGAAGAGACACACGTGCACAGACTTGGGTGAGCTGCGCAGCTACCTTGGCTTGCAGATCACCCAAAACAGAACACATCGCACCATCACACTGACTCAGTCACACATGGTGCAGCAGGTCCTTCAGCGCTTCGGCTTCACCTGGTCCTCGCCACAGCACACTCCTCTGGCTACAGGCCACTCACTCTCAGCTCTGCCTTCGGATGAGTCCGTAGAGCCGAGTGGCCCGTACCCAGAGCTAGTGGGCTGCCTCATGTACCTGATGACCTGCACTCGACCTGACCTTGCGTACCCTCTTGGCCTTCTGGCCTGCTACGTGGCTCCCTATAGGCACGGAAAGGTGCACATGGATGCTGCTAAGAGGGTACTTTGCTATTTGTGTAGTACATCGGGCATGGGGCTCGTGCTTCGAGGGCGGAGCCCAGTTGTCCTCACTGAGCACTAGGACGCCTCTTGGGTTGACGACCTAGCTACGCAACGGCCGTCACAGGGTTACACCTTCAGCCTTCAGTTTCTTGGCGGTCTATACGCCCGTCTTCAGTTCTCAGCTCCAGTTGTGAGGCAGGGATCTACGCCATAGCCATGGCTGTACAGGAGCTACGCTGGCTCACCTACCTGCTGACTGACTTCTCCTCGTGGCCTCGTTCTCCTCTAGTGCTGTACATCGACAACAAGGCCGTCATTTGTTAGAATGTTATAATTGTCTAGCCTGCAGTGGGGTACTCTATAGCGAGTACAACCCAATTAGGGTTTCCTATATGTATGCCAACTGCTGCTAGTGCAAACCCCCTCTTCTTCATTCCTCATTCTTCACATGCTATCAGAGCATCTACGCTCGTGGCCTGTGGGCACACCTAACTACTTCCGCTGCTACTCAGTGTGTTTATTTTTCTTCCCCTCCTAGAGGCCCCTCTCACGGCCCCTCGCGCCACCCTTAGTGGCCCCGTCGCCGCCCTTCTCGGCCCCTCGAAGCCCCTTCGCGGCCCCGTCGCCGCCCCTAGCGGCCCCGTTGCCGCCCTTCTAGGCCCCTTACGGCCCCTTCGCGGCCCCGTCGCCGCCCGTAGCGGTCGCGTCGCCGACCTTTCAGGCCCCTCGCGGCCCCTTTGCGGCCCCGTCGCCGCCCCTAGCGGCCCGTCGCCGCCCTTCCAGGCCCCTCGCGGCCCCTTCGCGGCCCCGTTGCCGCCCCTATCGGCCCCGTTGCCGCCACCAGCGGCACCGTCGCCGCCCCTAGCGGCCCCGTCGCTGCCCCTATCGGCCCCGTCGCCACCTCCAGCGGCCCCGTCGCCGCCCCTTTCGGCCCTCCCTCGACCCTGCCCCGGCCCCGCTTCGGCCATGCTCCGTCACTTGTCGCGGTGCACCGGGGGCCCGTGCACCGCCCCCCCCCCCCCCTCTTTTCCCGACGCCTGTCGAGGCGGCCTGAGGGGGCGTGAGAGGGGGGGGGGCGAGCGTCGCCCCTTCTGCCACCTCTTTTGGCGCCCTGGGAGGCCGCGCGTCGCCCCCTCCTCCCCCCCCCCCCCCCCCCCCCCCCCCCCGTAACCTCCCTACCCGCGTTGTGTGAAGGTAGCTGTCGTGTCGCCTGCAACGCCTGTAGTCCGTCGCCCTTGCTTCAATAGCCAGTGAGCCTGTTGCACCAGTCGCCAATGGTTCCGTTGCTCGTGCCGCTCGTCTATAGCCTCGAAGCCAGTTACTCGAGTAGTCTGTCGCCCTTGCTTCGGTAGCCACTGAGTCACCTGCTCCTGTGCCCGTGCCTCTGCAGCTTCAGTCGTTGCCTCCCATCTTCTCTCCCTTCACAGTTCCTCCTCCTCCTCACTTGCCCGCTGTGATTAACTCTAGCTTTGCTCGCTATTGTGAACTCCTGCTTTATGCCTGCTTGCTCATTGTGTTGATTACACCCCACTTTGGCTATGGGGGTGTGTCAGAATGTTATAATTGTCTTGCCTGCAGTGGGATACTCTATATCGAGTACAACCCAATTAGGGTTTCCTATATGTATGCCAACTGCTGCTAGTGCAAACCCCCTCTTCTTCATTCCTCATTCTTCACATCATTGCCTTGTGTCAGGAGCACAGGGTCTAGCACAGAACGAAGCACATTGCTCTGCGTTACTTCCTTGCTCGAGAGTTGCAGCAGCGTCGTCAGCTTCGTCTTGCTCACATGGCCACTCGGGCCAACACTGCTGATATATTCACCAAGGCACTTCCGTCTGGTGATCATCAGCGTTTTTGTACTTTGTTAGGCCTTGTGCCCATGTTTTCTCACTTGCTCTAGACTTTGTCTGTACTGTGATCTATTTATATACCTGCATGCTTTCTCTGTTAGGTAGAGATCAGTGTGCTGCCATTGTTGCATACATACCTCTGCATGTGAACTGGCCTTGTGGCCCTTTGCTTGTGCTCAGTGTGTGTGGTGACGTTGTGATCGACCCTGAACTTGCTTCGCTTCTCTTGACTGGTCTTATGACCGCTTGTTCTCCCCCACTTTGCCTATGGGGGTGTGTCAAAGTATATGCATGTTATATATGTGTAGGCTTTAGTGGGGTAGCCAATATGGGGTACAGCCCCGTTTAGGGTTTCATACTTGTACCCATCTCTTCCATGGTGCATTCATTCCTACTGCTAGATTCTAACACCTGTAACCCTTCCCTAGGATCAATCAGGGATCACCAGTGGACCTCTGACAAAGAAGGTTCTACCCATGCCTACACAAGCAAAGAGCCATCCCCACGCCCCATGTCACCTCCACATTGACACCCTTTTCTCCCATTCACCCCTTGCCTTCGTCCCCCCTCCTGCAACCCTCCTCGCGATCCCTCCCTCTGATTCTCCCTCTCGATACCCCCGACCACATATGCATAGTGCCCCGCCTGCCCCTCCTCTAAGCTCTCACGCTGGATGGTATGGTTGTGGAAGAGGGGGAAGTGGTCGAGAAGCACGAGCAGCATGCGGTGGTGGCGGCACCATGCCACAACCAGGTCCAGCCACACATACCGCTCGTGCGTCGCCTTGATTGGCTGCAGCCTGCCCCCAGCTTTGCCAGTGGCATGGACGGACATGATGATTGTTTGGGCGGCGGTAGATAGGGGAGGGGTTTGGGAAGGGGGGGAAGGAGGGGGTGGAAGGGGAGGAGGATCGGAAAGGTGTACCAAAGCAAGGGGGGTGAAGGAGTATGGCAAGGTAGTGGAAACATCGAAACGGTTAATAGGATGCAAGTGAAGGGAAAAAACGGAGCAAGAGGTAAGGTGGGGCTAGGCAGGAATGAGAGGCGCAGCAAGGTGCGGCACGGTGACGCACGTGTAGGGAGGCTGTATTTGTAGAAGCATGGCAGGGATCCTATGTAGGGAATGGTGCATTAATGGTTAAACTTTCCCGCAGAGGAGTTGAGTTGGGTAGTTGATAGCCTCGTTGGCAGGGAATTTTGCCCCATAAAGCCCATCTTCGCTGATGCCTGAGGTGCTCTGAATTGCATGCGACTCTTACTCGGCATTCATTTGTCAAACAGCGCGTGTGCTGGCATTAGCCAGGATCATGTTCGATGAACATGACATAGCTAACAAGGCGTAGAAGGCATGAATCCACACCTTGTTCACCAAACCATACTGACTTCATGCACGTATTCGACAATTCTCGGATGGACGAGATGTGTTGGAATAACCGTTGGTTGTATCAACAAGATGTGCGGTTGAAAATGCTTCAATTTGGTTAAAAAGAAGTAAATTGTACAATCCCCTACCGCTGATAAAATTCCTCAATGATACGTGCACCCCCTAAATAAACGCGTTTTATTATAACCCCCCGGGGCCGCTTATATATGGGGGCATATATGTATATAAACAAAATCTTTTACAGTAGGTTGGCCTGTCCTAAAAAAACACTTATGGAAACTAAGAATCAAACAGTTTTAGCAAACAGCCAACAGGCATGTACGTTTCTTTTTATTACTAGTAATAGACAGTGGTGTGCGCTTCGGTAGAAACCCAATTTTTTTGGTCCAAATACTTCTGCACCGTTCATCCTCCCACCGTCCGAGGAAGACATCTACCGCCCCAAACCGAACCAAACGCTGTTCTGATGTTTGTAACTACCCTCCTAGGCCCCTCTGCGCAGCACATCGATAGTGCAGCTAGTTTCTAGAACCCCTCTGCGCAGCACGTCGTCCGTAAATCTTGGCGATGTCGAATTTCTCGGCGGCGCTGCGACTAACGGACCTGAACGACTTTATCGCACCATCGCAGGCATGCGTCGTCACCGCACAGGGGCAGCGCGTGGGTGGGGGAGAGGTGAGACGGGAGGGGCGAAGTGGCGGGCTTGGTGATAGATCGATGGATTCATTGGCGCATGGTGCATCATGAATCCGCGTCTTATCCCGTTCATCACCTTCTCCCGTCCTTCTCACGTCTTTCTCCCTCCCGCTCTCCGCCCCCGGACCCCTTATGCGCGGGCGCGCTGCAGGGTGTGGGCGCAGCGGGGGAGGTGCAGCTGCGGGGAGCGGGCGGAGGGGGATTTGAGCAGACGAGACAAGGGCGCGAGGGCGAGGCGGTGAAGGTCACTCTGCACGACTGCCTCGCGTGCAGGTGTGGCGCCGCTGCTGCTTGTAGCTTCACGGTGCTTACACAGCCGTAGCGCTCGTTAGCTTGCCACCCTTGTGCTGCTCGCTCCATGCACCCCCCGACTCTCACTCACGCGCTGCTCCCTTCTTCCCCCCTCCATTCCCCTCCCCGCGCGCCTCCCCCGCGCGGCACGGCAGTGGGTGCGTGACGACGGCGGAGACGGTGATGCTGGAGCAGCAGAGCGCGCACCACATGCTGCACCACCTGCCACCGCCAGGCTCCCACGCGGACAGCGCAAGGCAAACAGGGCAGGGGGGTGAGGGGCGCAAGGTGGTGGTGGTGTCGCTGTCGCCGCAGTCACGGGCGGCACTGGCGGCCCACTATCAGATCACGCCCCTGCAGGTGCGACTCGCGTAGGGGGGCGCGCATGCAGGTGTGGAGAAGACAGCGAGAGGGCGAAGGGAAGTGCGAGGTCCGGTGGCTGCCGTAAGGGGGGCCGCGCACGCAGATGTATCCACCTTGTGCCACGATTTCCCGCTCTCTGCACCTGCATGCTCGCCTCTTATCCTCCTCCCTGCACATCCATAAACATCTTTGCTGCTGTCGTTCCTGCATGTGCTGGGCGTGGCATCAGTGTTTGACACGAGTGCATAGCATGCCACGCCCCACCTGCTCCCTCCCCCCCGGCAGGCCTTCCGCAAGCTGACGTCGTTCCTGCATGCACTGGGCGTGGCAGCGGTGTTTGACACGAGTGCATCGAGGGACGTGGCGCTCATCGAGGCCTGCCATGAGTTCGTCTGCGCCTTCCGCCGCCACGCTGCTGCCCATGCCACCACCGCCCTTGCCTCTGCCCCTGCGGGCACCATGAACGGGTCTGTCAGTGGCCTGGCCGCTATGCCACATGCATTGTCCGATCACCGTGCAGCCACAGGAGCAACACCATTAGCACCATCTGACATGGTACCAGCTGCAGGTTCAGCAGCAGCAACAGAAGCAGCAGCAGCAGCAGAAGCAGCAGCAGCACGAGAGAGCAGTGCGGAGGCAGCACAAGAGTCTGGCCAGTCCGCCCCTCCCAATGCCACACCGCCGCCCATCCCCACTGACTCGCTGCCGCACCTGCCTGTGCTCGCCTCTGCTTGCCCTGGTACGACTCGTGGCACAGCCAGGCCAATAGCTGGTTCCTGTGCACTTATGAATTGGCCCATGCGTCCGCCCATGCGTCCGCCCTTGTGCACGAACCTGTGCATGCCCCTACCCACTGCTTTGCAATCTCTTCCCATACGCATCTCCGTGCGTGCGTCCATGGGAGGCCAGGGTGGGTGTGCAACATGAAGAAGACGCATGGAGACCACGTCCTGCCGCACATGAGCCTATGTCTTCACCTCTCTCCACTTTCCTTTACCATATGCACCATGGGCTGCCAGGGTGGGTGTGCTACGCGGAGAAGGCCCACGGGGAGTACATCCTGCCGCACATGAGCCGTGTGAAGAGTGCCCAGCAGACCATGGGCGCGCTGCTCAAACGCTTCTACGCCTCCCGGCTCAACACCACGTGAGTCGTGCGGCCATGCCTCTCATGCCCCTCGCTGCAGCCGTGGGTGAGAGGAGCGACGAGCGCGGCATCGAAGCAGGCGGTAAAAGATGCGTGGGAATGAGACATGCACAGGTCTACGCCATGCCATCTTGGATGCCATGCACAGGTACACGCCATGCACAGGTACACGCCATGCACAGGTACACGCCATGCACAGGTACACGCCATGCACAGGTACACGCCATGCACAGGTACACGCCATGCACAGGTACACGCCATGCACAGGTACACGCCATGCACAGGTACACGCCATGCACAGGTACACGCCATGCACAGGTACACGCCATGCACAGGTACACGCCATGCACAGGTACACGCCATGCACAGGTACACGCCATGCACAGGTACACGCCATGCACAGGTACACGCCATGCACAGGTACACGCCATGCACAGGTACACGCCATGCACAGGTACACGCCATGCACAGGTACACGCCATGCACAGGTACACGCCATGCACAGGTACACGCCATGCACAGGTACACGCCATGCACAGGTACACGCCATGCACAGGTACACGCCATGCACAGGTACACGCCATGCACAGGTACACGCCATGCACAGGTACACGCCATGCACAGGTCCCTTCTCCCTTCTCCCTTCTCCCTTCTCCCTTCTCCCTTCTCCCTTCTCCCTTCTCCCTTCTCCCTTCTCCCTTCTCCCTTCTCCCTTCTCCCCTCTCCCCTCTCCCCTCTCCCCTGCTCAGCCCGGAGCAGCTGTACCACGTGGCAGTAGTGATGCCCTGCTACAACAAGCTGATGGAGTGGCGATTAATTCCTAGACTTCAGAACACTTGAGTCGACCAGAGAATTGGCTTCCTCCCCTCCCTGTCCCACCAGTGCAGAGCAGCTGTACCACGTGGCAGTGATGCCCTGCTACGACAAGAAGCTTGAGGCCGCCAGGGACGACTTCCTGCTGCCTGGGGGGGCGCAGGCGAGTGCGCAGGACGGGGGAGAGAATACTCGAGATGCAGAGGGCGATGAGGAGCGGTTGACAGAGGTGGACTGTGTGCTGACGTCAGGGGAGATCTTCGCACTGCTGCAGGTGCTCTGTGAGGAGGGTGTTGGGATCTCTGCTTGTGAGTCTGACTTTTGTCTCGCTTGCATTGCTCCCATGCTGCCTCTTTAGCCCCCCAGGGCTCACATGTTCCCCCCTCATCGCTGTGTGCCTGCACCCCTTTGTGCCTGCACCCCTTTGTGCCTTCACCCCTTTGTGCCTTCACCCCTTTGTGCCTTCACCCCTTTGTGCCTTCACCCCTGTGTGCATGACTGCCCACTTTGCGCTCATGTCTCTACCATGGTCCCTGGGTGCAGGAACAACGAGTGGACTTCATGGCTCTGGAAGAGCATCCTCTCGACTCCATGTATGCCACCATGCCATCCCACCATGCCATGCCCATGCCATGCCCATGCCATGCCCATGCCATGCGCATGCCATGCCCATGCCATGCCCATGCCATGCCCATGCCATGCGCATGCCATGCCCATGCCTTGCCCATGCCATGCCCATGCCATGCCCATGCCATGCGCATGCCATGCCCATGCCATGTCCATGCCATGCCATTCCATGTCACATGCCATGCCACCATGCCTTACGTTTCACTGTGGATATTCATTGATGGTGTAACATGTCAGTGCATCCCTCCCATGCTGTCCCATCTTACGCTCGCCCCATCCACTGCCAGCTGCCCCTCCTGCCCCCCTTGTCCACCCTCCAGTTCTCCAGTCCATTGAGCTCCTTCCACTGTCCACATACATTCAGAATTGCTGCCTTTCCCAACCGCCTCGTCCTCCTTCCCTCATCCCCCATGATGTCTCCACACACCTCTGGCATCCACTTGCACAATCACCTTCGCCGTCCATCCCTTACCCTCTCCATTCTTCATCCACTTTTCCCCGCCGCACCACTTCATCCACCCTTTCTCATGCTTCTTGCTCGTCCCCACCCCCAAGGCTCACCAACGTGGACGCCAGCGGGCATCTCTATGGCGTGGCGGGCGGGTCAGGCGGGTACGCGGAGGCTGTGCTGCGCTATGCAGCGCTGGAGCTGTTTGGTGTGCACGTGCCCTTGGGCCCACTGGAGTGGCAGGCGGTGCGCAACGCGGACATGCGCGAGTGCAGTGTGGCGGTGGACGGGCAGCCCGTGCTGCGCGTGGCATGTGCGTACGGCTTCCGCAACATTCAGAACGTGCTGCGCCGCGCCAAGCAGGGCCGCTGCCCATACCACTACGTGGAGGTCATGGCCTGCCCCGGAGGTGAGAGTGGAGGGGTGGGTAGCAGGGGGGCTGGAGGTGGGGGGGAAAGTCGCCTGTACCAGTACCACCACACCATGTGGAGTTCATGGCTTGCCCTGGCGGGTAGAGGACGCCAAGGCGCAGGGGGCCTGGAGGTGAAGAGGGGCAGAAGGTGAAGAGGGGCAGAAGGTGAAGAGGGGCAGAAGGTGAAGAGGGGCAGAAGGTGAAGAGGGGCAGAAGGTGACTCATACGTCAACTTGGAAGTTGCTCCGTACCACCATGTGCAGGTCATGGCTTGTCTCGGAGGTGAGGATGAGAGGGGTGGAGAACAGGGGGCCTGGAGATGGGGGAGGGTGGGGAGAAGGCCGGAAGGTGACTCTTGAGGCGACTTAGAAAGGCCGGACATGGCTACTAGGTGGAGGACATGGCTTTCCCTGGGATGAGAGGGACGGGGGGTTGGGCAAGTGGGGGAGTGGAGGTGGGGGTGAGGGAGAGGGCCAGAAGGTGACTCGTGAGTTCAATCAAAAGTCACTCGGCACCACCACGTGCAGGTCATGGCGTGCCCCAGCGGTGAGAGGAGGGGCAGGTACAGGGGGAGTGGCGGTGGGGGAGGGGAGAGGGACAGAAGTTGGCTTTTGATGTCACTGATAATTCAACTCGTTACACTGCATGGAGGTAAGGGTGTAAAAACGAATACGGATTTGAATACGGTTATCTTAAATGAATAATTGTCGAATACCTGGCTGTTTTTGTATTTGTTCGAATACCTGTCCCGCCACGAATTCGAATACGACTCGAATACATGGTGTGTCGAATATGGTTTCGAATAGCAATATGTTGTGCAAACAAAGATCTCATGATTCACGGTGGGGCTTAAATACATACTGAAGTATCATTAACACCCTTTTACTCTTACTCATTGCCCCCTTGCTCAGTTAGCATGGCTCTGATGGCCGTTCTGTAGAGTCCTTTGTATTGTATACTCAAGATTTCGTGAATAATAGCGGCTGGTTTTGGTGGTTCAGTAACCTCAAAGCGAATCGAATATGTATTCGAATAACCGGTTATCTGAACCGAATACTCGAGTACTTGAATGTCGAATACTTTCGAACAGTAAGGGGTATTTGTATTTGATTTGTATTTGATGTTTGTCGAATATCGAATACTAATACGAATACAGTGGTATTTGTTTACACCCTTACGTGGAGGTGATGGCACGCCCTGGAGCTGAGAACGGGAGGTGGAAGAGGGGCATGGGGGGAGTGGAGGTGCAGGAGCATAGAGGTGCAGGTGTGAGTATGGGTGAGGAGAGAGCGCGTGAGTATGGGTGAGGAGAGAGCGCGTGAGTATGGGTGAGGAGAGAGCGCGTGAGTATGGGTGAGGAGAGAGCGCGTGAGGATTTTATGGCAAGGTGGTGGTTGTCATGCTCGTATTGTGTCATGAAATTGTGAACCATGAAATTGTGTCACTTTCACCATTTCATGTAGTTTGTTCCAACGTGCTTTTGTGGTTCTCAAGGTGCGATTTTGTGTGCGTGGGTCCATGGGGGGTGCATGGGGTGCACGGGGTGCATGGGGTGCATTGGATGGCACGGCACTGCAGGGTGTCTGAATGGAGGGGGCCAGCGTCCACCGGAGCAGCGCAAGGCGCAGCCAACGAGGAGCTACCTTCAGGACCTGGAGGCTCATTACCTGGCCCAGGTGAGGGCGCATTACATGGCTCAGATTTCTCTGCCACCACCCTTCTCCCATTTCCTCCCCATTCCCTAGGGTCTCGGGCCTTTTCTTGAGCTCATGGCTCCTTGGTGCGTCAAGTTCCACATGCTTGTGTTCGTCTTGTGCTCTTGTTCCCGCGACCCCTCTCCTCTCTACCTTCTCACCCCACTCACATTTCCTTGTGCTCCTTGCACCTGTCTGCATCCCCTTGCCAATCCCTGACCAATCTCTACTGTCTCAATCGCAGGTGGAAACGCGCAGCCCATTCGCCAATCCGCTAGCCCAGCAGATCTACTCGCAGTTCCTGGGCTCGCCTCTCTCCCCCTCCGCACAAGCTGTGCTGCACACCTCCTTCCATGCTCGCCCCAAAACGCTTGCTCTCTCTGCACCTACACTTGCTGCTAGCTGGTAGCGCATGCTTACAGATTGTGACCGTATGGACAAATATTGTGAAAGCTTGCTTTCTGCGACTTGTAAAGGCATCGTGCTTCATTTCATATGGGTATGAGTACATCAATCTCATCCCATGATAAGTACGATTACAGCAAGAATCTTAGAGATGGTTACTACATGGGTTGGTGGATGGGAAACTCAAACTTCGAAACTGAAAAGGAGAACGCGGGTGAGGTCGAATGGCCTCAACCCCCTCTTTTGTAGCCAAAAAAGGGCGAGTAACGATGCGACACTGCCTTTGCTGCGTTGGCAATCGCTACACTTTCACAAGACACAATCTTTTAATAAGTGTTGCACACTTTTAAAAATGTACATATTGTGAAAGCTTGCTTTCTGCAACTTGTAAAGGCATCGTGCTTCATTTCACATGGGCCTTCTCAGACATGCGAGTGGTTGGTCGGCGATGCCGCTGAATAGACATTTGGTGCTGGTTCGGGGAGGGAGCCCGTGTAGGATCCTGAATCAGCTGGGAGGTAGCCACAAGCTGGTCGTGGGCGACGGTGACGTAGAGGTTTTTTGCGTTGTCGCTGCGCCAACGGCCCAACCGCTTGAACATCCTGTCCAAGACTCCGATGCCTGCCGCCGTCGTTGGTGCTCCTTTGCGGAAGTAGTGCGTGCCAAGGTGGTTGGCGTCGAGGCCAACCCTTTGGAATGCTTCCAAGCACCAATTGCGCACAGTTGGGTATGAAGGCGCGTGGTCGTGCGGAGTTGCTATGGGGTCACGTGTGAACACCCGTATCAGTGGTCCTTTGGTCGAGGCGTCATAGCCGGCAAGCGAGATGAATTGTCTAGTAATCTTAACTGGGCAATAGGGTTCGGGTGTGGTTGCGATTGGGACCCATATTCCCTTGCCTTCCTGCTCCGTTATGGAGTGGGGAATCAATAGCCACATCGCCGCCTCCTAGAACTGGATGTCTTGCCACTGAATTGCGACGAGGTCCGAGAAGCGGAGAAAGCCCGTACATGAGCAGTGGGATGAGGCCTTTCTGGAAGACCGAAGATCATATATAAAGGTAAACAAGCAAGTGCAGGTATAGAAACATCACAGTACAAGCAAGGTCAAGAAGTGAGCAAGTGAGGCCAAGAAGGCACAAGACCTAGCATCGTACAGAATCGCTAATGATCACAAGACGGAAGTGTTTTGGTAAAGATATCAGCAGTGTTGGCTTCAGAGGCCACGTAAGCAAGGCGCAATTGACCACGCTCCTGCAGCTCGCGAGCAAGAAAGGAGCGAAGAGCAATGTGCTTCGTTCTGTGCTCCAGTCTGTGCTCCCGACACAAGGCCAGCATGGCCTTGTTCTCTACGTACAGAACTGGAGGAGAACTAGGCGGCTCTCCTAGGTCAGCCAGCAGGTAGGTGAGTCAGCGTAGCCCCTGTGCAGCCATGGCCCCCGGTATATCTCAGCCTCACAGCTGGAGCTGAGAACAGAAGACGAGCGGGTAGACCGCCATGAAACAGAGCCGGAACCAAGGCTGAAGGTGTAACCCTGTGACGACCACTGCGTAGCCCGGTCGTTAGCCCAAGAAGCGTCTGCGTGACCTGTGAGGACCACTCGATGTCGCCCTCCAAGCACTAGCCCCATGCCCAACGTACTGCACAAGTAGCGCAACACCCTCTTCGCTGCAGCCAAGTGCTCTGGTCGGTGTCTCCCAGGAGCAACATAGCGTGCCAAGATGCTAAGAGGGTATGCTAGGTCAAGTCCTATGCAGGTCATCAAGTACATGAGGCAGCCAACAAGCTCTGGGTACGGGCCACTCGGCTCTACGGACTCATTCGAAGGCACAGCTGAGAGCGAGTGGCGAGTAGACAGAGGAGTGGCCTAAGGCGAGGAGTACGTGAAGTCGAAGCACTGAAGAACCTGCTGCACCATGTGTGACTGAGTCAGGGTAATGGTGCGCTGTGCTCTATCCCGGGTGATCTACAAGCCAAGGTAGCTGCGCAGTTCACCCAGGTCTGTGCACGTGTGTCTCTTCTGCAGCTCAGACTTCACGTGGGTGAGTCCAGCAGTGACAGTAGTGGCAAAGACCAAGTCGTCGACGTACACGAGGATGTAGAACGGCGGCAGAGAGGTGTCAGTGCGTAGAAAGAGCGACGGGTCGGTAGTAGAAGGAGCAAACCCAAGAGCCGCAAGTGTAGTCCTCAGTGTGTCGTGCCACTCACGGGGCGCCTGGCCGAGACCGTAGACTAGCCGGCGGAGGCTCCACTGGGTACCAGGAGGAAACGACCCAGTGAAGCCAGGTGGGCGGCGCAGCCAGATCTCCTCGTGCAGGCTGCCCTGCAAGAAAGCTGTGTTAAAGTCAAGAGAGTGAAGCTCGTAGTCGCGCTGAGCGGCTATGTGCAGCGGCACCCGAAGAGTGGTCATCTTCGGGGTGGGAGAGAAGGTCTGAAAGTAGTCAACTCCCTGCCGCTGATTGAAGCCTCGAGCCACATAACGCGCCTTGAAGACAGGCGGAGAACCCGGCGGCTGCTTCACCCTGAAAATCCACATGCCACTGAGGATGTTCGCCCCAGGTGGGGGAACCTCGTCGGCGTAGGTGCCTATGGACTTCCACGAAGCCATCTCTGCATCCATGGCTGACTGCCGCTGAGAGGAGTAGGGACCCTCGATCGCCTCAGCGTACGATCGAGGAGTCGGGATGTTTGATGCATCCGGGTCTCCCTCAGAGGAAATCAGCGTGGACATGAGATGAGGCAAAGCAGCAGCAAAACACTGGAACTCCTCCTGCCTTTCCTCAAGGACGTCCGTGCTAAGAGCACACTCACCCTTGACGGACGGAGGACAGACAGACGCAGACTCAGCAACGAGACTAGCAGCGTAGTCTAGACGATAGCGAGCAGCAAAGTCGACTAGCTCAGCAACTAAGGCAGACGCAATAGTGGACCCAAAGGAAGGGTCAGTGACAACAGTAGCCAGGAAACGCATGACAGTAGGACTGCTAGCACAAAGAGAGTCAGATTCCGGGTAAGCAAGAAGAGGAAGAGAGGACTCTGGAGGAGACGGCAATGGGACACGAAGAGGAGAAGTGGAAGGACGTAGTGCCATCTGGTGTGTGCCTGGGAATGCAGGAGCACACGGACGCGGAGCACGACGTCTAGTGCGAGCAGCACAAACAGGCGACGCAGGACGGGACGCAGGCTCACGACGCTCAGCAAGACCTCTAGTAGGACCAGTGTAGGGAGAAGGAGCAGGCAGGGGGGAGGCGGGCTGTAATTGTGACTGTGACTGGACATGCTGTGGACACTCTAAGGGAGGAGCAGGACGAGTAGGAGGCGGGAGACCAAGAACCTGCTCAAGGAGCGGAATGAAGTATGGCCTCGGCCGCGCAGTGCCTCCAAAACCAGAAAGGATAGCACCAGGACCCCCAGCGTCAGCACCAGCGCCAGCATCACCTCCAGCTCCACCAGCGCCAACTCCAGCACCCTCACAAGCACAAGCGCCAGTAGCACCACTAGCGCCAACACCCCCACCAGCTCCAGCTCTAGCAGCTCTAGCAGCACCAACTCTAGCACGACCGTCAGCTCAAGTAACGCCAGCAGCTTCAGCATTACCTCCAGCAGGAATAACTTCAGCAGCCCCAGCAGCACCCCCACTCCCAGCAACTCTAGTACCGCTAGTACGAGGACCTCCAGGACCAGCAGCAACAGTAGTACCTCCAGCTCCAGCTACACGGCTCCAGCGCTGGGCAAACCACTCGCGCAACTCTTGCGGAGAGAGTAGCTCCCGCCTCGACCATGCACTGCAAGAGGCCACACGAGCAGACCCAGCACCCCTTGGGTGCGCACCCCAAGGATCCGTACCCCCAGGCTCAGCACCCCCAGGCTCAGCACCCCTAGACTCCGTACCCCCACGCTCAGCACCCCCAGACTTGGCACCCGCAGGCTCAGCGCCCCTAGCAGCACCAGAGTCAACAACTACCTCGACAGGCTCGACTGCGTCTACCTGGCACACTCCTCATGGGGCAGGGCAGAGGGTCTACCGAGGGAGGACCTGGCACAAGGAAGAGCGGCGGCGGGGGGAGGGGCGCAGTGCGGTAGGGGAAGAGACGGTAGTAAGGCACCAACTCGTCAAAGGTGACGTCCTGGGAGGACAAAACACGTCACGAGTTGGGGTTGTAAAGCTGCCAACTAGGCGCGTCAGGGGGGAAGCCAAGCAAGACGCAGGGAACAGCACGGGGGGACAGCTTGTCCGCAAACAAGTCGCGGACAAACGCGCGAGATCCTCAGACCTGAAACGCAGACGCATTGCCAACCTTCCCCGTCCACCGCAAGGTGGGGGAGGTCTCTGCCAAGGAGACCCGGGGCTGAAGGTTGAGCTGATGCACTGCGTACTGAACCGCAAACGGCCATAGAAAAAAGGGAGCAGCCACATGGATCATGGACGTACGAGGACGTCCACGACCATGCCAATGTGGCGCTCAGCAATCTCATTTTGCTGTGGAGAGGCCGGAAGCGTGAAGGTATGGCGGATGCCTTGTGCACAATAGAAGGCTACCAGACGGGCAGAGGAAAACTCCCCGCCTCTGTCAAAGTGCATACGCAGAACAGGAAAGTCTGAGCCGAAACTATCTCTCAGCTAGAGACCAGCCGCGCGGATCGAGTCCATCAACACCTCAGCGACGTCACCCTTGCTGCCCAAGGGGAACATCGTGGTGTAACGCGAGTATCCGTCAACCACCAACAGGAAGTACCGCTCGTGACCCTGGCCAAGAACGCGGGCGGGGCCCCACACATCCATGTGAAGAGTCTGGAGCGGAGCCTCTGTCAAAGGAAACTCGAAGGAGCGCCGCCCCTTAATACAGGGAACCAGGTAGGGGCAGGCCCCGGAGGGAGGGGAGGGAGGGACCGGGGGAGACCAGAGACAAGGGCACGAGAGGCCATGCCTCAAAGACGAGGCCGTGAGGGGTGACCAAGGCAGGAGAGTCTGGTGGGACAGGAGACGACACGAGCAGGGAGCAGACTCAGGACCAGACCTGGACGCTGCAGCAAACACCTGACTCGAAGCAGCTACCTGACCATACTCAGCAACCGGAGGAGACTCACTATTTAGTGTGTACAGGCTCGACCCCGGCCGACGGGTAAACGTGGCCAAGTGTCGGCCCGTTCGAGCACACGTACTGTGGGTCACCCGGTGACTCGCAGGAGTGAACTCGTCAACCCCTCGATCCTCTGCCGCCACCGCGGCCACCGAAACCCCCACCCCCGCCACCACTCCCACCACCACCCCCACTCCCTCCTCCTCCTCCTCCACCTCCACCTCCACCGCCCCCGCCAACCCCTCCAGCGCCCTTGCCCCCCTTGGCCTTGCCGGTGTGGCGTCGCCCGCTAGAGGCAGACGCAGCGCCGACCGACTCGGTGCCAACGAAGTCGACGGCAGTAGCAGAGGCAATAGAGGGCAGAAGGAGGGAGGGGGAGCACCCCTCAAAGACAGGGGCACGCGGGTCACCTCGAGAGGCTCCTACAGCAACTATACTCTTCTCAGCTGCCAAGAGGCGCTCCTCGAGGAGGTCAATGGTGAGTGTGGTGGGACAAACAGAGAGGAAGTGGTCCATGACCGAGCGAAAGGAGTCAGGGAGCCGGGTGACTATGTAGTAGAGGGTGATGTATATGGGGGGGGGGGGGTTCTCGGCGCAGAACTCAGTAGGAAGCGCAGCGCGGTAGCGGGTGTCACTAGTGCGAAGGTGTGTAACGAGGTCAGTGATAGTGGGAAAGGCGGCGAGGTCAGGAAACAAGTACGGCAGCATGAGGCGGCTAAGAGCAGCAGTGGCAAGGGAAGAGTAGCGTGCAACTACATCGTCGTACAAGGTCTTAGCACTCTTGTACTGACTAAAGTGCGCACGCTCAGCGGTCGATAAGTGGCGACGCACATTAAGACGGGCAACAGCATCGCGTGTGGCCCACTATGAGCGAACAGTGCTGTCAGGATCAGTAGGCGGGGCAGGAGAGGCACCAGAGGTGAGATCGAACAGGGTGAGACCGTCTGCCCTATCGCACTTTAGGAAGAGCTGTAGGTCATCGACCCAGACCTCGAAGTCAACAGCACGACCCTCAGCATCAAAGGTAAGGACACTGGGGGTAGCCATGACAGCAGTGTTCTAGCAGGGAGGGCTCTCACCAGTCCGGGTGGGTAGGGCCGGGGCACGCCGGGAGGAACAGGGCTACAAGAGCAGTGGCAGCGGCTCGGCAGTGAGAGTGGCGACTCGACAGCGGCCTCAGCGGCTCGGCTATAGGCGGCTCGGCTGTAGGCGGCTCGTCTGCTCGTCGGCTCGGCTGCTGGGCGGCTCGGCGGCCCGAATGCTCGTCGGCTCGGCGGCTCGGCTGCAGGCGGCTCGGCTGCTCGGCTGCTCGGCGGCTCGGGTGCTGGGCGGCTTAGCGGTTCAGCGGTGAAGGGGCCAGGGAGGGGCAGAAATGGGGGCGGCGACGGGGCCTCAAGGGGCGGCGACGGGGCCGCAAGGGGCGGCAACGATGCCGCTAGAGGGTGGCGACGGGGCCGGAAGGGCGGCGACACGGGCCGCTACGGGCGGGGACGGGGCCACGAAGGGCGGCAAAGGGGCCGCGAGGGGCCTGGGAGGGCAGCGACGGGGCCGCTAGGGGCGGCGATGGGGCCGCGAAGGGGCCACGAGGGGCCTCGAAGGGCGGCGTCGGGGCCGCTAGGGGCGGCGACGGGGCCGCAAAGGGGCCGCGAGGGGCCTGGAAGGGCGGCGACGGGGCCGCTAGGGGCAGCGACGGGGCCGCAAAGGGGCCGCGAGGGGCCTGGAAGGGCGGCAACGGGGCCGCTAGGGGTGGCGACGGGGCCGCGAAGGGGCCTTGAGAGGCCTAGAAGGGCGGCGACGGGGCTGCTAGGGCTGGCGACGGGGCCACTAAGGGTGGCGCGAGGGGCCATGAGAGGGGCCTCTAGGAGGCCTCGACAAGAGGGCGGCTCACGGGGCGCGCTTCGGGCAAGGACGACTCGCGCTCCGGTCAGAAAAAAAAAAGGTCGATTTTCAGTGGTGTGTCCTAGGAAGTTCCCACTAGGGAACCTGCTCTATACCATGTGAGATTTGTGGAATGAATGAACTAGGAAAGATGTGGGTACAAGTAGGAAAACCTAGAAATGTTGTACCCCATATTGTCTACCCCACTATAGCCTACACAGACTATAGTATATAAGTTTGACACTTTAGTCCTGGTCGGGCGCGAGGAGTGGTGCTTGGCAAATTCTCGGACTGGGACAAGTAAGGCCAGTCATCTTTTGTGCAAATGTGACTGCTGAACAGGTCGGCATGATGACGGAGAAGGTAGCGTGCTTGTTGAGGGTGTATACTAGGTACAGCGCGAGTGTCAAGTCTGTGATAGCTTGTTACAGAATGATTGAAATTTCCTCCAATAGGGGTCGTAGGTGCGGATTGTTGAAGGCGCTCGTACTTACTGATTACGGAGAGGAGTTGCTTTTGAAGGTTGAATAAAATATCCGCCATACATGCAGTATATATGAGTTAAATTGTAAAGTCAATGGGCAATGCAATAATCAGACTACTCGGAAATCTAGTGCCTTAGAATGCGGCAGTGTGTGTGCCTGGTTGGAGGTGCTTGTCAAACTTATATCATATAGCTTGTCTAGGCTATAGTGAGGTAGACACTATGGGGTACAATTTCCTAGGGTTTCCTACTTGTACCCAACCTTGTACTAGTTCATTCATTCCTCATTCTTCACATGGTATAGAGCAGGTTCCCTAGTGGGAACGCGTCCTTGGGCCCATCACTGAAATTTTCCTTTCTGACTGGAGCGCCAGTCGCTCCTGCCCGAGGCGCGCCTTTTTCGCCGCCCTTTCCAGGCCCCTAGTGACCCCTACCGGCCTCGTCGCCGCCCCCCACGCAGCCCCATTGCCGCCCCTAGCGGCTCCGTCGCCGCCTCTCACCCTACGCAGCCCCGTCGCCGCCCCTACGCGGCCCCGTCGCCGCCCCTACGCGGCCCCGTCGCCGCCCCTAGCAGCCCTGTCACCGCCCCTAGCGGCCGCGTCGCCGCCTCTTACCCTACGCGGCCCCGTTGCCGCCCCTATGCGGCCCCGTCGCCGCCCATAACGGCCCCATCGCCGCCCCTATCGGCCCTGTCACCGCCTCTCCCCCTACGCGGCCCCGTCCCCGCCCCTACGCGGACCCGTCACCGCCCCTACGCGGCCCCGTCGCCGCCCCTAGCGGCCCCGTCGCCGCCCCAAGCGGCCCTGTTGCCGCCTCTTACCCTGCGCGGCCCCGTCGCCGCCCCTAAGCGGCCCCGCTACCGCTCCTAAGCGGCCCCGTCGCCGCGCCTAAGCGGCCTCGTCGCCGCCCCCCCCCCCCTTCCTACGCGGCCCCGTCGCCGCGAATACACGCCCCCGTTGCCGCTCCCCTCCCTACGCGGCCCCGTCGCTGCCCCTAGCGGCCCCAACGCCGCCTTTACCGAGCAGCCCAGCAGCAAAGCCGCCAAGCCGCCCAGCAGCCGAGCCACCTAGGTGCCGAGCTACCCAGCAACCGAGCCACCAAGCCGCCCAGTAGCCGAGCCGCCGAGCCGCCCAGCAGCTGAACCGCCGAGCCGCCCGAGAGCCAAGCCGCCCAGCAGCCGAGTCGCCGAGCTGCCCGACAGCCGAGCCGCCCAGCAGCTGAGCCACTAAACGGCCGAGCCGCCCTACCGCTGAGCCGCTACTAGTCCTACCGGCACGCCCCGGCCCTTCTTACTCGGATTGGTGAGGTCACTCCTTGCTAGACCACTGCGGTCATGGCTAACCCCAGTGTTCTTACCTTTGATACTAAGGGTCGACTTTGAGGTCTGGGTCGATGACCTCCAGCTGTTCCTCCGGTGCGATAGGGCGGACGGCCTCTCTATGTTCGACCTCACCTCTGGTGCCTCCCCTGCCCCGCCTGCTTCTGCTGACAGCACTGTTCGCTCACAGTGGGGGACACGCGATGCTGCTTCCCGTCTTGCTGTGCGTCGCCACTTACCGACCACTGAGCGCGCACACTTTTGCCAATACAAGAGTGCTCTGACCTTGTACGACGCTGTAGTTGCACGCTACTCTTCCCCTGCCACTGCTGCACTGAGCTGCCTCATGGTACCGTACCTCTTCCCTGACCTTGCTGCCTTTCCCACTGTCGCTGACCTCATTACACACCTCCGCACTAGTGACACTCGCTACCGCGCTGCGCTTCCAACTGAGTTCTGCACCAAGAACCCCCCCCCCCCATGTACATCAACCACTACTACATAGTCACCCTGGCCCCTTGACTCTCTTCGCTTAGTCAAGGACCACTTCCTCTCACTTTGCCCCACCACTCTCACCGTTGACCTCCTCGTGGAGCGCCTTCTAGTAGCAAAGAAGAGCATAGGCGCTGTAGGAGCCTCTTGTGGTGACCCTCGCACCCCCGTCTTTGAGGGGTGTCCCCCCTCCCCCCTCTTGCCCTCAGTTGCTTTTGCTGCTGCTGCCGACCTCGATGGTTTCGAGTCGGTCGGCGTTGCGTCTGCCCCTAGCAGGAGACGCCGCGCCGGCAAGGGCAAGGGGGGCAAGGGAGCTGGAGGGGCTAGCGGGGGCGGTGGAGGTGGTGGTGGAGGAAGTGGAGGGGGTGGGGTTGGTGGTGGGAGTGGTGGCGGGGGTGGCGGCGGCGATGGCAGCAGTGGAGGCGGAGGAGGCGACGGTGGTGGCGGAGGGAGCGGAGGTGGCGGAGGTGGCGGAGGCGGCGGAGGTGGCGGAGGCGGCGGCGGCGGCGGCGGTGGAGCTGGTCGTGACTCTGCGCAGAGGAGTGGGTCCGGTGGTGGTCCGCGCCAGCAGCAGCAGCGCAGTCGTGAGACCCTGTCCCCTCAGCAGCTTCGTGAGTGGTACACTGTGCGTCAGCGCGGTGGGAGTACTGGTCCCTGCACTTACGTCCTCTGTACCCGCGACTGCGTCGGTGAGGAGTGCGGGGGCCCGCGCTCCACCCGGCGCTACTTCGGCCGCCTGTCGGACGCGTGGCGTCACCAGTTCCCTGAGGTGTCAGAGATCCCTCGCTTAGGAGATATGTCTAGGGCAGGGGTTGCCATCTTTGATCTTGACTATGATGCTATTCTTGCTGCCATGTATGCTGTGTCTTCTAGTGTTGAGCGTGACTGTTACCTGTGTGTTCCTCCTGACCCGGGCATTGAGGCTGCAGCTCTAGGAGCTGGTGAGGCTGCTGCTCTAGGTGCTAGTGCGTCTGCTGCCCCACGTGCTGGTGAGTCTGCTCTCTCAGGTACTACGTCGGCTCAAGCCTTCCACACCTTCACCTTTGATTCGGGTGCTGCCCGCTCCTTCTTTCAAGACCGCACCACGCTTACGCTGCTTAGTCGGCTGGTTGCAGTCTTCGTGGCGGACCCCTCTGGGGGTCCTGTCCTTGCTAGCTTCTGCAATGTCTTACGGTGCCCGGCAGCCCCCTCTAGCACCATATCAGGTCTCTACCTCCCCTCGTTCTCTGCGAACTTGGTGAGTGGAGCTGACCTACAGGATAGGGGGGTTGACCAGTTCACACCTGCGAGTTAGTGGGTGACCCACTGCACGTATGCTCGGACAGGCAGACTCTTGGCCACGTTCACCCCTCGGCCAAGGTCGAGCCTGTACAAACTTACTACTGGGTCTCCTCCAGCTGCAGAGTCTGGCCAGGCAACTGCATCGGGTCAGGTGTTTGCTGCAGCGTCTAGGTTTGGTCCTGAGTCTGCTCCCTGCTCGTGTCGTCTCCTGTCCCACCAGACTCTCCTTTGGCACCACCATCTTGGTCACCCCTCCCTGCCTTGTCTCCGAGGCATGGCCTCTCGTGTCCTTGTCTTTGGTCCCCCCCAATCCCTCCCTCCCCTACCTCCAAAGCCTGCCCTTAGATATGTCCCCAGCGTCGAGGGTCGACAGTGCGCCGCCCCTCACTCCTCCGAGTTTCCTCCGACAAAGGCTCCGCTACAGACTCTCCACATGGACGTGTGGGGCCCCACCCGCGTCCGTGGATAGGGGCACGAGCGTTACTCTCCTGTTGGTGGTTGACGACTACTCGCGTTACACCACAGTCTTCCCCTTGCGCAGCAAGGGTGACGTCACTAAGGTGTTGATCGACTGGATCCACGCAGCTCGTCTCCAGCTCAGAGAGATTTTCGGCTCGTAGTTTTTCGTTCTGCGTCTGCACTCTGAAAGAGGCAGGGAGTTTTCCTCTGCCCGTCTGGGAGCCTTCTATCGTGCACACGGCATCTGCCAGACCTTCACGCTTCCGGCCTCTCCTCAGCAAAATGGGATTGCTGAGCGCCGCATTGGCATGGTCATGGACGTCGCTCGTACGTCCATGATCCATGTGGCTGCCTCCCATTTTCTGTGGCCGTTTGTGGTTCAGTACGCGGCGCATCAGCTCAACCTTCAACCCCGGGTCTCCTTGCCAGAGACCTCTCCCACCTTGCGGTGGACCGGGAAGGTTGGCGATGCGTCTGCGTTTCGTGTCTAGGGATCTCGGGCGTTTGTCCGCGACTTGTCTGCGGACAAGCTGTCCCCCCGTGGAGTTCCCTACGTCTTCCTTGGCTTCCCCCCCGACGCGCCTAGTTGGCAGTTTTACCACCTCACCTCGCGCCGTGTTCTGTCCTCCCAGGACGTCAGCTTTGACGAGTCGGTACCTTACTACCGTCTCTTCCCCTACTGCACTGCGCCCTTCCCTCCGCTGCCGCTCTTCCTTGCGCCAGGTACTCCCCCAGTAGACCCCCTTCCCCCTCAGGGTCCTCCCCCGTCAGGTGTGTCCCAGGTAGACGCAGGCGAGCCTGTCGAGGTAGCTGTTGACTATGGTGCTGCTAGAGGTGCTGAGACTGCGGGTGCCGGGTTTGGAGGTGCTGAGCCTGAGGGTGCGGAGCCTAGGGGTGCTGGGTCTTGGGGTGCTGAGCTTGGGGGTGCTGCGTCTGGGGGTGCTGAGCCTGGGGGCGCTGCGTCTGGGGGTGCTGAGCCTGGGGGTGCTGAGTCTGGGGGTGTGGAGCCTGGGGGTGCGGAGCCTGGGGGTGCTGGGTCTGCTCGTGTGGCGGGTGGCCGTGCTTCGTTCAGGCGGGAGCCACTCTCTCCACACGAGCGGCGCGAGTGGTTTGCCCGGCGCTGGAGCCGTGCTGCTAGAGCAGCAGGTACTACTTTTGCTGCTGGTCCCGGAGGTATTCGTACTGGCGGTGCTGGAGCTGTTGGGACTGGGGGTATTGGTGGGACTGCTGGGGTTGGTCCTGCTAGAGGTAAGAGGGAGTAGACTTCTTCTAGACCTTCTTCGCCACCCCGAAGATGACCACTCTTCGGGTGCTACTGCACGTTGCCACTCAGCGTGACTACTAGCTTCACTCTCTTGACTTCAGCACAGCTTTCTTGCAGGGCAACCTGCACGAGGAGATCTCGCTGCGGCGCCCTCCTGGCTTCACTGGGTCGTTCCCTCCTGGTACCTAGTGGAGCCTCCAGCGGCCGGTCTACAGTCTCCGCCAGGTGCCACGTGAGTGGCACAACACACTGAGGACTACACTTGCGGCTCTTGGGTTCTCGCCTTCCACTACTGACCCGTCGCTGTTTCTGCGCACCGACACTTCGCTATAGCCGTTCTACATCCTCGTGTATGTCGACGACTTGGTCTTTGCCACTACGGGCACTGAGGCTCTCGCCGTGGTGAAGTCGGAGCTGCAGAAGAGACACACGTGCACAGACGTGATTGAAGTGCGCAGCTGCCTTGGCTTGTAGATCACCTGGGACAGAGCACGCTGCACCATCACACTGACTCAGTCACACATGGTGCAGCAGGTACTTCAGCGCTTTAGCTTCACCTGGTCCTTGGCACAGGCCACTCTCTGGCTACACGTCACTCGCTCTCAGCTCCACCTTCGAACGAGTCCGTAGAGCCGAGTGGTCCTTACCTAGAGCTAGTTTGCAGTCTCATGTACCTGATGACTTGCACTCGTCCTGACCTCGCGTACACTCTTGGCCTTCTAGCTCGCTTCGTGGCTCCTGGTCAGCACCGAAAGCTGCACATGGATGCTGCTAAGAGGGTATTGCGATAATTGTGTAGTACATCAGGCATGGGACTCGTGCTTGGAGGGAGGAGCTCAGTTGTCCTCATTGGGCAGTTAGACGCTTCTTGGGTTGACGACCAGGCTACTCAGCAGTCGTCACAGGGTTGCACCTTTAGCCATGGCTTTGGTTCAGTTTCTTGGCGTTCTACACACTCGTCTTTAGTTCTCAACTCCAGTTGTGAGGCTGAGATCTACGCCACAGCCATGGATGCACAGGAGTTACGCTGGCTCACCTACCTGCTGACCGACTTGGGAGAGCGGCCTTGTTTTCTTCCAGTGCTGTACGTCGACAACAAGGCTACCATTGCCTTGTGTGAGGAGCACAGACTGGAGCACGGAATGAAGCACATCACTCTGCGTTACTTCCTGGCTCGAAATTTGCAGCAGCGTGGCTAGCTTTGTCTGCGTTACGTGGCCACTCGGGCCAACACTGCTGATATATTCACCAAGGCACTTCAGTCTGGTGATCATCAGCGTTTCTACACTATGCTAGGGCTTGTGCCCACTTTTCCTCACTTGCTGTAGGCTTTGCTTGTACTGTGATCTATATATATATATATACTTGCATGCTTGCTTTGCTAGGTAGAGATCATTGTGCTGTTTGTGTTGCATATATGCCTCTGCATGTGGACTGGCCTTGTGGCCCTTTGCTTGTGCTCAGAGTGTGTGATGACGTTGTGATCCACCCTGAGCTTGCTTTGCCTCTCTTGACTGGTCTCGTGACCCCTTGCTCTCCCCCACTTTGCCTATGGGGGTGTGTGAAATGTTACATCTGCTACAGTTTGTTTAGGCTGTAGTGGGGTAGTTACTATGGGGTACAGTAAGTTTAGAGTTTCCTACTTGTACCCAACTCTCTCCTTGTGCAATCACTCTTGTTCATTTTGACACAAGGTGGTTCAACCAGTTCACTACAACGCTTCCGCAATTACGTCATCATTTCGGATCTTAGCCTTGAAACGACATTCCAAACCAGCAGTCTCAGCGTCCGCACCCCTCGACTCACTAGTGCCTACACCTCCTCCACGACTACGAGGACTCCTACGCCGTCCTCCCCACCAGAGGCAGCGCCATTGGTGACCTCCACCGTAGTAGTAGGATCATCAACAGTAGCAGAGTTAGTGTAGGTAGGGCGCTAGGGTGGAGAGTGTCAGAACATATAGCTTACCTGTTTGTGTAGGCTACAGCGGGGTATCCCATAGGGGGTACAACCCACTTAGGGTTTGCTATTTGTACTCATTTTCTGACTTAGTCATCTCATTCCTGTTTCTCTAACTTCACATGGTATAGAGCAGGTCCCTCTTAAGGACCGATTTTTTTTGGGCCCACCACGCATTTCCCTCTCCCCGAAGCGCGCCCTGCTCTCCCCGAGGCGCGCTCCCCTTAGCGCGATTCGCGCTGCCTTTGCAGGCCCCCCGCGAGTCGCGCGCGCGAATTTTTTTTTTTTTTAGCGCGCGCGGCTCGGGCCTGAGTCGCGCGGCCGTTGCGATCGCGCCGCGCCGCCCTCTCGGCCCGACTGCGCCCCGCCACCCTCGAACCGCCCACACGGCCGCTTCGTCGCGGCCGCGGGCCCTGTTCTTTGACGGCCCCGCCGCCCTTGTTTGACGGCCCCGCCGTCCCCCTCTCTGACGGCCCGCCGCTGAGCCCTTACGGCCCGCCGCTGCACCCTGACGGCCCGTCGCTGCACCGTCTGACGGCCCGCCTCTGCACACCGACGGCCCGCCGCTGCACACCGACGGCCCGCCTCTGCACACCGACGGCCCGCCGCTGCACACCGACGGCCCGCCTCTGCACACCGACGGCCCGCCGCTGCACACCGACGGCCCGCCTCTGCACACCGACGGCCCGCCGCTGCACACCGACGGCCCGCCTCTGCACACCGACGGCCCGCCTCTGCACACCGACGGCCCGCCGCTGCACCTCTGCCGGCCCCACCGTCCCCTCTCCCGGCCCCGCCGCTGAGCCCTTACGGCCCGCCGCTGCACCGTTTGGCGGCCTGCCGCTGCACACTGACGGCCCGCCGCTGCACCTCTGACGGCCCCGCCGCTGCGCTTTGACGGCCCTGCCGTCCCCTGCCCCGGCCCCGCCCGTCCCGGTCCCGGCCCCGCCACTGCACCTCTGTCGGCCCCGCCGCTGCACCTTGACGGCCCCGCCGCTCCACCCTGACGGCCCCGCCGCTGCACCCTGACGGCCCCGCCGCTGCACCTTGACGGCCCCGCCGTCCCCTTTCCCGGCCCCGCCGCTGCAACTTGACGGCCCCGCCGCTGCACCTTGACGGCCCCGCCGTCCCCTTTACCGGCCCCGCCGCTGCACCCTGACGGCCCCGCCCGTCTCCTGTCCCGGCCCAGCCACGACACAGCAGCCGAGCCGCACTGCAGCAGCCGAGCCGCACTGCAGCAGCCGAGCCGCCCTACAGCGGCCGAGCCGCCCTACAGCAGCCGAGCCGCCCGGGAGCCGATCCGCCCTGCACCTGAGCCGCCCTGCCGCCGAGCCGCCCGGGAGCCGAGCCGCTGTGCACCTGAGCCGCCCAGCCGCTGTACTGCCTTTTCTGTCGAGCTGCACGACCTGCCCCGCCTGGTGAGCACAGTCCCACTGTCACTGCGTGCTCTTTTCCTACTGCTTGCACTGCTTCGCTGTCGTCGCCATGGCCACCCCTAGTGTCCTAGCTTTTGACGCTGAGGGTCGCGCCATAGATTTTGAGGTCTGGCTAGATGACCTGCAGCTGTTCTTACAGTGCGACAGAGCTGACGGCCTTTCTCTCTTTGACCTCACCTCTGGCGCCTCTCCTGCTCCTGCTGCTGATGCTGATCCCACTGTCCGCTCTCAGTGGGCCACCCGCGATGCTGCTGCACGTCTTGCTGTGCGTCGCCACCTCCCTACCTCTGAGCGCGCGCACTTTAGTCAGTACAAGAGTGCTCAGACCTTGTACGACGCTGAAGTTGCGCGCTACTCCTCCCCTGCCACTGCTGCACTGAGCCGTCTCATGCTTCCCTACCTCTTTCCTGACCTCTCTGCCTTTCCCACTGTCGCTGACCTCATTACGCACCTCCGCACTAGTGACACTCGCTACCGCGCCGCCCTTCCTGCTGAGTTCTGCGCTAAGAACCCACCCCCCATGTACATCACTCTCTACTACGTAGTCGCGCGCCTCCCTGACTCCCTTCGTGTAGTCAGGGACCACTTTCTCGCAGTCTGTCCCACCACACTCACTGTCGACCTCCTCGAGAAGGCCCTCCTCTCAGCTGAGAAGAGCATAGTTGCTGTAGGGGCTTCTCGTGGTGACCCTCGCAACCCCATCTTTGAGGGGTGCTCTCCTTCCCCCTTGCTGCCCTCTGTTGCCTCTGCTGCTGCTGCCGACCTGCTTGGTCTTGAGTCGGTCGGCGCGGCGTCTGCCCCTAGGAGGTGGTGGAGGGAGCGGAGCTGGTCGAGGTGGTACCCAGCAGCGTAGTGGCGGTGGTGGTGGCCAGCGCTCACAGCGGCAGCAGCAGCAGCGCTCACGTGACATCCCTCCGCCCCAGCAGCTTCGTGAGTGGTACGCTGGGCGCCAGAGGGGTGGGGGTGCTGGTCCCTGCACCTACGTCCTTCGTTCCGGCGACCGCGCGGGTGAGCAGTGTGGGGGTGCCCACGCCACCGCGCGCTGCTTTGGCCGCCTGACGGACGCTTGGCGTCAGCAGTTCCCCGGGGCTAGTGAGATCCCTTGTTGGGACGAGCTCCTTAGGGCTGGTGTAGCGATCTTTGATCTTGACTTTGATGCTATCCTTGCTGCTATGTATGCTTTGACTTATAGTGAGGAGAATGAGGGTTACCGGTGTTTCCAGCCCGACCCGGGCATTGGTACTGCTGCGCTAGGTGCTTGTGAGGCTGCTGCTCTAGGTGCCAGTGCGTCTGCGCTCTCAGGTACTGGTGAGGCTGTGCTTCCAGGTACTGAGTCGTCCTCGTCCTCCCTCACTTTCACACTTGACTCCGGAGCTTCTCGCTCCTTCTTCCGAGACCGCACTACCCTTACGCCGCTTGGCCGGCCGGTTGCGGTCTCCCTGGCTGACCCCTCTGGGGGTCCTGTCCTGTCTCACTTCTCCACTGTCCTCCCGTGTCCGGCTGCCCCTTCGGGTGCTCTGTCTGGTCTGTACCTTCCCTCGTTCTCGACGAACTTGGTGAGTGGTGCAGCCCTACAGGATGCGGGGGTTCACCAGTTCACTCCTGCGAGTCAGCGGGTGACCCACTGCACGGACGCACGCACAGGCCGACACCTGGCCACCTTCTCGCGTCGGCCGGGGTCGAGTCTCTACACCCTGACCACTTCGTCTCCTCCTGTCCCTGCGTCCGGTCAGGTAGCTGCGTCAGGTCAGGAGCTTGCTGCTGCGTCCCGGTCAGGTCCTGAGTCTGCCCCCTGTTCTTGTCGTCTCCTGTCTCACGAGACTCTCCTGTGGCACCACCGTCTTGGCCACCCCTCCTTGCCCCGTCTTCGGAGCATGGCTTCCCGTGTCCTTGTCTCTGGTCTTCCCCGGTCTCTCCCTCCTCTCCCCTCCGGGCCAGGACCTTCCTGTGTCCCCTGTGTCGAGGGTCGCCTCCGGGCTACTCCTCACTCCTCCCACTTCCCCCCGACAGAGGCTCCCCTGCAGACGCTTCACATGGATGTGTGGGGCCCAGCCCCCGTCCGTGGGCAGGGTCACGAGCGCTACTTCCTGTTGGTGGTTGACGACTACTCGCGTTACACCACAGTCCTCCCCTTGCGCAGCAAGGGTGCGGTCACTGAGGTGCTGATCGACTGGATCCGCGAGGCTCGTCTCCAGCTCAGGCAGAGCTTCGGCTCGGACTTTCCTGTTCTGCGTCTGCACTCGGACAGAGGCGGAGAGTTCTCCTCTCGCCTTCTGCGAGACTACTGTCGGGCACGGGGGATCCGCCAGACCTTCACGCTTCCGGACTCTCCACAGCAAAATGGGATTGCTGAGCGCCGCATTGGCATGGTCATGGATGTCGCTCGTACGTCCATGATGCATGCGGCTGCCCCCCATTTTCTGTGGCCGTTCGCGGTGAGGTACGCGGCGCATCAGCTCAACCTTCACCCCCGGGTCTCTAGGCCTGCGATGTCCCCAGCCTTGCTGTGGACAGGGAAGGTTGCCGATGCGTCTGCGTTCCGTGTCTGGGGATCTCGGGCGTTTGTCCGCGACTTGTCTGCGGACAAGCTGTCCCCTCGTGCTGCTCCCTGTGTCTTCCTTGGCTTCCCCACTGACGCCCCAGGGTGGCAGTTTTACCACCCCTCCTCTCATCGTGTTCTGTCCTCCCAGGACGTCACGTTCGACGAGTCAGTCCCCTTCTACCGTCTCTTCCCCTACCGTACTCCCTCCCCCCCCCTCCCCCGGACTTCCTGGAACCGCTTCCCCCCCCGGTAGACCCCCTCCCCCCTCAGGTTCCTGCCCCCTCAGGTGTGTCCCAGGTAGACGCCGTTCACCCTGTCGAGGTTACTGGTGACTCTGGTGCTGCTGCGGGTGCTGAGCCTGGGGGTGCTGACTCTGGGGGTGCTGTGCGCGAGAGAGCTGAGCCTGAGGGTGCTGGGCCTGGGGGTGCTACTGCGGAGAGTGCGGAGCCTGGGGGTGCTGAGCCGGGGGGTGCTGTGCTTGGAGGTGCTGGGTCTGGGGGTGCTGAGCTGGGAGCTCCTGAGCCTGGGGGTGCTGCGTCTGGAGCTGCTGAGCCTGGGGGTGCTGCGTCTGGAGCTGCTGAGCCTGGGGTTTCTCCTGCTGCGCCTCGCCGGGAGCCCCTCTCTCCACAGGAGCTGCGCGAGTGGTTCGCTCGCCGCTGGAGGCGTGCTGCTGAGTCTGGGGGTGCTGCTGGAGCTGGAGTTGGTGCTTCTTCGCCCGTCGAGGGTGCTGGTGCTGCCGGTCCCGGAGCTGCTGCGCCTGCGGGTCCTCCTGGAGCTGGAGCTGCTGAGGGTGTTGGTGCTGAGACTACTGCTGTTGGTCCTGCCGCTGGAGGAGTGGGTGACGCTGGTACTGTCGCGCAGGGTGCTGGTGCTGTCCCTGCTGCGTCTAGAGCTGCCGCGCGGCCTCGGCCGTACTTCGTTCCGCTCCTGCAGCAGGTTCTTGGTCTTTCTCCTCCAGTAGAGGGTCCACCGCCTGTCCAGTCGCAGTCCCTGCTGGAGCCTTCCTCTCCACTGCCTGCTCCCTCTCCTTACACTGGTCCTACTGGAGGTCTTGCTGAGCGTCGTGAGCCTGCGTCCCGTCCCGCGTCGCCTGTTCGTGCTGCTCGCGCTAGTGGTCGCAGTTCGCGTCAGCGTCCTCCTCCTGTCCCTGGCACGCACCGGATGTCTTTACGTCCGTCCACTGCTCCCTTGCGTGCCCCTTTGCCTTCTCCTCCTGAGTCCTCTCTTCCTGCGCTTGCCGACCCTGAGTCGGACTCTCTTCGTGCTGCCAGTCCTACTGTCACGCGTCTGCTTGCTACTGTCGTCACTGACCCCTCTTTTGAGTCCATTGCTGCGTCTGCTCTTGTCGCTGAGCTCGTCGACTTTGCTGCTCGCTGTCGTCTAGACTACGCTGCTAGTCTTGTTGCTGAGTCTGCGTCTGTCTGTCCTCCGTCCGTCGGGGGTGAGTGTGCTCTTGGCACGGACGTCCTCGAGGACAGGCAGGAGGAGTTACAGTGTCTAGCGGCTGCTTCACCTCATCTCGCGTCTGTACTGCTTGCCCCTGAGGGAGACCCGGATGCACTAGACATCCCGACTCCGCGTTCTTACGCGGAGGCCGTAGAGGGTCCCTACTCCTCTCAGTGGCAGGCAGCTATGGATGCAGAGATGGCTTCCTGGAAGTCCACAGGCACCTACGTTGACGAGGTTCCCCCTCCTGGGGCGAACATCGTAAGTGGCATGTGGATCTTCCGGGTGAAGCGGCCGCCGGGCTCTCCACCTGTCTTCAAGGCGCGGTACGTTGCTCGTGGCTTCAGTCAGCGGCAGGGAGTTGACTACTTTCAGACCTTCTCTCCCACCCCGAAGATGACTACTCTTCGGGTGCTGCTGCACATAGCCGCTCAGCGCGACTACGAGCTTCACTCTCTCGACTTCAGCACTGCGTTCCTGCAGGGTAGCCTGCACGAGGAGATCTGGCTGCGCCGTCCGCCTGGCTTCACTGGGACTTTCCCTCCTGGCACCCAGTGGAGCCTCCGACGGCCAGTCTACGGTCTCCGCCAGGCACCGCGTGAGTGGCACGACACACTGAGGACTACACTTGCGGCTCTTGGGTTTGCTCCTTCTACTGCTGACCCGTCGCTGTTTCTGCGCACCGACACTTCTCTGCCGCCGTTCTACATCCTCGTGTACGTCGACGACTTGGTCTTTGCCACAGCGGACACTGCTGGACTCGCCTACGTGAAGTCCGAGTTGCTGAAGAGACACACGTGCACAGACCTGGGTGAACTGCGCAGCTACCTTGGCTTGCAGATCACTCGGGACAGAGCACGCCGCACCATTACCTTGACTCAGTCACACATGGTGCAGCAGGTCCTTCAGCGCTTCGGCTTCACGTACTCCTCGCCTCAGGCCACTCCTCTGCCTACTCGCCACTCACTCTCAGCTCTGCCTTCGGATGAGTCCGTAGAGTCGAGTGGTCCGTATGCAGAGCTTGTTGGCTGCCTCATGTACCTGATGACCTGCACACGACCTGACCTTGCATACCCTCTGAGCATTCTTGCACGTTATGTTGCTCTTGGGCGACACCGACCAGAGCACATGGCTGCATCGAAGAGGGTATTGCGCTACCTGTGCAGTACGTCGGGCATGGGGCTAGTGCTTGGAGGGCGGAGTCCAGTGGTCCTTACAGGCCACGCGGACGCTTCTTGGGCTGACGACCAGGCTACGCAGCGGTCGTCGCAGGGTTACACCTTCAGCCTTGGTTCCGGCTCTGTCTCGTGGCGGTCTACTCGCTCGTCTTCGGTTCTCGGCTCCAGTTGTGAGGCTGAGATCTACGCCGGGGCCATGGCTGCACAGGAGCTTCGCTGGCTCACCTACCTGCTGACTGACTTTGGAGAGCCGCCTCGTTCTCCTCCAGTGCTGTACGTAGACAACAAGGCCATGCTGGCCTTGTGTCGAGAGCAGCGCTTGGAGCACAGAACGAAGCACATTGCTCTCCGCTACTTCCTTGCTCGTGAGCTGCAGCAGCGTGGTCAGTTGCGACTTGCGTACGTGGCCTCTGAGGCCAACACTGCTGATGTGTTCACCAAGGCACTTGCGCCTTGTGACCATCAGCGCTTCTGTACCCAGCTGGGTCTTGTGCCTGTCTTGCCTCACTTGCTCTCTTCTTGACTTTACTTGTACTGTGACATATATATACCTGCTCTTGCTTGTCTTACTTTATATATATGTCTGTACTCTTGCATGTGAACTGGCCTTTGGCCTTGCTCTTGTACTCGGACTGTGTGGTGACTTCGTGATCCACCCCGAGCTTGCTTTGCTTTGTTTGACTGGTCTTGTGACCCCTTGTTCTCCCCCACTTTGCCTATGGGGGTGTGTCAGAACATATAGCTTACCTGTTTGTGTAGGCTACAGCGGGGTATCCCATAGGGGGTACAACCCACTTAGGGTTTGCTATTTGTACTCATTTTCTGACTTAGTCATCTCATTCCTGTTTCTCTAACTTCACAGAGAGCACACCTCAAAGGTGGCAGGGGGGGGGGGAAGCGCACCCCTCAAAGAAAGAGGAGACTAGCACAATAGTAGTGGAGGAGATGGCACACCAGTGAGACTAGTCCCAAAGAGATTGATAGCAAGGCGGAAGGGGTGCAAGGCGAGGAGGGCACCTCGAACAGACGCAATGCCGTCAGGGAGGTGGGTTGCGAGGATGTATAGTGTGAGACGCTTGGAGAGGGGGAAGGGTCACAGCAGCAGCCGATGAAGGGGGACGGCCACACGCGGAGAAGCCAATCAGAATTAGTCAGGCAGGGAGAAACTCAAAATTGTGGCTTCAAGCGCGGTGGCTCCAGCGGCAGGCACGAGCATAGGCACGGCCGGTGTAGGTGCAGGCACGGGCTCCGTAGGCGCTGTTGGAAACATGTAGTTTGCGCTTCTGATTTGTCAAAGCACTAAATCGTAAGCAAGGCAGACTACAGCGAAGCAACAGCGAGTCAACCGAAGAGGTTGACAAAAGGTAACTGCAAGGAGGTTAAGCGAAGGTCAAAGGTCAGCGACCTTTGACTCACCAAAAGGCAGCGCGATAGCAAGGACAAATAACTAACCCGTTACTGAGCAGTTGCCCGAGTCGCAGCTTTATCGAATCGCAACAGCAACAGTTAGTTATGTCTTCTCATATTCCCTTGTAATCATTTAAAGCCTTGTATTACCTTGCTATACTCAATCTATCTTGCTCTAACACACTAGTGCAATGTGGTTCAACCAGTTCACTACAACGCTTCCGCAATTACATCATCACTTCGAGTCTTAGCCTTGAAACGATCCTAAGGGCTTTCTCAGCCCAACAGGCACAGGCACTGGCACGGCAGGCGCGGCCGCCGGCAGCGCGAGCGCAGCAGGCGCGGGCGCGGCAAACGCTGGCAAACGTTTCAGAAGGAGATAGTGTCAGCTGGTTCGGCCTATATTATCGTCACGAACCATCTCCCAGTCGCCACCACAACATTTGCCAATCTTCCGAGCCTCGTCTAATTGTGGCTAGGTCCTCGCTTAGCCAGGTTCCTTGCAGTATAACCATGTCACTTTCATAGCACCGCCAGTATGTCAGATTTATATGACATAGCTATTGTGGGCTATATAGTGGGGTAGCACATATGGGGTTCCACTTTTCTAGGGTTTGTATTTGTACCCAACTTTCACTTAGTCAATTCATTCTCGTTTCAGTTTTCTCACGGTACCCATTTAGTCACAGCCAGGGCTCTCGCTAGGATTTTGGCCTGTTTGAAAACCTAAACCCGAAAATCCGTTTCGTCTGTCGTTCGGACGGGAAATTTTCGCGTGTCAGTCTTTTCAGACGAAATTCCATTGCATGTCTGAAATCTCAAACGATTTTTTTTCCCGCGTCTGATGTTGCAATTTGCATCTTGATGACGCAGCAGCGGTGAGTTAGACTGCACGTTAGTGGACAGGACTGTAAGGCGTGGGGCTCGAGAGGGGAGTGGGGCTGGACTAGGGTAAGATCGGACAATGTGGGGGAAGGGTTGGGCTGGGAAAGGTATATGCGAGTTGGGGGGGGGGGAGGACTCTGCTGGAAGATTTGCAACAGTGCGAGGGTGTTGGGTGAAGTGCTGGGCTGGTAGAGGTGGCTAGGCTGGTAGAGGCAAGGGGGACTTACGGTAGCGCTTGGCTGGCGGACGTGGGGGGTGGTAGGGGGGGGGGGGATTGGTGGCTTGGTTGGGCTGGTAGAGGCGGAAGGGACTTGGTTGGGCTGGTACGAGGCGGGCTTTGTGCTGGTACAGTACTCTACAAAATTCGGCCAGTGAGGCGACGCGAATTAATACATGTGCAATTACAGCCACCAAAGGTGCCTGCCAGAACTGACAACCAATGGCTAGGTGGGCAGAATTGTCGGTATCAGATGAAACGAAACTCGCTATCTGAAATTTCGGACACGCATGCTCTGATAATTCAGACGAACTAAAATCCCTTCTCTTATGGATCAGACGAAATAAAAAGCACTGTCTTATGTTTCAGATGAAAGGAAAAATGAAGGTCTGAAAATCAGACCATCATACCAAATTGGTGTGATAACGAGAGCCCTGGGCACAACTTTGTTATTCGTTGATTTTGCATGCTCTGTTTGACAACTCATGAAAATAAAGACCCAATAAGGTAAGTTATGGCAAAATGGGCCATAAGAAGAAATTTGTTCTGTGGAAGAAGTGGTAGTTAAATGCTTTCAATGTCATTTTATAGATGACTATATTTACCTAGGTTAGGTGTAAGGCGCTGTAGAAACGCGTTCGCAAAATGCTTCCTGGAAACGGTTCCGTTACCACCGAGGATTCTGTTGACTCATCCGAACAATCCCACTCGAGGCATCCTTACGCACTGAAGTAGCCGTCGATACCGTCTAACTCTACTTAGAGCGCCACCCGATATTGTCACAGGCGACAACTAGGGCACCTGTCAGGGTCGGCTTCGTCCCAACCAATCATCGCGTGGCGCATCGTCGAAGGGTGAGGAAGGTGGGGCGCGGCGTAAGGGAAGGAGGCTGAGCGGCGGGAGATGGTGCCTGCCTCCCGGGAGGAGAAGAGAGAGAGAGAGAGAGTGGGAGCGGAGAGAATTTCGAGAATGCTCAAAAGTGACTCCAATAGGACAGGAGTGAATGGCAGATGGTGAGGCGTGTTAGCGACTTTTGAGGCGCCCCGAAGGTCGACAGGATTGTGTGGCAGTTGGTGAAGGAGCTGGGGTGGGCCGTAAGGCGAGGGGGAGGAGGTGATTGAGAAGCGCTAGCGCTTCTCCCTTCTCTCTTCCGAAGGTAGTCCACTCTCGTCATCCCCGCCCTTCCCATTCTCCCCCTCTCCCTCGCCGTCTCCCCTCCTGCCGTTAACGCCCTTCCCATCTCTCCGAACCTCCCACCCCCCAATCCCTCCTCCGTCGCATCTCACCACCCGCACCTTCCCACAGGCGGCACACACACGGCAGGCGGCAGGCGGCAGGCGGCAGGCAACAGGCAGCAGGCGGCAGGCAGCAGGCGGCAGGCAACAGGGAACGGGCAACAGGGAACGGGCAACAGGGAACGGGCAACCAGCGGCAGGTGGCAGGGGGGCATGGGGGGCGACAGCGACCGCACTGGCAAGGCGAGTGACAAACAGCGCCTTTGAGTGTCATGGGACTGGCAAGGCGAGTTGCACTGTCGACCACACCATTCCCACAGGAGGCGGATTATTAACATAACCATTGTCGTCGTCATCATCATTGCTGTTGAATCTCCCCTTCCTTATGCTCCTCACTCTGCCTCTCTCTCTGCATAGCGGACTTAACACCCTCTGACTGACTTCTTTATTTCCTTCGAACTGCATGCATGACAAACTGAGCATGTTTATGGCAAGCTGATGGCTTGTGGATGGCATGTGGATGGCATGTGGATGGCATGTGGATGGCACGTGGGTGGCATGTGGGTGGCATGTGGATGGCACGTGGGTGGCATGTGGGTGGCATGTGGATGGCACGTGGGTGGCATGTGCATGTGCATGGCAGCAGGTGCAGGAGCGGTTAGCGCGAAGGGTGAAGGATGGGGAGTTTTACGAGGCACAGCAGCTCTACAAGAGCCTCGCTACAAGGTGATTCGTCTGCACGCTTCAGTAACGATTTACTGCAAGTTGCTAACCTGCTTCGAGGCGATTCACTTCAAGTTGTTTTTCTTCGAAATGGTTTCGCTTCGTATCGGAATAATTCCCTTGTGAATTCATGCAGCTGCAGAAGTTTTTGGTGTGCCTCTCTAATGCGCTCCCTTCCACTTGCACTTGCACATTGCGTCTCTCCCTCTTGGCAGGTACTCCTCCCAGGTCAAGTACAAAGACGCATGGCGCTGCTTCTGCCGCATCTTATGATGATCATGCCCCTCTCTTTCCCTTTCTCCCTTCGACATTGCACTTCAAGTACGAAGATGCAGCGGCACTGCTGCCATCAGGCCCGTGCAAGCATGTGCAGCAGTGGGTGGTGGTGATTGTCGCACCCTTCAACCCGGTTCTTGCTCAGATCTTTGTGCTCCTTCCACCCCCCGAACCAAGGTACTCCTCACACTTCAAGTACGAGCACGCCATGGCGTTGCTGCAGGCAGGCGCGTGTGTGTGTTGTGTTCAATTGCAGCAGTGGGTGATGATGGCCCCGCCCCGCTCGCCCCTCACCTCCGCTCCCTCTCCTCTGCATCTTGCATCTCCCTCTCCTCTGCATCTTGCATCTCCCTCTCCTCTGCATCTTGCATCTCCCTCTCCTCTGCATCTTGCACCTCCCTCTCCTCTGCATCTTGCATCTCCCTCTCCTCTGCATCTTGCATCTCCCTCTCCTCTGCATCTTGCATCTCCCTCTCCTCTGCATCTTGCATCTCCCTCTCCTCTGCATCTTGCATCTCCCTCTCCTCTGCATGTCCCCCTCTGCATCCCCCTCTGCCTGTCCCCCTCTGCATCCCCCTCTGTCTGTCCCCCTCTGCATCCCCCTCTGCCTGTCCCCCTCTGCATCCCCCTCTGTCTGTCCCCCTCTGCATCTCCCTCTGCCTGTCCCCCTCTGCATCCCCCTCTGTCTGTCCCCCTCTGCATCCCCCTCTGCCTGTCCCCCTCTGCATCCCCCTCTGTCTGTCCCCCTCTGCATCCCCCTCTGCCTGTCCCCCTCTGCATCCCCCTCTGCCTGTCCCCCTCTGCATCCCCCTCTGTCTGTCCCCCTCTGCATCCCCCTCTGTCTGTCCCCCTCTGCATCTCCCTCTGTCTGTCCCCCTCTGCATCCCCCTCTGTCTGTCCCCCTCTGCATCCCCCTCTGTCTGTCCCCCTCTGCATCCCCCTCTGTCTGTCCCCCTCTGCATCTCCCTCTGCCTGTCCCTCCCCAGGTACTCCTCGCAGTTCAAGTACGAGGACGCCATGGCGCTGCTGCAGTCAGGGGCGTGTGTGCAGTTGGAGCACGGGCAGGTGACCAGTGGCGGGGAGCTCGCTCTGCTGCTCACCGACTTACTCTCCTCCACCGAGACGCCCTGCTGGGAGGACTCCCTGGGTGAGCTCTCAGTGTGAGGCAGCTGAGCCCCTTATGTGCATCAGTCCCCGCTCATCTACCCCCACTGCGACGTGTATGAAGATTGGTTTTGAGACGTCTCAAAACCAATCAGTCCCCGCTCATCTACCCCCACTGCGACCTCCCATCTCATCCTTTTATCGTCCCGTCTGCCTCGCATCAACCGCCCTTCCCCCCTCCACAGCGCATCACAGCCGTCCACGCCATCTGCTCCGACCCCCTCATCCCCCAACATCTTCCCGCCTACCCGCCCTTGTTCCCTCCCCCTCCTACCCCTCCCCAGAGCGCATCACCGCAGTGTACACCAGCTTCCCGCGCTCAACCGACCCATCAGGTCTGCTCCCGGGTGAATCCGAGGAGGCGGCCAGGCTCAGAGTGGATGGGTGCAAGCGCTTCCTCAGAGCTGCGCTCAAGTACGTGCCCCTGGCCAGGACTCACACGTGGAAGTCTCACCTCGCCCCATCCGCTGCTCCTTGGTGAAACGGACGAGATGGCCACGCTCAGAGTGGGCACTTCCTCACGGCTGCACTCCACTCCACTCCAGCGACGTGCTTTGCAGACAGATGCCAAGAGGGAGTCCCTAGAGGACTTTGCTCAAATCCCAAATTGCTTCATAGGCGCTGTTGGGTGGTTGCTTACAGAAGCGTAAGGTTGGGTCCTTGTGGGTCACCTGGTGGTCAACCCAGTTCCCTGAAATCCTCCCAGCCCCATCCAGCCCCATGCAGCCCCATGCAGCCCCATGCAGCCCCATGCAGCCCCATGCAGCCCCATCCAGCCCCATGCAGCCCCATGCAGCCCCATGCAGCCCCATCCAGCCCCATGCAGCCCCATGCAGCCCCATCCAGCCCCATGCAGCCCCATGCAGCGCCATGCAGCCCCCAGGCAAATTCAAAACACTCATCACCCTCCTCGCCCACGCCCCCCTCCTCACCCTCTCCCCCCAACCCTGTCTCCCTGTACCCCCTCCGCCTCACCAGGTGGTCCGCCCAGTTCCCGGAAATGCTCTCTGCCCCATCCGGCCCCCAGGCAAACTCAGCACCCTCCTTGCCCTCCGCCCCATCCTCCTTCCCCCCTCCCTGTCCGCCTTCCCCCCTCCCTGTCCGCCTTCCCCCCTCCCTGTCCGCCTTCCCCCCTCCCTGTCCGCCTTCTCCCCCTCACCAGGTGGTCAGCCCAGTTCCCCGAGATGCGATCAGCGCCATCCAGCCCCCAGGCGCAAGCAAAGCCCTCATCGCCCACAGCGTCCTCCCCCGCCGCCCTGGCCTCCCTGGGCTCGCCGGCCATTCACCTCATGCTCGCCCACTGCCTCTCGTCCCAGCTGCCTCCTCATGAACGGGTTGGTGCTTTCCTTTTCTCCTCTCCCCCTCGTCCCCCTCCTTCCCCCTCTTTCATTCTCCCTCCTCTTCCCTTCCCCCTCTTCCTCGCCTCCCTTGCCCTCTCCCCCCTCCCAATCTTCCTCCGCCCTGGCCTCCCTGGCCTCCCCACCCATTCACCCCATGCTCTCTCACTGCCTCCCCTCCCAGCTGCCTCCGCACGAAAGGGTTGGTCCTTCTTCCGTCCCCCCTTTTTCTCTCCCCTCCACACACCTCATGCTTCTACATCCCATGTCTATCGCCTCCATCATGTATCCTGAGAAACTACAGCAGGGTTCTTCCACTTTGTGTGCTCAGACAACCTATGTTGGAAAAGTCGCGCCCAGCGCATTGTACGCAAGCGTATATACGCTTGCGTATAATGCGCTATACGCTGAATGCCTGACCTTGAAAGTCGCGAAAAGTACGCTGCCCGGGCAGGATAAAACTTTTCCCGGGCAGAGGGGAAAAATCCCCTCCAGGAGGGGGGGGGGGAGAGGGGGGAGAGGGGAGGTTGTACCATACATTTTTGTTACAACATGCAAATTTCACCTACTCTAATCTAACAACATGCATCTCCTACACTAACCTACACATGCATCCCCCCAGCCACCATCCGCCCATGCATACTGTCTACCCCACCCCCTACTTCCTCCCTCTACTCCCCCCGTCCCTTCCTTCCTCCTCTACTTGTACTCATCCTCCAGCTCTTCCTCCTCCCCCTCCTCCTCATCCTCCTCCAGAACCTCCTTGTACCCTTCCGGCAAGGGGGCCTCAGGGATGTTCCCCGAGCGAACCGTCACCACCTCAGGGCCCTTGTGCCAGTTGCGCACAATGTTCCAATTGTGCGCAACATACACGAGGTCCCGACACTTCTCGGACCCCAACCTGTTGCGCTTGGCAGTGTGGATCGACTCCCACACTGCCCAGTTCCTCTCACACGCCGATGCGGACACGGGCTGAGAGAGAACGCGGCAGGCGAGCGTTGTCAGCTCGGGGTGGTCCGTCCCGTGCCACGTCCACCAATCCACGGCCGTCTTCTTACCGGCCTTCACGAGCTCACGGTCAGTGATGACGTCAGGTAGGCCGAAGCTCCCCTGGAGGGTGTTGAATGCCGTCAGCCCGTCCTGGATGACGTGGGAAGCACGCAGCTCTTCGCCCTCCTTGCGCGTCACCGTCTGCCCCCCGAAGTGACGAGAGACAAGCGCCTTGAAGACGCGCGTGCACTCCAGGTCGGTCCGGAAGATGCCTTCCTCTTGGTTGACCGGATTGAGGATCCGGCCAACCACGTGCATGGCACACGCCATGCTGTTGTCCCAGCGCTTCTGGACGATGTTGGTCACCTCCGTGCGTTCAGTGCTGGACAGCACCAATCCCGTCTCCTCCTCCTCCAGCTTCGCATTGATGTCTTCCGTGAGCTGCAGCATGAGATCGTAGATCTTGCCCATCATGGCCTTGGCCGTCGAGTCGGTCTTGCGCATGACGAGAAAGGGGATCTTCAGGAGGGCGACGAAGAATTCTGCCCCTTTCCACCAGAGGGCATCCATGATCATGGCTGCGAAGGGCTCGACTGGCGGCTTCCTCCCCTTCGCCCAATCCTGCCACTCCGGGCTCAGCACCATGTCCGTCAATGCACTCCGCACCTCGCAAAGCCGCTGCACCGCGATGAATTGCGTGCCAAATCTGGTGCCCGCCGGCTTCAGCACCTGCTTCCCCCTCCCTCCCTTCACCTGCGGGCTTCTCATGTAACCTTTGGTGAAATGGTGGGCACGCACAAAGGTAATAATCAACCCCGCCTTTGCCACAATGTCTTTTGCCCAATCCATTTTCCGAATATCTTCCATGAGCAGATCCATGACGTGAGTCGCGCACGGTACATGCTCAATGTGAGGAAATTCTTGCATGAGCTCCCGACATGCAGCCGCGTAATTGCTGCCCCCATCCATGCAGAAGGCAACGATGTTGGCGGGCCCCACCTTCTCAATGATGGGGCGCAAAACGGATGCAATGTAACCTCCCGTCTTCGTCTCCATCTTACAGTCTATGCTCTCGGCGAACACAGCACCGGAGTCGTTGATGAGCAGGATGTTGGCTTGGGGACGGCCACTTTTGTCCGTCATCATGTCCGAACCGATCGTCACTCCATCCCGCTTCCAGCTCGCAGCGATGGGAGCGAGGCCCCGCTCGATCTTTCCGCGGCAGCGCTGCAGGCCGGCGCCACCAACATACCGCCGCTTCGGCGGAACGTAGCCATGGCCCGCGTCCGCGATGCTGCGCACAGCGTTGCGCCAGAGAGGGTGATCGGCGAGATGCTCCGGGAGGTGAAGTGCCGCCCACATGAGGCAGATGGCGTCGTCTGCCGAATCTTTCGCACACGACGCCCCCTCCCCGTAAAAGTCTTCCATGCACTGCTTCTTCGATCCACCCGCACACGCCTCGATCGCCATCTCTTCCGCCCTCTTCCTCCCTTCCCTGCGGGCATTTTTACCTTCGTACAATTCGCGGACGGCGTTGCGGTCAGCAGGAGGGATCGGCGCCTTGCAAAGACGGACGTCCTTCCGTTTCAGCCCTTTCCAGCGCGTGATGTGTTGCGCACAACAGAAGGCGCCGCCTACGAACTTAAGCTTGCAATACCGGCATGTGCGGAGAGTTCGCTCAGGACCAGTTGGGGAACCTTCGGTAGAGGTAATGAAATGCTTAAAAATAACATGGGTGTTCTCAGGAACATCCCCGCCGTCCGCCATGGTCGCGTCATTCGAAACACTAGGAGCCTCACTAGTGGCACTCGCGGGAGTACCAGTAGGAGTCGACATCAAGTGGAGCTGGCCGGGTGCGTTGAGAGAGAATGAAAGAGAGATACTACACATGACGGGAAACAGCTTACCTTATAGTCCACGCTGTGGTTGAACCACCTCCGCTGGTTGACGACATTCGTGTTTGTGTGTTGGAGTCGCGCGATAACATAGGGTGCAATGCGGTTCTGACTTTCCCACGTCCCCAACTTTTGACAGGTGTGGGTGACAATGTGTTTGGGAGGTGCGTACAAATTGGGTTGGGACGTGCGTACATTTTGAGTCGCGTCGCACATTCGCAATTCGTTCGCGACTACACAAATCTGGGTTTTTTTCCGGTCAGCCCGATTTTTACCCTACGAATATACGTACGAATTGCGTACACCGTATATTCGTTAACGCCTATACGGTGTGCGCTTATGGTTTCTGGCGACTTTTCCAACATAGCAGACAACCCAAGACTCTTCTGAGTCGACTCAATTGTCCTCCCTGGGCCCCGCCCCCCACGCAGGACTATGCAGCGGCGTTCTTCCACTTTGTGTACTCGGACGACCCCGCCCTCTTTGCTCACAGCCTGGCGGAATACGCACAGCAGGTAGCAACAGGGATGTGTGCCTGAAGGTGCTTTGCACACCGTATTCTATGCGATAGCAACAGGGGGCGTGTGTGTGTGTGTGTTGCACACAGCTTGCAATGCAATCATGAAATCTCACCTTTGATTTTGTGCGTAGCAACGGCTCCACGCTGGGTTCTCCATGTTTCATCCATCTTCGGCGGTCATTGCCACCCTTCCTTCCCACAATTCAAATCTCTTTCTTCTCCTGCCGTCCCTTTCCTCTGATTCCTTCCTTCCGTTGCACTGTGATTTGCACCGCTACCTTTGCAAAATGCATTTGGCCTTCTTAGACCCATCCAAATATTCCTTCCTTGTCCCTCTGCTTGCTTTTTTCCATTGCGCTGCGTGAGCACTGCAGTGCTACCTCGGCGAGAGGGACCTCGTCATTGCCAGGGCTGTGCTCCAGTAAGTGCTGCCCCTTGCAATCGTATCCTTTCGAGTCAATGAAAAAGATTTGTGATTTCCATTGCACCACCGCTTTCTCAGTCTCTCACCTGGAATGGGGTGCCGACATGCACTGACATGACATGCTACGCCTTCTGGTCAAGGGAGAATCTAGACTTTCATGCCGGCACCCCAAAATGGATGCTGTACAGTACAGGCTCTCATGCTTGGGGTCTACCATGTCAGAGTGCGTTTTATGGTCTACCATGCCCCAGATAGAGATTGAAGTTGACCAAAAAACACACTCTTTTGATTCTTCTTACACCTCCCCTTTCTTCCCGCGCCTCTCCTCTCCATGTTAATCGCGCTTTGAAGCCCTCACAGCAATTGCTCTGATTAGCAGCCCACCGTCCGTCTCATTTCCCCATAACGTGGCTCAGCTTGTCGCCTTCCTCGCCTCCCCCATATCCCCACTCTCCCAGGTGTTCGGCAGCAGGGACTGCAGCGACAAATCTTTGGACTATTCCTCGCCCATGCCCCCCCTCGCCCATGCCTCCCCTCGCCCATGCCTCCCTTCGCCCATGCCTCCTCTTGCCGATGCACCCTTCCTGCCATGCCCCTCCTCTCTTAGGTGTCTGGCGGCAGGGCGACTGCAGCAGGGCAAGCAGCTCTGGCACGACCTCAAAACGAAGCAGGCAGGCGTCTGGGGAGCGGATGACCATGCTGCTGGTGATGATGGTGCTGATGCTGATGGTGCTGCTGACGCTGCTGCTGCTGTGGACAGTGGTGCTACTGAAGACAGAGCTGGTGCTGCAGCTAGCAAGTGGCAGGAGTCTCCCCTCTTGCGTTTCACTGACCTTCTCCTCACTGCGTAAGAAATCTCCACCAACCACCCGCTCCCACCCCTCTCCACCCGCTCCCACCTCACTCCACCTGCACTCACCTCCGCACTCCACCTGCACTCACCAGCAGGTGAAAATCAGTGAACGGTTAGCTTCAAATTTATTCTGTCCTATTATCATCCATGGCCTGCGGCTGCGGGGGGCGCCTCCCCCAAATGCTTCTCTTCTTCCTCTCATGATCCTCCTGTCTTCCGCCCCTCATCCCCTCACCACCATACAGAGCTGATCGCAGGGCGCCATCACTTTTGTCTCATCTGCGCCGCCGCTATGAGCCGTCCCTCCAACGCGACCCTGCCTTCCCTCCTGTATGTTCCTTCGAGGGTCCCTGTTCCTCACTCCCTCACGCCTCACCTCCTCATTTAATGGGTCCTTGCTCTGTTGATAGATATTTAAGATATAGAGGCTCTTAACACACTTTTAATCCACACTAGGTAGTCCCCACAAGGTCACCTCCAAAGGTCTTTGGGTGCCTGGTAGAACCAGCCCCTATCCAAGGGTCCATGTTTGAAGAGGGATTTCCGTAAGTGCAAAACTTATCGTGCGTTTTAGAGCGTTCAAAAACTTCGTTGCGCAGCGTTGACAACGAAATGTGCTCATGTGCAGAATACCTCTTCACGTCAATACGTTGATAGAGCAAGTTAACTCGTCAAAGAGATTCAGAAAATATTTCCACTACAAAGGATGATTACAATCAAGCAAAAGCACACATTTTATATTTCGCCTAGCACACATCTTAAAGCTTAAATGATCACGCCTACCCTCCTCACTTTATCACGCCTACCCTCCTCACTTGATCACACCTACCCTCCCCTAGCTCTTACTCCCTGAAGCTTCCTTCCCTCTCTTCCCCTCTTCGTCTTGTTTCTCGCTTCGCTGGATGGATTCCCTTTTCTCTGCTGGAGCGTGGAGCCATCCTTGCACCCTACCCTTGCCTTTGGAAAGCATGCATTGAATCTCGTTTTCTTTTTTCTCTCCGCTCCTCGTACGACCTACCGCATACCGACCCCACCCCACCCTTTCATTCCTGCCCAAAATTGTGCAATTCAATTTTAACATCCCTTTGCCTCGCCTGCACAGCTGCTAGATGACATTGCCTTCCGCCTCTTCGGAGTGCCGCGGCCTGCTGCAGCACCCAACTTCCTAACCGACATGCTTAAGGTGAGACATGTCGAAAGTGAGACGTGTTCAAGGTGAGGCATCCTAAGATAAGATACTCTTAATGATTCGCACAGCATCATGCGACTTCATTTTGAGGGGGCCAAGGGAGAGGGGCAGGTATAGTGGGGGAGGCATTCATGGTGATAGGTGCAGGCATGGTGAGAAAGGATGGGAATTGCATGTTGCAGTGGCCATGATTATTGTCGTAGGTGGGGGAAACGTTCCCACGGTGAATGTACAGGCATCACACCCCCATGCTTCACATCGCCATGTGTCACACCCCCACGCTTCACAACGCCATGTGTCACACCCCCATGCTTCAAATCGCCATGTGTCACACCCCCATGCTTCACATCGCCATGTGTCACACCCCCACGCTTCACAACGCTATGTGTCACACCCCCATGCTTTACATCGTCATGTGTCACACCCCCCACGCTTCACGCCTTTCACGCAGTGTGTCTTTTGCATGCCTCCGTCTCTATTCTGCATCCCCTGCATTCATCTCTGCTCTCTACTCCCTGCCCCCTGCTGCTGCATGTGCAGCTTGTGATGGCAGAGGAGACACCAGCATACCGGTAGCTGTTGGTAAACTCAATCGTCTTGTAGAATATATGACTTGGTTTTTGTGTATCATGATGGCTTATGTCTTACTGTGCAACCATCTTCGCAGTGCTTCATCCAATGTCAAACGTTCCAAGAAATGTGGCAGGTGACTAAGGTGTGCTGTTTCGAAGAGATTTACAACGTACATATGATGGAAACGTGGAAAGTTTTTGGGCAAACACAAAATGCCCATAACGTTGGAAAGTTTACTCAGTGAATCCTTTCCAAGATTTTTGGTAACATTCTGCTATGCACGGGACAGAATCAAACCTATAGGTGGGCTGGTCACACCTTCAACCCACACCCCTCGACTGCAAGCGATGCCGGCTCTCTAAATCCATCATCTCACCACGTGCAAGCAACCCAGCCAGTAAATACCATCAGTCAGTCTGCATGCGCGTCAGCACTGTGCGTCAATGCTCTGCCTTGCTCTTCTTTTTCTTCTTCGGCTTCTTCACGGCATCAGCCAGTGTGAGAGACTCCTCCTTCACCCTGCTCCCTGCACCTGCCGCTGCCGCTGCCGCTGGCAAATCCCCTTCACCTTTCCCAGCAGCTGGCACGGCCCGGGCGGCAGAGGCCTTGGAGGTAGGGGCAGGAGGGGCGGCAGTGGATGGCAGCAGGTCGGCGATGGCGTCTAGTTCCGATCCCAGGCGGGCTGGGGTGGTGCGGGAGAGGAGAGGGGGGATGAAAGTGGTTAGGTGGGAAGGGGAGACAGAGGAGTGTGCTTGGGAGTCGACTCAAGAGTCACTGTGGACAGGGTTGGCGATGGCATCTCGCTCTGATCCCAACCGGGCTGGGATGGTGCAGGACGAGAGGTGTATGAGAGGAGCATGAGAGGAGCATGAGAGGAGGATGAGAGGAGTATGAGAGGAGGATGAGAGGAGTATGAGAGGAGGATGAGAGGAGTATGAGAGGAGGATGAGAGGAGGATGAGAGAAGCATGAGAGGAGGCGTCACCTGCTGTTGCTCCCTTGTTGCTCTTGTTGTGGTGACGCTCCTCTTGCAACCTGTGATGTGATGTGAACCATGAGCCAACACAAAGCGACACGACAACCACACACACAGTCAGGCAGGCAAGCACCACAAATGCGCACAGCCAGGGGTGCCCAGCCTTTGAGCATGCCTTGAAGGACAATACCATGCCCATGAGAATGGTACCATCAATGGTACCCCATGGAGCACTTAACGCCCACAGGCAGGCAGCAGTGAAGGCATCACCTGTAAGCTGTAGAGAGGAAAAGCGCAAGAATAGCAGAAGTGAGAGCTCACCACGATGACACCCCTCCTTCGAAGAGTGCATCCACACCCCCTCCTGCTGCTCCCCCTCTCCCCCCATCCCCCTCACCCTCTTCCTCTTCGTCCTCACCATCCTCCCCATCACTTGATTCCTCCTCCCCTTCCTCCCCCTCCTCCCCTTCCTCCCCCTCCTCCCCTTCATCGTCCTCCATGTGCTCTTCCTTCACCCTCCCACCATCACCATCACCATCACCACCACCATCACCATCACAACCTGCCTGCCCTGCCCGCACGCCCCCTCCTTTCCTCTGCACGGCAGCAATCTCCGCCGCACCAATCACACCCCCCTTCAGCCCCCCTGCCCCCTCTGCGCCCCCTGCCACTGTGTCCAGTCCCACTGCTGCTGCTGCACCGGCAGCAGGGGAGGCATGTCGCTTCACTTTCCTCCGCTGCCGCTCTGCTGCCAGTGCTGCCACCTGAAGGTGCGAGGGGATGGGGCAGGGGAAGGGGTGAAGACGTGCATGTGCATGCCCATGCCCAGGATGACACTTGCATGCCCAGGAGGACACTTGCATGCCCAGGAGGACACTTGCATGCCCAGGAGGACACTTGCATGCCCAGGAGGACACTTGCACGCCGCAAGGATGTAGCGCCTCCATCCCCATGCCCCGCCACCATTGCCTCGTTCCATTATGCACACTTTTGAATGCATTGATCACCATACCTTGTTGCAACGTGCAAGCCACTTTCCAGTCAATCAACCCCAATCCGACCTACATCCCTTCACTGCAGTCGTCACCAACTCGCCCACACCATCACACCTTATCCGTAAGCATTCTGACCATGCGTTGAGGCACGGAGGCAGCCATGCGGCAGCAGCACTTGAGCTGGGGGAGTGACACCCCCACACCCCCACAGCTCAGCAGCGAGACAACACCTTGTCCATGCGCAGCACCACCCCACCCCAACCCACCCAAGCTCACCTTATCAGTGAGCGTTTTGATCATGTGTTGGGCCACAGAGGCAGCGACACGGCAGCAGCGCATGAGCTGGGGGAGTGACACCCCGACACCCCCGCCCTTCTGCACGCTGCACACATCCCCCACCGCATTCACCAGCACTGTGCACCTCCCCGCCTGGGCTGCCTCCTCCTTGTAGCTGGGATCCATGACCTGGGGTGGGAGGCAGGGGTGCACCGGGGCTAGGTTGGAGGCAGCACAGGCGTTGTGAGACGGTTGGAGGCAGGAGGTTGGAGGCACAGGAGTTAGGTTGGTGGGGGTAACATGCCCACTCCTCCTCACATCTGCATGCTGCACACATCCCCCACCGCGTTCACCAGCACTATGCAGCGCCCCGATTGAAGCTGAGGTCCATGAGCTGGCATGGGATGGTGGGAGTTGGAGGTGGGTGGGTGGAGGCACAGGGGTTGTGTGGCCACGCCCCTGCCACACTGCGCATTGCACGCTGCACACACCCCCCACCACATTCACCACCACTGTGCAGCGCCCCACCTGGGCTGCCTCCTCCTTGTAGCTGGGATCCATGAGCTGACATGGGATGGTGGGAGGCGGGTGGTTGGACGCACAGGGTTAGGTTGGTGTTTCATGCGCTCGGGGAGTAGCACCCCAACGCCCCCGCCCTTCTGCATGATGCACACATCCCCCACTGCGTTCACCAGCACTATGCACCTTCCTTGTTGCGCTGCCTCCTCCTTTAACTGGAATCCATGACCTGGGGTTCAACAGCGCTGTGTGCCGCCCTGCCTGCACCACTTCCTCCTTGGAACTCGGATCCATCACCTGGGGTGGCATGGGTTGACCGTCGATGCACAGGGGTCATATGCACGAACCTGAAATAGCTCTTATGCATGAACCCAAACAAGACCGCATACATGCGACAGAGAGAGCTCCTCACTCAGTTCAGCATGATAAGAGATGTCACAGCTCGTTGCTCACACAGTGCCCACTCGGAGCCCACACAATCATCAGGACGCAGCACAATCATGCCTCTCACACATGCATGCATGAAAGTATGCATTTACCACCAGCTGTAACTGCATGCATGGACTCAAGAGGAAGGCTGCGCACATGTTGCTTTACACTGGAGCTTTGTGTTGTGGGACAGCCACAAGCTGTGACCTTGCTCTGAGTGCACTGAACTGAAGCGAATAGACAGCTCTCCCTCCGTCGCATCGCGAGTAAGAACAGGCAGGGGAGGGAGTTCAACGTGCGTGCTTGTGAACCCAATAGAGAGCACATGCTCGCCCCCCCTCCTGCCCACCACATGCGTCCTGCTGACTTGGATGCCCGGCCCCGGATAGCAAGGAGGCAGGCACACCTGGGCGGCTGAGAAATGATGCACTGAGTCCTGCTCTCATGTTCGCCCTCGGACACGCTGGCGTGATCCGTCACTCATGGCCCACCCATCATGCACCACTCATGGCACACCCATCACGCACCACTCATGGCACACCCATCACGCACCACTCATGGCACACCCATCACGCACCACTCATGGCACACCCATCACGCACCACTCATGGCACACCCATCACGCACCACTCATGGCACACCCATCACGCACCACTCATGGCCCACCCATCACGCACCACTCATGGCACACCCATCACGCACCACTCATGGCACACCCATCACGCACCACTCATGGCCCACCCATCACGCACCACTCATGGCACACCCATCACGCACCACTCATGGCACACCCATCATGCACCACTCATGGCACACCCATCACGCACCACTCATGGCACACCCATCACGCACCACTCATGGCCCACCCATCACGCACCACTCATGGCACACCCATCACGCACCACTCATGGCACACCCATCACGCACCACTCATGGCACACCCATCACGCACCACTCATGGCACACCCATCACGCACCACTCATGGCACACCCATCATGCACCACTCATGGCACACCCATCACGCACCACTCATGGCACACCCATCACGCACCACTCATGGCACACCCATCATGCACCACTCATGGCACACCCATCACGCACCACTCATGGCCCACCCATCACGCACCACTCATGGCCCACCCATCACGCACCACTCATGGCACACCCATCACGCACCACTCATGGCACACCATCACGCACCACTCATGGCACACCCATCACTGCACCACTCATGGCACACCCATCACGCACCACTCATGGCACACCCATCACGCACCACTCATGGCACACCCATCACGCACCACTCATGGCACACCCATCACGCACCACTCATGGCACACCCATCACGCACCACTCATGGCACACCCATCACGCACCACTCATGGCACACCCATCACGCACCACTCATGGCACACCCATCATGCACCACTCATGGCCCACCCATCACGCACCACTCATGGCACACCCATCACGCACCACTCATGGCACACCCATCACGCACCACTCATGGCCCACCCATCACGCACCACTCATGGCACACCCATCACGCACCACTCATGGCACACCCATCACGCACCACTCATGGCACACCCATCACGCACCACTCATGGCCCACCCATCACGCACCACTCATGGCACACCCATCACGCACCACTCATGGCCCACCCATCACGCACCACTCATGGCCCACCCATCACGCACCACTCATGGCACACCCATCACGCACCACTCATGGCACACCCATCACGCACCACTCATGGCACACCCATCACGCACCACTCATGGCACACCCATCACGCACCACTCATGGCACACCCATCACGCACCACTCATGGCACACCCATCACGCACCACTCATGGCACACCCATCATGCACCACTCATGGCACACCCATCACGCACCACTCATGGCCCACCCATCACGCACCACTCATGGCCCACCCATCACGCACCACTCATGGCACACCCATCACGCACCACTCATGGCACACCCATCACGCACCACTCATGGCACACCCATCACGCACCACTCATGGCACACCCATCACGCACCACTCATGGCACACCCATCACGCACCACTCATGGCACACCCATCACGCACCACTCATGGCACACCCATCACGCACCACTCATGGCACACCCATCACGCACCACTCATGGCCCACCCATCATGCACCACTCATGGCCCACCCATCACGCACCACTCATGGCACACCCATCACGCACCACTCATGGCCCACCCATCACGCACCACTCATGGCCCACCCATCACGCACCACTCATGGCCCACCCATCACGCAACACTCATGGCACACCCATCACGCACCACTCATGGCACACCCATCACGCACCACTCATGGCACACCCATCACGCACCACTCATGGCACACCCATCACGCACCACTCATGGCACACCCATCACGCACCACTCATGGCACACCCATCATGCACCACTCATGTCACACCCATCACGCACCACTCATGGCACACCCATCACGCACCACTCATGGCACACCCATCACGCACCACTCATGGCACACCCATCATGCACCACTCATGGCACACCCATCACGCACCACTCATGGCCCACCCATCACGCACCACCCATGGCCCACCCATCACGCACCACTCATGGCCCACCCATCACGCATCACTCATGGCACACCCATCACGCACCACTCATGGCCCACCCATCACGCACCACTCATGGCACACCCATCACGCACCACTCATGGCCCACCCATCACGCACCACTCATGGCACACCCATCACGCACCACTCATGGCCCACCCATCATGCACCACTCATGGCCCACCCATCACGCAACACTCATGGCACACCCATCACGCACCACTCATGGCACACCCATCACGCACCACTCATGGCCCATCCATCACGCACCACTCATGGCCCACCCATCACGCACCACTCATGGCCCACCCATCACGCACCACTCATGGCCCACCCATCACGCACCACTCATGGCACACCCATCACGCACCACTCATGGCACACCCATCACGCACCACTCATGGCCCACCCATCACGCACCACTCATGGCACACCCATCACGCACCACTCATGGCCCACCCATCATGCACCACTCATGGCCCACCCATCACGCAACACTCATGGCACACCCATCATGCACCACTCATGGCCCACCCATCACGCACCACTCATGGCACACCCATCACGCACCACTCATGGCCCACCCATCATGCACCACTCATGGCCCACCCATCACGCAACACTCATGGCCCACCCATCATGCACCACTCATGGCCCATCCATCACGCACCACTCATGGCACACCCATCACGCACCACTCATGGCACACCCATCACGCACCACTCATGGCCCACCCATCACGCACCACTCATGGCCCACCCATCACGCAACACTCATGGCACACCCATCACGCACCACTCATGGCACACCCATCACGCACCACTCATGGCACACCCATCACGCACCACTCATGGCCCACCCATCACGCACCACTCATGGCACACCCATCACGCACCACTCATGGCCCACCCATCACGCACCACTCATGGCACACCCATCACGCACCACTCATGGCCCATCCATCACGCACCACTCATGGCCCACCCATCACGCACCACTCATGGCACACCCATCACGCACCACTCATGGCCCACCCATCACGCACCACTCATGGCACACCCATCACGCACCACTCATGGCCCACCCATCACGCACCACTCATGGCCCACCCATCACGCACCACTCATGGCACACCCATCACGCACCACTCATGGCCCACCCATCACGCACCACTCATGGCCCACCCATCACGCACCACTCATGGCCCACCCATCACGCACCACTCATGGCACACCCATCACGCACCACTCATGGCACACCCATCACGCACCACTCATGGCACACCCATCACGCACCACTCATGGCACACCCATCACGCACCACTCATGGCACACCCATCACGCACCACTCATGGCACACCCATCACGCACCACTCATGGCACACCCATCACGCACCACTCATGGCACACCCATCACGCACCACTCATGGCACACCCATCACGCACCACTCATGGCACACCCATCATGCACCACTCATGGCACACCCATCACGCACCACTCATGGCACACCCATCACGCACCACTCATGGCACACCCATCATGCACCACTCATGTCACACCCATCACGCACCACTCATGGCACACCCATCACGCACCACTCATGGCACACCCATCACGCACCACTCATGGCACACCCATCATGCACCACTCATGGCACACCCATCACGCACCACTCATGGCCCACCCATCACGCACCACTCATGGCCCACCCATCACGCACCACTCATGGCACACCCATCACGCACCACTCATGGCACACCCATCATGCACCACTCATGGCACACCCATCACGCACCACTCATGGCCCACCCATCACGCATCACTCATGGCACACCCATCACGCACCACTCATGGCCCACCCATCACGCACCACTCATGGCCCACCCATCACGCACCACTCATGGCACACCCATCACGCATCACTGATGGCACACCCATCACGCACCACTCATGGCACACCCATCACGCACCACTCATGGCACACCCATCACGCACCACTCATGGCACACCCATCATGCACCACTCATGGCACACCCATCACGCACCACTCATGGCCCACCCATCACGCACCACTCATGGCCCACCCATCACGCACCACTCATGGCACACCCATCACGCACCACTCATGGCACACCCATCATGCACCACTCATGTCACACCCATCACGCACCACTCATGGCACACCCATCATGCACCACTGATGGCACACCCATCACGCACCACTCATGGCACACCCATCATGCACCACTCATGGCACACCCATCACGCACCACTCATGGCACACCCATCACGCACCACTCATGGCCCACCCATCACGCACCACTGATGGCACACCCATCACGCACCACTCATGGCACACCCATCACGCACCACTCATGGCACACCCATCACGCACCACTCATGGCACACCCATCACGCACCACTCATGGCACACCCATCACGCACCACTCATGGCCCACCCATCACGCACCACTCATGGCACACCCATCACGCACCACTCATGGCCCATCCATCACGCACCACTCATGGCCCACCCATCACGCACCACTCATGGCACACCCATCACGCACCACTCATGGCCCACCCATCACGCACCACTCATGGCACACCCATCACGCACCACTCATGGCCCACCCATCACGCACCACTCATGGCCCACCCATCACGCACCACTCATGGCACACCCATCACGCACCACTCATGGCCCACCCATCACGCACCACTCATGGCCCACCCATCACGCACCACTCATGGCCCACCCATCACGCACCACTCATGGCACACCCATCACGCACCACTCATGGCACACCCATCACGCACCACTCATGGCACACCCATCACGCACCACTCATGGCACACCCATCACGCACCACTCATGGCACACCCATCACGCACCACTCATGGCACACCCATCACGCACCACTCATGGCACACCCATCACGCACCACTCATGGCACACCCATCACGCACCACTCATGGCACACCCATCATGCACCACTCATGGCACACCCATCACGCACCACTCATGGCACACCCATCACGCACCACTCATGGCACACCCATCATGCACCACTCATGTCACACCCATCACGCACCACTCATGGCACACCCATCACGCACCACTCATGGCACACCCATCACGCACCACTCATGGCACACCCATCATGCACCACTCATGGCACACCCATCACGCACCACTCATGGCCCACCCATCACGCACCACTCATGGCCCACCCATCACGCACCACTCATGGCACACCCATCACGCACCACTCATGGCACACCCATCATGCACCACTCATGGCACACCCATCACGCACCACTCATGGCCCACCCATCACGCATCACTCATGGCACACCCATCACGCACCACTCATGGCCCACCCATCACGCACCACTCATGGCCCACCCATCACGCACCACTCATGGCACACCCATCACGCATCACTGATGGCACACCCATCACGCACCACTCATGGCACACCCATCACGCACCACTCATGGCACACCCATCACGCACCACTCATGGCACACCCATCATGCACCACTCATGGCACACCCATCACGCACCACTCATGGCCCACCCATCACGCACCACTCATGGCCCACCCATCACGCACCACTCATGGCACACCCATCACGCACCACTCATGGCACACCCATCATGCACCACTCATGTCACACCCATCACGCACCACTCATGGCACACCCATCATGCACCACTGATGGCACACCCATCACGCACCACTCATGGCACACCCATCATGCACCACTCATGGCACACCCATCACGCACCACTCATGGCACACCCATCACGCACCACTCATGGCCCACCCATCACGCACCACTGATGGCACACCCATCACGCACCACTCATGGCACACCCATCACGCACCACTCATGGCCCACCCATCACGCACCACTCATGGCACACCCATCACGCACCACTCATGGCACACCCATCATGCACCACTCATGGCACACCCATCACGCACCACTCATGGCACACCCATCATGCACCACTCATGGCACACCCATCACGCACCACTCATGGCACACCCATCACGCACCACTCATGGCCCACCCATCACGCACCACTCATGGCCCACCCATCACGCACCACTCATGGCACACCCATCACGCACCACTCATGGCACACCCATCATGCACCACTCATGGCACACCCATCACGCACCACTCATGGCCCACCCATCACGCACCACCCATGGCCCACCCATCACGCACCACTCATGGCACACCCATCACGCACCACTCATGGCACACCCATCACGCACCACTCATGGCACACCCATCACGCACCACTCATGGCACACCCATCATGCACCACTCATGGCACACCCATCACGCACCACTCATGGCACACCCATCACGCACCACTCATGGCACACCCATCATGCACCACTCATGGCACACCCATCACGCACCACTCATGGCACACCCATCATGCACCACTGATGGCACACCCATCACGCACCACTCATGGCACACCCATCACGCACCACTCATGGCACACCCATCATGCACCACTGATGGCACACCCATCACGCACCACTCATGGCACACCCATCACGCACCACTCATGGCACACCCATCATGCACCACTCATGGCACACCCATCATGCACCACTCATGGCACACCCATCACGCACCACTCATGGCACACCCATCACGCACCACTCATGGCACACCCATGACGCACCACGTCATTGCCATCGTTGAAGTATGCAAAGGTGACAGCAAGGGGCAGGTTGTGCACTGTGAGGGGTATGGGGTCGCGCTCCTGGGGGGGGAGGGGGGTGGTTGTGAGGGGGGGAGCAGAGGAGAGCAGAGAGGCAGAGGGTGGGTAGATGAAGGTGAAGGTGACAGCGAGAGGCAGGTTGTGCACTGTGAGCAGTATGGAGTCATGCTCCTAGGAGCAGGGGGTGGGGGGGCGATGGGGTGAGCACAAGAGATGGAAACAGAGAGGCGCAGAATGGGTAGAAAAAGATGAAGCACCCGCGAGAGCCAGGTTGTGCAGTGCACTATGAGGGGTAAGGATTCTCGCTGCTGGGAGGGGAGAAGGGACGGACGAGGAAGAGTGGGCAGAGAGCACGTTCTTGCAGTGCAGTGCAGTGCAGTGCAGTGCAGTGTGGGCAGTATGCGTCACGAAGGAAGGGGGCGAGGAGTGGCGAGGATGGTCTGTGCACGAGGGGAGTGAGCACTGAGGAGGCTGTGGATGCTCTGCACAGCACAGTGCGGATAACTTACTAAGTGAGGAGCGAGGATGTCAAGAGGGAGCGAAGCAGGGAGGAGGACGAGAGGAGAGAGTGTCGCAGGGTGAGCTTGGAGTGCGGGGGGCAGATGTTGGTGCACAAGCAGCGTGCTGCTGTGTGCCTACTATGGGTTGGCGTGCACTGTGGGTGTCAGTGGTGTGGATTCGTGTACGAGTGAAGGAAAAATGGTGACTCCACACACCACCACTCCCTTGCACTCAATGCACGTGTTGTGTTAACATGATCAGCGGAGAGCATCACATAGAGAGTATTGAATGGCTGTGTCAAGCTGACCGACCCGCTCACCTCCACTGAGTGCACCACCACTTGCATGCCATCGTCCCCCCCCACTGTCACTTCTGGCCGGCGGAACGCCAGCAGCGCTGCCACTGCTGCTAGACAGCACGCATCCACCAGGTTGCTGGAGGACGCAGGGGAGAAGGAGGAGAGGGGTCCAGTCCGGTTACAGAGGAAGGAAGCGTTTGATGCTTCCCAAGCAGCACGCGCCCCACCAGATTGCGACGGATACAGAGGCAGCAGGCATGAAGGGGGGAGGGTGGTGAAAGCAGTTGGGGCGAGAAGGAGTAAGATAATTAGAGCACAAAAGCCGCCAGCAGTGACCATGTGCAGCACGAATGCGAGGGAGCAGAGGCAGTGAGTGTGTGGCGAGAAAGGCAAGGTGGTGCAGGGTGTGTGAAAGGTGGTGCAGGGTGTGTGAAAGGTGGTGCAGGGTGTGTGAAAGGTGGTGCAGGGTGTGTGAAAGGTGGTGCAGGGTGTGTGAAAGGACTTAACCCAGCACCACTACTGCGTGTACAGGTGACTCACCCATCATTCATTGTCCATGACTCACCCATCATTCATTGTCCATGACTCACCCATCATTGTCCATGACTCGGATATCCAGTCTGAGCGCCCATGCTGCCCTCCCCGCCACCACACACAGCGACTCCGTGTCCACTGCATGGCTCTCCCTGTGTGGGGATGGACAATCAGGATGGGGATGGGGATGGGGATGGGGATGGGGATGGGGATGGGGATGGGGATGGGGATGGGGATGGGGATGGATGAGCCGCACAGACAGACGGTCAAGGATGCAGCACATAATGGCACCACACACAGCCACTCCGTGTCCACTGCATGGCTCTCCCTGTGTGGGGATGGACAATCAGGATGGGGATGGGGATGGGGATGGGGATGGGGATGGGGATGGGGATGGGGATGGGGATGGGGATGGGGATGGGGATGGGGATGGGGATGGGGATGGGGATGGGGATGGGGATGGGGATGGATGAGCCGCACAGACAGACGGTCAAGGATGCAGCACATAATGGCACCACACACAGCCACTCCGTGTCCACTGCATGGCTCTCCCAGCGGGGCAGAGGAGTGGTGGGAATAGGAATTTACATTTGCCTGAACTTTTATTGGCGTGGCGTGGGCACCACCAACGAGCCCTCCCCTCGGTAACAAGCAGCAAGCCCGCTGGGAGCGTGTGGGCTGTGGCACATGTGTGTGACGGAGGCTCTTTTGGGAGCGTGTGCCCCTATACGGGAGCGTGTGCCCCTATACGGGAGCGTGTGCCCCTATACGGGAGCGTGTGCCCCTATACGGGAGCGTGTGCCCCTATACGGGAGCGTGTGCCCCTATACGGGAGCGTGTGCCCCTATACGGGAGCGTGTGCCCCTATACGGGAGCGTGTGCCCCTATACGGGAGCGTGTGCCCCTATACGGGAGCGTGTGCCCCTATACGGGAGCGTGTGCCCCTATACGGGAGCGTGTGCCCCTATACGGGAGCGTGTGCCCCTATACGGGAGCGTGTGCCCCTATACGGGAGCGTGTGCCCCTATACGGGAGCGTGTGCCCCTATACGGGAGCGTGTGCCCCTATACGGGAGCGTGTGCCCCTATACGGGAGCGTGTGCCCCTATACGGGAGCGTGTGCCCCTATACGGGAGCGTGTGCCCCTATACGGGAGCGTGTGCCCCTATACGGGAGCGTGTGCCCCTATACGGGAGCGTGTGCCCCTATACGGGAGCGTGTGCCCCTATACGGGAGCGTGTGCCCCTATACGGGAGCGTGTGCCCCTATACGGGAGCGTGTGCCCCTATACGGGAGCGTGTGCCCCTATACGGGAGCGTGTGCCCCTATACGGGAGCGTGTGCCCCTATACGGGAGCGTGTGCCCCTATACGGGAGCGTGTGCCCCTATACGGGAGCGTGTGCCCCTATACGGGAGCGTGTGCCCCTATACGGGAGCGTGTGCCCCTATACGGGAGCGTGTGCCCCTATACGGGAGCGTGTGCCCCTATACGGGAGCGTGTGCCCCTATACGGGAGCGTGTGCCCCTATACGGGAGCGTGTGCCCCTATACGGGAGCGTGTGCCCCTATACGGGAGCGTGTGCCCCTATACGGGAGCGTGTGCCCCTATACGGGAGCGTGTGCCCCTATACGGGAGCGTGTGCCCCTATACGGGAGTGTGTGCCCCTACACGGGAGCGTGTGCCCCTATACGGGAGCGTGTGCCCCTATACGGGAGCGTGTGCCCCTATACGGGAGCGTGTGCCCCTATACGGGAGCGTGTGCCCCTATACGGGAGTGTGTGCCCCTATACGGGAGCGTGTGCCCCTATACGGGAGCGTGTGCCCCTATACGGGAGCGTGTGCCCCTATACGGGAGCGTGTGCCCCTATACGGGAGCGTGTGCCCCTATACGGGAGCGTGTGCCCCTATACGGGAGCGTGTGCCCCTATACGGGAGCGTGTGCCCCTATACGGGAGCGTGTGCCCCTATACGGGAGTGTGTGCCCCTATACGGGAGTGTGTGCCCCTATACGGGAGCGTGTGCCCCTATACGGGAGCGTGTGCCCCTATACGGGAGCGTGTGCCCCTATACGGGAGCGTGTGCCCCTATACGGGAGTGTGTGCCCCTATACGGGAGCGTGTGCCCCTATACGGGAGCGTGTGCCCCTATACGGGAGCGTGTGCCCCTATACGGGAGCGTGTGCCCCTATACGGGAGCGTGTGCCCCTATACGGGAGCGTGTGCCCCTATACGGGAGCGTGTGCCCCTATACGGGAGCGTGTGCCCCTATACGGGAGCGTGTGCCCCTATACGGGAGTGTGTGCCCCTATACGGGAGTGTGTGCCCCTATACGGGAGCGTGTGCCCCTATACGGGAGCGTGTGCCCCTATACGGGAGCGTGTGCCCCTATACGGGAGCGTGTGCCCCTATACGGGAGTGTGTGCCCCTATACGGGAGCGTGTGCCCCTATACGGGAGCGTGTGCCCCTATACGGGAGCGTGTGCCCCTATACGGGAGCGTGTGCCCCTATACGGGAGTGTGTGCCCCTATACGGGAGTGTGTGCCCCTATACGGGAGCGTGTGCCCCTATACGGGAGCGTGTGCCCCTATACGGGAGCGTGTGCCCCTATACGGGAGTGTGTGCCCCTATACGGGAGCGTGTGCCCCTATACGGGAGCGTGTGCCCCTATACGGGAGCGTGTGCCCCTATACGGGAGTGTGTGCCCCTATACGGGAGCGTGTGCCCCTATACGGGAGCGTGTGCCCCTATACGGGAGCGTGTGCCCCTATACGGGAGCGTGTGCCCCTATACGGGAGTGTGTGCCCCTATACGGGAGCGTGTGCCCCTATACGGGAGCGTGTGCCCCTATACGGGAGCGTGTGCCCCTATACGGGAGTGTGTGCCCCTATACGGGAGCGTGTGCCCCTATACGGGAGTGTGTGCCCCTATACGGGAGCGTGTGCCCCTATACGGGAGTGTGTGCCCCTATACGGGAACGTGTGCCCCTATACGGGAATTCATCCTCACCTCAGCCCGCGCTCACTAATTCGTGCCAGCTCTATCGCCTCTTCCCCCGGGCGCCTGGGCACGAAGCGCGGGTCAGCCATGGGGCGAGCTCCGTGAAGCCCCCTGGGATGGGACCCTGAAGGCGGTCGCCCTATTAGTGACGGATGCGCGGTGCGCCCCTTTCTGAGGCTCTGTCCACCCTTACCTCAGTCCACGGTCAATGAGGCGCCCCAGCTCACTCGCATCCTCCCCCAGGCGCGGGTGGCCAGGCACGAAGCAGGGATGAGGCAGGGCCGAGGTGAGTGCTCAGTGGCAGGACGCTAGCACTATAATAACCCGCCTCCCCTGTCTGTGACTGAGAGTCTATCCCCACCTGAGCCCGCGGTCAATGATGCGCCCCAATTCAATCGCATCCTCCCCCGGCCGCCCAGGCACAAAACGCGGGTCAGCCATGGGGGCGAGCTCTGTGAAGACGGCCAGGGAGCCTTCGTTGGGGCGGTCGGGGAAGGGCAGCGTGAGCGCTGCTGAAACTGACGCCAGGACGCGCGTGCTGCCCAGCTGCACCTCTGCTGTGCCGTCATCCCTGGTAAATGGGGCATGGGGGATGATGAGAGGAGCACGATAGAGAGACGAGGGGAAGGGCAGCGTGAAAGTGGCTGACTGACATGGAGGCGAGGACGCGTGTACTGCCCAGCTGTTCCTCTGCTGTGCCGTCGTCCCTGGGCATGGGAGCTAGGGAATAAGGGATGGGGGATGGGGATGGAGCAGGATAGAGCAGAGCAGGACGAGACGAAGGAAGGGCAGGGAAGAGGATTTGGGGGAAGAAGGTTTGGGGGAAGAGGGTTTGGGGAAAGGGGGTTTGGGGGAAGAGGGTTTGGGGGAAGAGGGTTTGGGGGAAGAGGATTTGGGGGAAGAGGGTTTGGGGGAAGAGGGTTTGGGGGAAGAGGATTTGGGGGAAGAGGGTTTGGGGGAAGAGGGTTTGGGGATAGAGGGTTTGGGGGAAGAGGGTTTGGGGATAGAGGGTTTGGGGGAAGAGGGTTTGGGGGAAGAGGATTTGGGGGAAGAGGGTTTGGGGGAAGAGGGTTTGGGGGAAGAGGATTTGGGGGAAGAGGGTTTGGGGGAAGAGGGTTTGGGGGAAGGGGGTTTGGGGGAAGAGGGTTTGGGGGAAGAGGGTTTGGGGGAAGAGGGTTTGGGGAAGAGGTTTTGGGGGAAGAAGGTTTGGGGGAAGAGGGTTTGGGGAAAGGGGGTTTGGGGATAGAGGGTTTGGGGGAAGAGGGTTTGGGGGAAGAGGATTTGGGGGAAGAGGGTTTGGGGGAAGAGGGTTTGGGGGAAGAGGATTTGGGGGAAGAGGGTTTGGGGGAAGAGGGTTTGGGGATAGAGGGTTTGGGGGAAGAGGGTTTGGGGGAAGAGGATTTGGGGGAAGAGGGTTTGGGGGAAGAGGGTTTGGGGGAAGAGGATTTGGGGGAAGAGGGTTTGGGGGAAGAAGGTTTGGGGGAAGGGGGTTTGGGGGAAGAGGGTTTGGGGGAAGAGGGTTTGGGGAAGAGGTTTTGGGGGAAGAAGGTTCGGGGGAAGTGGGTTTGGGGGAAGAGGGTTTGGGGGAAGAGGGTTTGGGGGAAGAGGGCTTGGGGGAAGAGATTCAACATTGACGGATTGGGAAAAGGCGTGTATGGGACAGGTGACGAGGAAGCAGGCGCGCGGGGCGGAATGCGGGGCGGAGGAGCCAGCAAGAGGCATGAAGCAGGTTTCGTGGAGGCGAACGTGCCATCGCAAGTAGAGCTCTCATGGGCAGTGGAGAGAGAAGGATGTTAAGGGTGTATGTAATGGGCGCACGAAAGACGAGGATTCCGGGATAGCGGCGGCATGACGGCGGGCGGCGTGGAAGTGTGCGACATGGACGGCACGAGGTGGGCAAGAAGGTGGGCAACGAAGTTGGGCACGTGGTGTGGTAGAAGCAAGAATGCGGCGGGGTGCGCATGATCATCGTGACACATGACGAGGGCATTCAAAAGCTTCCAAATGGCGAACATTCCAGGCGAACAGCTGCGCTTAGCAAGGCACGTGGCTCTGCTGTCCCACACGTCGTGTTTGTTAATAGCCCCTCACTCGAGAACGGGTTAAGCCTATACCGCGTACAGTGGCTACCTGCCGAAAGAGACGTCCCAGGAGCGGTAATCGAAGGGCTTGCGGCCATCGACGCGCAGCTCGTCGCGCACCGCCGCGAGAATGAAGTCGCACTCGTTCGCCGACACCGTCGCCACTGCCCCCTTGGCGACCCCCATTGCGACACGCTGCGACTGTCGCTGGCCTCTTCGTGAACCCGCTTAGTAAAAAAATAATCGACTAGTGAAAGCAGCGCAAAACCCGCACTGGGCCGCACGGATCGAACAATGTTAGGTTGTGTCACACATAGGTTACATAGGTTTCAGCGTGAAACACACAGCACCTCTTGTAGCACTGCTCATGCTGGTACGCGGCGGCTCAAAGTGGAGAAGCTAACAAACCGCTCTATAATATACAACATCGTAGTCAACCGCCCTAACTGAACAAAATATTGAACCGTGCGTGACACGCCCTTCTAGCCCACTCTAATAATTTTTCATATTTCATGGACGGAATTCTTTGGGGTGCTTGGTTTCGCGAAGTATGGGGTGTCACAAAAGGTCAATTTTCGGCTGGCTTTGTGCGATCCTCGTCAGTTCGTGTTTTTGGAGAACACGCCCTATTGCGCCACGGGGAGGCAGAAGAAGCTATTCTTTACACCACCGTAAAGCAATTTTAGCAGGTCAGTGGAGATAGTAATTGCACGATTGTCGTCGTAGTCCTCAACCCGTATGTAGAGCAAAGCGAGTGACCTGTATCGAGGACAGAGACAGTGGCCTGTATCGAGGACAGAGAGAGTGACCTGTATCGAGGCCACAAACTGACACTCATAGCGGCGGATAACACGTAAAAACTTTTCCCTGTTCGTTATTATCACCATGTTCACTCTAAAAGTCCATGCTGACGTGGACGCAAACTCCCAGACCAGTACCGCTGCTGCCGTCACCTCTTACAGCGACGCGGTTCGTCGTGCTACTAACGGGGCCTCGCTTAACGCTGCTAGTAGCACCTCGCCGGCGTCAGATGCGGAGAAGCTGACACGTGGCCAACGGCCAGGGGAACTCGAAGGTGAAATCCGCGAAGCTGAGGACCGCGGGGCGGGTGACAACGCGCGAAGTGACAATAACGAGAGCATCCCGTTCTCGTCCGGCAATCCCAAGGTGGAATCGACACGCGGCGTGATTCACCTCTACCGCAACACCGCGGAAAGCCCCGGCTCGCTGCAGAACCTGCCGGTAGGAGCTGTTGGGTGACCCGGGGAAGGGGGTGGGGAGTAAGGGGAAATGAGGGGGAGAGGGGGGAGGAGGTGGGACTACATCGGGGAGATGGGAGCAAGGAAGGCGGTGAGGGTGTGAAGGGCCGTGTGGTGCTGCAGGGTGCAGCGTGTGTGCGGGAACGGTGCACTTACCTTGCCTCTGTTCACTTCTCACGTCTGCTGTTTGCCCATATTGCCTCTTCTCCACTTTTCCTTTCACATGCCCCCTCACCAGCCCAACAGGGGCGAGGAGCTATGTGTGCGACTAGCACTGTCCACGTACATGCCAACTTCTGTTATTTGCTGTTTGCCCATGTCTCGTCTTGTCTCCCACCCACATGACAGGCGCCCACATGTGCTGTTTGCGATTTCCCATGCCTCCTCTTCTCTCCCATCCACGCCACGGCGCCACGCCATGCGCCCTCGCTCACCAGCCCGACAGGGGCGTGGAGCCGTGCGGGCGGGCAGTGCCCATGTACATCACAGGCGCTGACTTGTGCTGTTTTCTGTTTGCCCATGTCCCGTGTCCCCCCTGACCCCTTTCTCTGTTGCTCCCTCACCAGCCCGACAGGGGCATGGAGCTGTGTGTGCTGGCGGTGCCCACGTACATGACAGGCGCCGACTTCTGCCAGTTCACTGGCGCACTGCTGGGGGCTATCGAGAGCATGCGCATCGTCAGGTGTGGTTCGGTGCGGCGAGGTAAGGTGAGGTAGGGTGTGGTGCGTGAGAGATGAGGTGGGTTGAGGTTAAGTGCGGTTTGATGAGGTGGGACGTACTGCTGCTGGGGGCCATGAAGAGCATACGCGTTATCAGGTGGGGTGTTGTGAGTAACACATCTGAATTCAACTCAACCGGAACGACAGACTGTCAGGGCAGTACAGGGTGTTCATGGAACTGAGTCGAATCAACTTTCGGCTCTCTGCCTTCTCTGCCTTCTCTGCCTTCTCTGCCTTCTCTGCCTTCTCTGCCTTCTCTGCCTTCTCTGCCTTCTCTGCTGTCCCATGCCCGCCTCGCTGTCCTTTGTCAACTCTTCACCGGGAACGAAACGAACGACAGCCTATCGGAGCACTACATACATGGTGCTCATGCGAATGAACGAATGAATGAAGTCACCTGTCTCCCCTTTGCCTGCCTGTTTGCCTGTCTTTGCCCCTCCTGTCAAGTCAACCGCCCCACCGGGAACGACAGCTACATACATGCTGCTCATGCGAATGAATGTTGTCGCTCTTTCCCCTGCTTCCGCTGCTGCGCCCTGTCAACCCTACACCAGGAACGACAGCCTATCAGAGCGCTACATGGTGCTCATGCGAATGAAGTCCCAAGAGGCGGCGGATGGCTTTTTCCGGCAGTTCAACAACAAACCATTTTCCTCCATGGAGGTGCGCCCCTCCCTCCCTCTCCCTCTCTCACACCTCCACAGCAAGCCCTCCCTACCCACAACAAGCCCTCCCTACCCACAACAAGCCCTCCCTACCCACAACAAGCCCTCCCTACCCACAACAAGCCCTCCCTATCCACAACAAGCCCTCCCTATCCACAACAAGCCCTCCCTACCCACAACAAGCCCTCCCTATCCACAACAAGCCCTCCCTATCCACAACAAGCCCTCCCTACCCACAACAAGCCCTCCCTATCCACAACAAGCCCTCCCTACCCACAACAAGCCCTCCCTACCCACAACAAGCCCTCCCTACCCACAACAAGCCCTCCCTACCCACAACAAGCCCTCCCTACCCACAACAAGCCCTCCCTACCCACAACAAGCCCTCCCTACCCACAACAAGCCCTTCTCCTCCATGGACGTGCGCGTGCCACTCTCTCCTCTCTCCCCTGCATCCTCTGCAAAAGCACCTGTTCTCCGTCTAGCAACAGCCTCGTTGTTCTTATCAATTAACTCGATGTCAAAGGGCTTGTCTCATCCATGATGTCAAAGGGCTTGTCTCATCCATGATGTCAAAGGGCTTGTCTCATCCATGATGTCAAAGGGCTTGTCTCATCCATGATGTCAAAGGGCTTGTCTCATCCATGATGTCAAAGGGCTTGTCTCATCCATGATGTCAAAGGGCTTGTCTCATCCATGATGTCAAAGGGCTTGTCTCATCCATGATGTCAAAGGGCTTGTCTCATCCATGATGTCAAAGGGCTTGTCTCATCCATGATGTCAAAGGGCTTGTCTCATCCATGATGTCAAACGGCTTGTCTCATCCATGATGTCAAAGGGCTTGTCTCATCCATGATGTCAAAGGGCTTGTCTCATCCATGATGTCAAAGGGCTTGTCTCATCCATGATGTCAAAGGGCTTGTCTCATCCATGATGTCAAAGGGCTTGTCTCATCCATGATGTCACAGGGCTTGTCTCATCCATGATGTCAAAGGGCTTGTCTCATCCATGATGTCAAAGGGCTTGTCTCATCCATGATGTCAAAGGGCTTGTCTCATCCATGATGTCAAAGGGCTTGTCTCATCCATGATGTCAAAGGGCTTGTCTCATCCATGATGTCAAACGGCTTGTCTCATCCATAATTTCTTGCGACAATTATCTCCTCATCCCTCATCCACACATGTCAGAGTGGGGTGTTGTTCATGGGTGTTGCCTTGCCGTCCCCGGTCCTCGCCCTACCCCCCTGTCCCCCTCATGCCCAATTCCCCATGCGCACCCCCCACATCCCATCTGTCAGAGCGAGCTGTCTCGGGTATTGTATACGAAGCAGGCTGTGGTGACGGCCTCCCACCCCCCTGTCCCCCTCCCCATCCCCCTGTCCCCCTCCCCATCCCCTCGTCCCCCTCCCCATCCCCTCGTCCTTCTCATTCCCCATTTCCCATGCCCATCCCCCATTCCTATGTGGCAGAGCGAGTTGTGCGGCGTGCTGTTCACAAAGCAGGTGCTGGTGACGGGGTCGCCGGAGGATGCAGCCACGCCCCCTGCCCGTAAAGCGGGGCTGTCAGATGTCTCAAAAGCACTCCCCGGTCCTGCCCTCCTCCCCTTCCGTTTCCCCATTCCCTGTCCACCTTGCTTCCCCCCCGTCCATTCCCACGTGTCAGAGCGAGTTGTGTCGGGTGCTGTTCACGAAGCAGGTGCTGGTGACGGGGTCGCAGAAGGAGGCAGCCACGCCCCCCGCGGGCCTCACAGAGCTGCCCTCCTGCCCCGTGTGCCTCGGTAAGCCGCTGGCCATTACCACCATAGCCCCCTCTGCTGCCTCCTGCGCAACTCCCAACCCGCCTACCTGCCCCCTTGCCAGCTTCACAGACCTGCCCTCCTGCCCTCATGCTGCTGCTCTGAGATGGAGTCATCAGCGGCTTGCTTAAAACGATGTGCCTCCATCTCACTCCTTTCCCCCCTCCCCTCCCTTTTCTGGTTCGTCCGTACGCCTCCCTTCCCTCCCCCATCTGGTTCGTCCGTACCCCTCCTCACCACCCCACCTATCACCCGCCCCCGTTCCTCATGTGTGGGAGTGCATGGCAGAGCGCTTGGATCGGCACATCAGCGGCATTCTCACCACCGTGTGCAACCACTCCTTCCACTCCTCCTGCATCTCCAAATGGACCGACTCCTCCTGCCCTGTGCGTGCTGTGTGTTCCGTGCATGTGCCATGTCATGTTATGTGTGCATGTGCCATGTCATGTTATGTGTGCATGTGCCATGTCATGTTATGTGTGCATGTGCCATGTCATGTTATGTGTGCATGTGCCATGTCATGTTATGTGTGCATGTGCCATGTCATGTTATGTGTGCATGTGCCATGTCATGTTATGTGTGCATGTGCCATGTCATGTTATGTGTGCATGTGCCATGTCATGTTATGTGTGCATGTGCCATGTCATGTTATGTGTGCATGTGCCATGTCATGTTATGTGTGCATGTGCCATGTCATGTTATGTGTGCATGTGCCATGTCATGTTATGTGTGCATGTGCCATGTCATGTTATGTGTGCATGTGCCATGTCATGTTATGTGTGCATGTGCCATGTCATGTTATGTGTGCATGTACCATGTCATGTTATGTGTGCATGTGCCATGTCATGTTATGTGTGCATGTGCCATGTCATGTTATGTGTGCATGTGCCATGTCATGTTATGTGTGCATGTGCCATGTCATGTTATGTGTGCATGTGCCATGTCATGTATGTGTGCATGTGCCATGTCATGTTATGTGTGCATGTGCCATGTCATGTTATGTGTGCATGTGCCATGTCATGTTATGTGTGCATGTGCCATGTCATGTTATGTGTGCATGTGCCATGTCATGTTATGTGTGCATGTGCCATGTCATGTTATGTGTGCATGTGCCATGTCATGTTATGTGTGCATGTGCCATGTCATGTTATGTGTGCATGTGCCATGTCATGTTATGTGTGCATGTGCCATGTCATGTTATGTGTGCATGTGCCATGTCATGTTATGTGTGCATGTGCCATGTCATGTTATGTGTGCATGTGCCATGTCATGTTATGTGTGCATGTGCCATGTCATGTTATGTGTGCATGTGCCATGTCATGTTATGTGTGCATGTGCCATGTCATGTTATGTGTGCGTCCATGCCATACCCTTCTCTGCCTGCTCTCCTCCTGCATCTCCAAATGGACCGACTCCTCCTGCCCTGTGCGTGCTCTTGACCTTTGAGCTCACTCAAAGGGCATCCAGTATGCTTGTTGGCGGATGTGCACTCCCACTCGTCCTCTTGTACACGCCCCTCTTGCCCCATGCGTGCATGTGCCGTGTCATGTCCTCTCTGTGTGCATGTGCCGTGTCATGTCCTCTCTGCGTGCATGTGCCGTGTCATGTCCTCTCTGTGTGCATGTGCCGTGTCATGTCCTCTCTGCGTGCATGTGCCGTGTCATGTCCTCTCTGTGTGCATGTGCCGTGTCATGTCCTCTCTGTGTGCATGTGCCGTGTCATGTCCTCTCTGCGTGCATGTGTCGTGTCATGTCCTCTCTGCGTGCATGTGCCGTGTCATGTCCTCTCTGCGTGCATGTGCCGTGTCATGTCCTCTTTGCGTGCATGTGCCGTGTCATGTCCTCTCTGCGTGCATGTGCCGTGTCATGTCCTCTCTGCGTGCATGTGCCGTGTCATGTCCTCTTTGCGTGCATGTACCGTGTCATATCCTCTTTGCGTGCATGTGCCCTGTCATATCCTCTTTGCGTGCATGTGCCGTGTCATGTCCTCTTTGCGTGCATGTGCCGTGTCATATCCTCTTTGCGTGCATGTGCCGTGTCATGTCCTCTTTGCGTGCATGTGCCGTGTCATGTCCTCTTTGCGTGCATGTACCGTGTCATATCCTCTTTGCGTGCATGTGCCCTGTCATGTCCTCTCTACATGCATCTGTGCGTGCACCTACCCATCCCCTCCCTGCCTGCTCTTTCATCTTCAAGCAACCATTCCCCCACTCCTCCCCTTTCCCACTCCACCCACGCGCCCCAATGGCTGCTGCGTTCCCCCCCCCCCCCACACCACACCTGCTGTCACTCATACCAGCTGTGCCTTCCGCATGCCTGCCAGACAGCCGTCCGTCACACAAGTTCTGAGCGCACCACCTTGATTCTTCTCGTCCTGTATTCCCACATCCGCCCCCTCTCCTCTTCCGCATGCCTGCCAGACGGCATACCATCGCACAAGTTCTGAGCCCCTCAGTAATATATCATCCCCTCCTCCCCCCCCCCGCCCACATCACCACGCGCAGGTGTGTCGGTACTGCCAGCAGCCGGCAGACAAGTCGCAGTGTGCAGTGTGCGGTTCACACGACAGCCTCTGGATTTGCCTCATCTGCGGCTTCGTGGGGTGTGGCCGGTGAGTGCTGCATTCTTGCATGCTTGCTTGCTTTCTTTCTTGCATGTGTGCTGGTGTGGCGTGCTGGTGTGGGTCATGGAGAGACTGGCTGTGCTTTAGGGTAACTCTGCAGTGTCCTCGCCATTCACAACGACAGACAGCCTCTGCATCTGCCTCATATGCGACGTTGTGGGGTGTGGGCTTTGCTTGCTTGCTGGTGGGATGGTGTGGGGGACTGGCTGTGCTTTTGTGCGATCGTGAAGTGTGCTGTGTGCGGCTCATGACATTTCTGGATCATCTGCTTCGTCTACCTTACCCTTGCTTCCCACCCATCCGCACTTGAGAGCGCCGCAGCACTGCCATGCGCTGGAGGTGACAACTCACAGCAACGTGCAAGTAACCTTGTTCACCGCACTTCTACGGTTGACCAAAGAAACGAACATGTGTTTGGTTCGCCTCGAACATGTCCGAGGCGAACCGAACAGGTTTTGTTTTTAGCTTAAAGTGTTCGTGACAAACGTGTTCGAGGTTCGCCCGAACACGCCTTCACAGGCGAACACCGAACATCTGTTTTTGCTAAAAGTCTTCGCCGATCCGAACGTGCAGGGGCAAACACGAACGTGTTCGTTTTCGCCCCTTGCTCATCCCTACGCACTTCCTTTCTCCCATCTCTCAAACCCCCCGGCACCACTCCTCTTCCCCCCTCCCCACAGATATCAAGGGGGCCACGCAGAGTCGCACTTCCGCACGTCGCAGCACTGCTACTCGCTGGAGGTGGCGTCACAGCGCGTTTGGGACTACGTGGGCGACGCCTTCGTGCACCGCCTCGTGCTCTCCAAGACCGACGGCAAACTCGTTGAACTCCCCGCGCCTGGGGACCTTGGCGCAGGGGGACGCGGCGGAGGGGCAGGGGGAGGCGGAGGTGGAGGGGGAGGAGGTGGGGGCGATGGGGGAGATGGGCATGTGGGAAGGGAGGGCGGGGCCGGTGTTGCTAGAGAGGGGAGTGATGGAGGGGGGAAAGAGAAAGGGGGGAGTGGGGTAGTGGGGAGTGCGGGGGGAAGGGGACGGGGGGAGGGAGGGGAGTGTGAAGTGGGGCCCGGAGGCAGCTGCAGCAACCAGCACCATCGCCACGGGGGGGATGAGGAGCTTGCCCAGGCCGTCATGAACAGCAAGCTCGAATCGGTAAGTTTTAAGTTGACTTGGAAAAGTGGGGAAGGGAATTGGGGAGAGTAGCAGCCCACAGCTGACATCACCATCGCCATTGGGCGGGCATAAGGAGTTTGCCAATGCGGTGATGAGCGGTTGCTTGAGTTTGGTAAGGCGCTGTGGCATCAACTGGAAGGGCTGTGACGTGGAGTGACACGTGATTTGGTCGCATAAGTACGTTCCCTGCAGCAGCAACTTTATTGTGCATCAGGCAGTGCTTGCGTACTTTATGTCGGCTCCAGTAACAAACCTCACTATTGTCACCGATAGCCTCCTACCCACCCATCTCACACAACGTGATTTTTACTCAACTCGACAGTCCGTGCGTCGGCCCCACACACCTCCAGAAACTGATGCGTTCAGTGCTGGCTTTGCAATAGGATTACTCAATCACACTGACAGTGTTCGATGGGTGGGCATGATAAACCTTCACCTCCCACCCATCACACGCGCTGGGAAAGGGTCAGTGCGTTCGCTGCAGCAGCTGGCATTCAAAGCACATTTAGCAGAATTTCTCGCTAGCTTGTTACTCATCAGCACCCCTGCTGGTGTCTGCTGCACAACTACGCTTCCGAGGCACTGCCTGCCCCATCGCCCACCCAGCCCGTTACTCATAGGGCGCCCATTTGTTTTGCACCATCCATCCATCCATTTCTAGTGCGGACCGTGCCGTTACTTTTCACAGGAAGCATTTTTCTTCCTAGGTTAGTGTCACTTCTTGCCGTCCCTTCAAACCCCCCGCCTAATCCGCCGCTATTACCCCGTTGTTGCTGTTGTCCCCCTCCTCATCCCCTTTTCATCTCTGCCCCCCATGTGGCATATGACTACATGCACCTGCTAAGCTTGCACACACCCATGAGTGCCCATTTTGTTCTCGCTTCTCCTTCTTCTCCTCCCACATCTCCCTTGCACCCTCCGCTCTCACATCTTCTTCCCGTCCTGGTGGCTTGTGGGTACATCGGACCAGAAGACGTAGACATGGGCAATGTACCGAGTCGAGTAAAACTCGACTCGGTCTAGGCTAAAACTCGACCGAGTTCGAGCTCGAGTCGGGTGAAACTCAGTCGAGTTTTTTTGCCAAGGTTCTGGACTCGAGACTCGGCTGTATAAGGGCGAGTTTTTAAAAACTCGACCGGGGCTTTTCATACAGTCGGCCGAGTCCTAGTTAAACTCGACTCGGGGTGACGGGGGGGAGGGGATACATAATATAAAAGCTGGAATTGAGGCACGGTGGGTTCCTCATAGCCGTCTCCACCTGGTCTTCCTCCTCCGCCCCTCCCGCATGATCGGCACGGTGGGTTCCTCCCGCCCCCCCTCTTCCGCCTTTGGGGTTCTTACTTGCCATGTGCTTGTCCTTCGCCATGCTAAATCAGTAGATCGACCGTTAAATTAATAAATAGTAGCGTTTCCTCCTCCTCAAACCCTAATCGAAATCAACCATACAATAAAACCGCGACCCTAACTAAGTGTGAACCTAGATCTATGTTGCCCCTATGGCGATCGGAAGTTTAAGAAGAAAAAACAGCCGGGCGTTTGGCTGGTTTGGCTCTGGAAACTACAGACGACATCATGGGGAAGGTGACTGACTGAAATCGCGATTTGAAAATGGACCCGCAAAACTTCAAATTTCGAAATTTGTATGCCCACCCCTCCCCAATGTCGCGACGAGTTTTTCGTAGACTCGTCGAGTCCAGAAAACTCGACGAGTCTGGAAAAAACTCGCCATGGGGCCCGAGCCTTGACCGAGTTTTTAAAAAACTCGGCGGGTAAAACTCGACTCGGCCCGGTCGAGTTTTTCCAAGGGGGAATCGCACTCGACACTCGACCAGTAACGAGTCCCCCGATCGAGTCGAGCTTAAAAACTCGACTCTTTGCCCATGTCTAAGAAGACGACTGGAAGTGTGGACATGCGGTCTGCGATTTCGAGTGTGGTGGTGTGCTCGTCAGCGCGTACAACCACCTTCGCTCTCCTAGTTATGGCATTCAACTCATGCAAGACACAGCCGCTTACAATGGAGACACAGGGAGACACGAAAGTGCACGCTCTGTTCTTGCATGAGTTGAAGGCCATGCCCAGGAGAGCGGAGGTGGTTGTATGCGCTGTCAAGCGCCCGACCACACTCGAAATCGCAGATTGCGCATGTCCACACTTCGTCTTCACCTTGCACCCTCATCAGCCCCCATTTTCTTCTCACATTCTCCTTGCACGGTGCACCCTCGTTTCATCATCCCCTGTTTTCTTCCCAGATTCTCGTTGCACCCTCGTCATCCCCCGTTTGCTTCCCACATTCTCTGTGCACCCTCATTACCCCCCCATTTCTCTCCCCAGGTGGCCTATGAGTACACGCACCTGCTCACCACGCAGTTGGACTCACAACGACTGGTAACGCCTCTCCCAACCCTACACTCTTGTCAACTAAATGTTTGTTCCTCTTCTCAGGGGGGCTCAAATACCTCATTCCAGGTTCTAGAATCTAGCCCTCTGACTGCACGTATGTGCATAGTTTTTTCACACACACGAATGTTTTCTGATTTTAGGCACCCTAACTTACAACCAGTTGTACTCCAACTGTGCACGGTATTGACCGAACCGATTGGTTGACAATTTTGGTCAACCTCGAACCAGTCAGGTCCCAGTTCAATTTAAATTGGTTCGAAATTGGTCAGACCACCTGCCAAGTTCTAAGCAGTTAAAGTCGAATCAGTTCAGGTCGAACATGTGTGCATGCCTAAAAGAGTGGAGGAATTTTATTGTATGGTAAAGACACAGGAAAATTTTAGATAACAGGTGAGCAACATTGTATGGCAGTCGAATGACGTGAGATGAATGATGCCAATTGAAAGTTGGCATTGAATCAACAGCGGACGACCGGACTGGGGGATACAAAAGAGGACGGATGGCTGATGACCAATGTGAGGCGGCTGAAAAGCGACGACACACGACAAAAGACACAGCACAACTACGTCGCTGTTGTCACTAAGAAACGACAGACAGGCGAGGAGATGACTGAAGACCGTTGACAGGAGAGGAGATGACTGAAGACCGCTGACAGGAGAGGAGATGACTGAAGACCGCTGACAGGAGAGGACTGAAGACCGCTGACAGGAGAGGACTGAAGCCCGCTGACAGGAGAGGACTGAAGACCGCTGACAGGAGAGGACTGAAGACCGCTGACAGGAGAGGACTGAAGACCGCTGACAGGAGAGGACTGAAGACCGCTGACAGGAGAGGACTGAAGACCGCTGACAGGAGAGGACTGAAGACCGCTGACAGGAGAGGACTGAAGACCGCTGACAGGAGAGGACTGAAGACCGCTGACAGGAGAGGACTGAAGACCGCTGACAGGAGAGGACTGAAGACCCCTGACAGGAGAGGACTGAAGACCGCTGACATTTCAATGCTGGTGTCGCCATGACTTTGCAAGTGTTTCACACTCCCACCCTGTCCCTGCATGCGCGTCCTCCATCCCCCACGTGCATGAACGCAATACTTGGAGGGCTTCCTGGCAGCACAAGTGGGGTGGAGGAGTGCATGCCTCTCAAGTATCACGATCTTTCATCCTTTTCGCCCCCTGCATGCGCATGCGCGCAGTACTTTGAGGGGCTGTTAGCAGCAGCCAAGGCCGAGAGGGACGAGGCGGTGGCAGCAGCAGAGGCGGCGAGGGAGAGTGTGAAGGTGCAGAAGCTGCAGTCCCGGCTGGAGCGCGCCGAGCAGGAGAAGGAGTTTCTGAAGCAGGTCAGTGGTTTTGGTTTGTAACATCTTTTGTGATACTGGTATGTATGAGACAGGTAAGTGGTAAAGCCATGGTTTGAGGTTCTGCAAGAAAGGAAGGGAGCGAGAGTGTTTGGAGGTGCAGATGTGCAGTCCTAGCTGGAGCGCGCTGAGCAGGAGGAGTTCCTGCAACAGGTGAGTGGCCTACTGGGTTTGGGACTGGCAGGTGAGTGGTTAAGCCCTGGCTTGACGAGCAAGGCACACAATGTAACTCTGCAAGGATTACATAGTGTGCCGGTCACACCGCAGCCAACCCTTGGCTTTTGCACGCAACTCGAGCTGAGCCGCTGAAGTACCAAAAGCAGTGACATGATGAATGCAGGCACCAAAGCCGTCCTTTCTTGTCAATCATCAAAGTTCCTTCAGCGATACCATACTACCATACTACCATCCTCTTGGCCTGTGGAACCCATGTGGTGTTGTAGCTGCCATGCTCCATGCTCCCCTGCACCCACTGTGTGCCTGTGGTGTGCCGGCAGGTGAACGACTCGCTAATTAAGAACCAGAAGCAGTGGCAGGAGAAGTTCAAGCAGCAGGAGGAGAGGTGAAAAGGGAACCAGGCAGGGGGTACGGGGAAGGATGAGTGGCGTGTAACGTGATGTGGCATGAGGGGGGAGTGTGGTGGAGGGGGGAGTGAGTGATGTTTGTGGTGTGAGTGGGAGGGTGGTGATCAAGTGGTATGCGGGTGGTGTGTCTGGGACCCACCTCCCATGACACTCTGCGGCTCATCGCCCTCTCACCTGCTCAAAGTCTCTCCTCAAAGGTGTTTTCCGTTTGATTGACTGCATCAACTCTGTCAGCCTGACTGAGTCCACGTCACTTCCCCTCTCACCGTGTTGTGGCGGTGCTGGCAGGGTGAAGGCGGCAGTGGCTGCACGGGACGAGAAGATCAAAGACCTGGAGGAGCAGGTGAGAGGAGAGGAGCGCTTGAAGGGGCAATGGGACAGAGGAGTAGGTGACCAAAGGGGCTTGGCAAAGCTGACCCCCGTCTCTATGACCAACGACCTGGCCTCCTGACAGTAATCGTGGTGCAAGCTCATTGTAAAACGCCATGACAAGTGTTTACCACCCTGCTCTCCCTCTTCCACTGACTGCTTTATGCGCGATAGAGGCGCACAAGTGTAGCGAGAGGGAGGGGGTGGTCTGATTGGCAGTTCGATGCGGCGTGGACAGGACATTTGTGTATCACCGCTCTCCCTCCAACACCCCCCCCCCCCCCCCCCCCCCCCCCCGCCTCCCCCCTGCAGGTGCGGGATCTGATGGTGTTCATAGAGGCGCAGAAGATCGTGGAGCGAGAGGGAGGAGCAGGAACAGCAGAGGGCATCAGGGAGGGCACTGTGCTGGCTGTGGGGGGGGCGCCTACTGCCGGGGAGAGAGGGGCAGGCAAGGCGCGGGGGCGGCACGGGAAGAGAAGATGATGCTGCTTGTGGGATGTGCAGACGAGGAGAGACGAGGTGTGTGGGATGGGATGCAGAGAGGACGGCAGAGGCAAGGAGGACTTGCTTGCCTTACGGTCCCTGTATATGATCCCGCAGCTTTGCAAACCTTTGCTGGAGAGGGAAGCATCGATAGTGTTTTTTTACATGATGGAGAGGAACTTGTACCTAGTCTGTGTACAGTTATGCATGCATTGTGTACAAATGAGATGTACTAACTGTAAACAAGAACTGTACATTTTCCGTGGTGTGATTGTGATATAGAGTAGGGCGAGCCACCCTGACCCCAGCCTGCATCGCTCGATTTAATCATAATGGAATGACCGGGTTTGCACAATGTCGGAAGATGCTTTGAGGGAAGCGCCTGTTGATTACTTGGGGCATACTCCTATCCTCGTATCAATAAAACCTCGTATCAAGATAGTACTTTTTGCCTGATAAAAGTAGCGAGAGGTTTTGGATTTAGGGGAATTTTCAGTGGGAGGTTGATATGAGGTTTTCTTGATATGAAGATAGGAATATGCTCTTATACACAAAATACAGGACTCCCACTAGTACATGAAACTCTATTGATCTGCCTGAGACTCCCTCTTGTGCTTGTACACGTGAATGGGAGTGGGATCTCTACCGATGTCCTTGCTGCCAGCATTCAGGTACGGCCCTCGCTGCACTGCCTGTGGGCTCAGCGCCCCCTCCCTCTCCACCAGGGGCTGCGAGTGGAAGCGGCTGGGAAGAGAAGGGGACGGGAGGGCAGGGGAGGAGAGGGAGGCGAGGGAGATGAGAGGGGAGGGGGAGATGGTGCTCGGATTCGTGTGGATAAACCAGACTCTCCATGCGCTGCCTGAGGGCTCAGCACCCCCTCCCTCTCCACCAGCAATTCCGAGTGGAAGGGGTTGGGGAGAGAAGGGGAGGGGAGGGGAAGGGCGGGGAGGGCAAGAGAGGAGAGGAGAGGGAGGAGAGGAGAGAGAGCGGAGGGGGGAGCGGGAAGGGGAGGGATTGGAGGGGAGGAGTGGAAAAAAAGGGAAGAATATGGTATGTGACAGTCGGCCCTCTCCACCAGGGCAGGGACTACGAGTGGAAGAGGCTGGGAAGAAAGCGAGGGGGAAGGGAAGGAGAGGGCAGTGGAGAGGAAACAATGCTTGGATTCGCCAAGGGAAACGAGACTCTCTGTATCCTGCCTGCGGGTTCAAATGCCCCCCTCCCTCTCCAGCAGCAGCGCGAGTGAAAGCGGATGAGGAGCCAAGAAGGCAAGAGAGGGAGAGAGGGGAGTAAGGCGGAGGAAAAGGAAGAAAGTCCAAGACGTGCGGCAGGCGGAAGGCAGAGGAAAGGGGAGATAGGAGAGGAATGGGGACATGAGACTCAGCCAGCCTGAGGAAGAGAGTCTAAGGATGAGGCGGGACACAAAGGGATGCGCGTGGACGCGATCAAATTCAGGGAGCTCTTACTGCGAATATGCAGGCAGGCCTCTACTTAGAATCCTGAAAGGAGCGGTGGCGAGGAAATGAATGGGATGCGACTGGACGCAGGCAGGACAGGGAGGGAGAAAGTGCGGAGGAGGGTGGGTAGGCGAGGCGTGACACGAGCAGGGGAAGGGACAGGCGAGGATGAGGGGGGAGGCAGTACCGCAGCAGCAGCGGCAGCGAGAGCGTTCCGAGGGTGAACACGCCCAGAGCGGCCGCCACCACGAGATTGCGCTGCCGGCGGGCCGCCGCGCCCGCCATTCCCGAACAAAGATCCGCTACAACGAGAATCGCGAACCAATCGCTGCTCGGCTGTGAAGGGGATTCTGTGGTGTGATTTCAGCCAGCCGCTTCCAGCATTTGTGTACAGCCCCTCGCCTCGCAACAGTCTGGTGTTCGAGTTGGTTTTGCGATGTCAAGCCCTCCTCTGCCTCAACAGCTGGTTTACCAAAAGCCACGCTGACTCACACGATCCCGTTCGCCACCCTGCCCGATCGTCCGCTTAGGCTCGTTGCTTAGACTCGTCGCTTAGGCTCGTTGCTTAGACTCGTCGCTTAGACTCCTTGCTTAGGCTCGTCGCTTAGGCTCGTTGCTTAGACTCGTCGCTTAGACTCGTTGCTTAGGCTCGTCGCTTAGGCTCGTTGCTTAGACTCGTCGCTTAGACTCCTTGCTTAGGCTCGTCGCTTAGGCTCGTTGCTTAGACTAGTCGCTAAGACTCGTTGCTTAGGCTCGTCGCTTAGGCTCGTTGCTTAGACTCGTCGCTTAGACTCCTCGTTGCTTAGGCTCGTCGCTTAGCTTGATAACCTTATCGCATCGCTAGAAAACTGTTCCTCAGCTCCTCCTGCATCCGCGGGTCGTTGCGATTGGCAGATTATGGACAAGACCGCGACGTTAGATAAGTCTGAAGGCGTCTTGCAAAAACGCGGAAAGAAAAATCGAAAGTGGACGGAGATCCGGTGGAGGTAACCTTGGGAGAACAGCGGAAGGAGCGGCGGAAGAAGCGGCGAGGCTGTTGGTTTCGTTTTTTAGGGCGCGTCCCTCCCTCCATCGATCCTGCCCCCGAGCGATTGGGGGAGAGCTACAGTGTGATTTTTGTTATGAGTTGTGAAAGGAAGAGTGCGGAGAACTCAATAATGCGGAAGTGATTACAACGTCTGAGAACACGACGAGGCCTAGGACTAATATAGCGAAGCTAGCTAGGCCGAGGTCGCGGGGTCGCGAGATGGTTGGGTGCAGGTTCGGGGTTGGGAAACTCGAAGGCGACGCGGTAGTGGCTCGGAAGGCGAGATCGGCGGACCGAGCCTGGTTTTCCGAAAGTCGGGGTTGTACGCTTACAGTGTGACCCAGTAAGGAATCCGAAAAATTCCTTACACTCCCACCCCCCCCCCCCTAAAAAAGGTGGTGAATATCCGAGACACCTCGGCGAGCCAGGTAAGCATCTACATCCGGATGTCCCAGTAGCGAGTCCGCGGCGAAATACGTGTCGTCCTCGCTCGTGCGTTCTTTCCAGCGAAGCAGGAATTTCATTGAGCGGCCGGTGGCAGTCACGTCCACGCGATGGTTGAGAATCTTCCAAGGTTCTAGCGTGGGCTCTGCCATGGGGCGTGTGGTCGGCGTGATGGTTGGCCGAGCAACAGCTGGCGACTGCGGCTGTTCGTAATGACGCAGAAGGTTGACGTGGAATGCGTCATGTATTTTCCAGTCGTCGGGCAGCAGCAGCTTCGCGGTGATAGGTGTTACCATCTGGATGATACGAAATACGTATCGGGGCCGTAGTTTCGCGGGCTGCGGCAGCCTGAGATTCTTGGTGTCCAGGAGCACAACGTGCCCTGCGCGGAAGGGTAATTTCCGTCGATGTTTATCCGCCTGGCGACTGGCCGTGGTATTAGCCCGACGAATGAAATCAACTGCTTTCGTGCGGGCGGTGTGCAGCTCCGTGACAAACTGCTGCGATCCTGGTACCGGGTTTTCCACAGTCGTTGAAGAGGGTATCACGGGGTCTATCCCGTAATTCAGGAAGAAGGGTGATTGTTTAGTCGTGGCCGACAGGGCGTTGTTGTATGCGAATTCCAGCATCGGCAGTGAATCCTCCCATTTGCGAATGTCAGGGCAGTTGGTGCGAATCAGTTGCTCCATGGTCTGATTTGTCCGTTCCGTCTGTCCGTCGGTTTGCGGGTGGTATGACGACGAAAACTGCATGCGGGTACCAAACTGTGCCCACGTCTCCTGCCAGAACTTCGATGTAAATTTCGGATCACGATCGCTGATGATCGCCGAAGGTAACCCGTGTAAGCGTACGACGTTGGAGATGAACAGTTTGGCTGTATATTCGGCTGTGATCGTCGTTCGACATGGAGCGAAATGCGCCATTTTCGTTAGGCGATCGATGACGACCATTACCGAGTCGTTGCCACTCATGCCAGCTGGGAGCCCCGTGACGAAAATCCATCGTCACATGTTGCCACGGTCGTTCGGGTGGCGCGAGGGGTTGCAGTAGTCCGGCTGGCCTTTATCGCGACGACTTCATTGCTTGGCAGGTCGGGCAAGTTGACACGTAGCGATGCACATCGGTGTGCATGTCCGGCCAGTAATAATTCCGCTACAGCAACTTCATTGTTTTGTCGGTGCCGAAATGCCCGGAAAGGTTGGAGTCGTGAACCCCCTGCGTCAGCAGTTCCCGTAAAGGTCGGTATGCTGGTACCCAAATCCGGTTCGTGCTGGCTTTTAGGTAGTATTTGCCGTGCGGTGTGGCGGCCTGTTGTTGCGGGTTCCGAAAAAACCTGTCGATCTTGTAGCCGTGGGTGAATAGTCCCATCAGCATCGGGTTGGTGTGGGCGATTAGTACCGCCGCGTTTTGCATGGATGGCCTGGTGAGGGCGTCGGCGATGTTGTTGGCGCCTTTCTTGTACGTGATGGTGTACCGAAAATTGGACTCGAGAAAGTCCAACCACCGGATTTGTCGCGGGTTGAGTGTCGGTTGCGTGGGCATGTACTGTAGCGATTTGTGGTCGGTCCGAATTGTCACGTCGGCTCTCGTGAGATAGTAGCGCCAGGTACGAAATGCGTGGACGATGGCCAGCATCTCTTTGTCGTGGACTGGGTAGTTGCGCTCGGGTGGTTGCATCTGCGTGACTCGTAGGCGATGTGTTGCAGCCCTTGGCCGAAGTCCTGTAGCAGGATGGCGCCGACGGCGAAATCGCTGGCGTCCGTGACGACTTCGAACGGTCGAGATGTGTCGGCGAGGCGGAGTACCGGGGGCGAACCCAAAATGTTTTTGAGGGCGTCGAAGGCAGACTGCTCCCTCTCCCCCCACCTGAAATCACTGTCGTGGTGCAGCAGGTCGGTCAGCGGCTTAGTTATCCCTGCCATATTAGGTACAAAACGGCGAACGTAGTTAACAAACCCCAAAAAGCTTTGCAACTTAGGGATATTAGTAGGCGGCTTCCACTTAACGATGGCGTCTACTTTACGCGGGTCGATTTTGATTCCCTCGCCAGAAACCACATGCCCCAGAAATTCCAATTCCGGCTTCAGAAACTCGCACTTAGACCCCTTCGTAATCAGCCGATGCCCCTGTAAACGCCAGAACACTGTCAGAACATATATACAGCTTATACTATTCTGTAGGCTGTAGTGGGGTATCCCATAGGGGGTACAACCCAGTTAGGGTTTCCTACTTGTACTGATTTCATTTCATAGTCAATCATTCCTGTTGAGCTATCTTCACATGGTATAGAGCGGGTCCCTCCTAAGGACCGTTTTTTTTAAGGGCCCACCCAGGATTTTTTTTCTGCCCGGAGCGCGCCCTACTCTCCCCGAGGCGCGCTCCCCCTAGTGTTTTTTGCGCTGCTACTGTGGGCCCCCGCGAGTCGCGCGCGCATTTTTTTTTTTTTTTTTTTAGCGCGCGCGGCCCGGGCCCACGTCGCGCTGGCCTTACGGTCGCGCCGCGCCGCCCTCTCGGCCCGGCTGCGCCCCGCCGCCCTCGAACCGGCCGCGCGACCGCTTCGTCGCGGTCGCGGGCCCCGTTTTTTGACAGCCCCGCCGTCCTGTTTGACGGCCCCGCCACTGCACCTGGACGGCCCCGCCGTCCCCTGTCCCAGCCCCGCCGCTGCACCTCTGCCGGCCCCGCCGTCTCCTGTCACGGCCCCGCCGTCCCCTCTCCCGGCCCCGCCGCTGCACCCTGACGGCCTGCCGCTGCGCCTTGACGGCCCGCCGCTGCACCTGTCCGGGCCCCGCCGGCCCCTGTCCCGGCCCCGCCGTTGCACCTCTGCAGGCCCCGCCGCTGCACACTTACGGCCCCGCCGCTGCACACTTACGGCCCCGCCGTCCACTGTCCCGGCCCCGCCGTCCACTGTCACGGCCCCGCCGTCCCCTGTCCCGGCCCCGCCGCTGCACCCTGACGGCCCCGCCGTCCCTTGTCTTGGCCCCGCCGCTGCACCTTGACGGCCCCGCCGTCCCCTGTCCCGGCCCCGCCGCTGCACCTTGACGGCCCCGCCGTCCCTTGTCTCGGCCCCGCCGCTGCACCTTCACGGCCCCGCCGTCCCCTGTCCCGGCCCCGCCGCTGCACCTTGACGGCCCCGCCGCCCCTTGTCCCGGCCCCGCCCCTACACTGCAGCAGGGCCACCCGGGAGCAGCCGGACCGCTCAGCAGCAGCCGAGCCGCCCGGCAGCAGCCGAGCCGCCCAGCAGCAGCCGAGCCGCCCAGCAGCAGCCGAGCCGCCCAGCAGCAGCCGAGCCGCCCTGCGCCCGAGCCGCCCTGGCGCCGAGCCGCCCGGGAGCCGAGCCGCCCTGCCGCCGAGCCGCCCGGGAGCCGAGCCGCTGTGCACCCGAGCCGCCCGGTCGCCGTGCTGTCTTACTGTCGAGCTGCACGACCTGCCCTGTCTGGTGAGCACAGTCACACTGTCACTACGTGCTCTTCCCCTACCGCTTGCACTGCTTCGCTGTCGTCGCCATGGCTACCCCTAGTGTCCTAGCTTTTGACGCTGAGGGTCGCGCCATTGATTTTGAGGTCTGGCTAGACGACCTGCAGCTGTTCTTACAGTGCGACAGAGCTGACGGCCTTTCTCTCTTTGACCTCACCTCTGGCGCCTCTCCTGCTCCTGCTGCTGATGCTGATCCCACTGTCCGCTCTCAGTGGGCCACCCGCGATGCTGCTGCACGTCTTGCTGTGCGTCGCCACCTCCCTACCTCTGAGCGCGCGCACTTTAGTCAGTACAAGAGTGCTCAGACCTTGTACGACGCTGTAGTTGCGCGCTACTCCTCCCCTGCCACTGCTGCACTGAGCCGTCTCATGCTTCCCTACCTCTTTCCTGACCTCTCTACCTTTCCCACTGTCGCTGACCTCATTACGCACCTCCGCACTAGTGACACTCGCTACCGCGCCGCCCTTCCTGCTGAGTTCTGCGCTAAGAACCCCCCCCCCTATGTACATCACTCTCTACTACGTAGTCGCGCGCCTCCCTGACTCCCTTCGTGTAGTCAGGGACCACTTTCTCGCAGTCTGTCCCACCACTCTCACCGTCGACCTCCTCGAGAAGGCCCTCCTCTCAGCTGAGAAGAGCATAGTCGCTGTAGGGGCTTCTCGTGGTGACCCTCGCACCCCCATCTTTGAGGGGTGCTCTCCTTCCCCCTTGCTGCCCTCTGTTGCCTCTGCTGCTGCTGCCGACCTGCTTGGTCTTGAGTCGGTCGGCGCAGCGTCTGCCCCTAGTGGAAGACGTCGCTCTAGCAGGGGCAAGGGGGGCAAGGGCGCGGGTGGAGCTGGAGGGAGCGGTGGAGGTGGCGGCGGTGGCGGCGGCGGGAGTGGGGGTGGCGGCGGGAGTAGTGGTGGTGGTGATGGTGGTGGCAGCAGCGGCGGAGACGCTGGTGGTGGTGGCAGCGGTGGTGGAGGTGGCAGCGGCGGAGGTGGAGGCGGCGGAGGGGGAGGTGGTGGAGGCGGTGGAGGCGGCGGCGGAGGAGCAGGAGGTGGTGGAGGGAGCGGAGCTGGTCGGGGTGGTACCCAGTAGCGTAGCGGCGGTGGTGGTGGCCAGCGCTCGCAGCGGCAGCAGCAGCAGCGCTCGCGGGACATCCCTCCGCCCCAGCAGCTCCGTGAGTGGTACGCTAGGCGTCAGAGGGGTGGGGGTACTGGTCCCTGCACCTACGTTCTTCGTTCCGGCGACCGCGCGGGTGAGCAGTGTGGGGGTGCCCACGCCACTCAGCGCTGCTTTGGCCGCCTGACGGACGCTTGGCGTCAGCAGTTCCCCGGGGCTAGTGAGATCCCTCGTTGGGACGAGCTCCTTAGGGCTGGTGTAGCGATCTTTGATCTTGATTTTGATGCTATCCTTACTGCTATGTATGCTGTGACTTATAGTGAGGAGAATGAGGGTTACCGGTGTTTCCAGCCCAACCCGGGCATTGGTACTGCTGTGCTAGGTGCTTGTGAGGCTACTGCTCTAGGTGCCAGTGCGTCTACGCTCTCAGGTACTGGTGAGATTGCGCTTTCAGGTACTGAGTCGCCCTCCTCCTCCCTCACTTTCACACTTGACTCCGGAGCTTCTCGCTCCTTCTTTCGAGACCGCACTACCCTTACGCCTCTTGACTGGCCGGTTGCGGTCTCCCTGGCTGACCCTTCTGGGGGTCCTGTCCTGTCTCACTTCTCCACTGTCCTCCCGTGTCCGGCTGCCCCTTCGGGCACCTTGTCTGGTCTGTACCTTCCCTCGTTCTCGACGAACTTGGTGAGTGGTGCAGCCCTACAGGATGCGGGGGTTCACCAGTTCACTCCTGCGAGTCAGCGGGTGACCCACTACACGGACGCACGCACAGGCCGACACCTGGCCACCTTCTCGCGTCGGCCGGGGTCGAGTCTCTACACCCTGACCACTTCGTCTCCTCCTGTCCCTGCGTCCGGTCAGGTAGCTGCGTCAGGTCAGGTGCTTGCTGCTGCGTCCCGGTCAGGTCCTGAGTCTGCCCCCTGTTCTTGTCGCCTCCTGTCTCACGAGACTCTCCTGTGGCACCACCGTCTTGGCCACCCCTCCTTGCCCCGTCTTCGGAGCATGGCTTCCCGTGTCCTTGTCTCTGGTCTTCCCCGGTCTCTCCCTCCTCTCCCCTCCGGGCCAGGACCTTCCTGTGTCCCCTGTGTCGAGGGTCGCCTCCGAGCTACTCCTCACTCCTCCCACTTCCCCCCGACAGAGGCTCCCCTGCAGACGCTTCACATGGATGTGTGGGGCCCAGCCCCCGTCCGTGGGCAGGGTCACGAGCGCTACTTCCTGTTGGTGGTTGACGACTACTCGCGTTACACCACAGTCCTCCCCTTGCGCAGCAAGGGTGCGGTCACTGAGGTGCTGATCGACTGGATCCGCGAGGCTCGTCTCCAGCTCAGGAAGAGCTTCGGCTCGGACTTTCGTGTTCTGCGTCTGCACTCGGACAGAGGCGGAGAGTTCTCCTCTCGCCTTCTGCGAGACTACTGTCGTGCACGGGGGATCCGCCAGACCTTCACGCTTCCGGACTCTCCACAGCAAAATGGGATTGCTGAGCGCCGCATTGGCATGGTCATGGATGTCGCTCGTACGTCCATGATGCATGCGGCTGCCCCCCATTTTCTGTGGCCGTTCGCGGTGAGGTACGCGGCGCATCAGCTCAACCTTCACCCCAGGGTCTCTCGGCCTGCGATGTCCCCAGTCTTACCGTGGACGGGGAAGGTTGGCGATGCGTCTGCATTCCGTGTCTGGGGATCTCGGGCGTTTGTCCGCGACTTGTCTGCGGACAAGCTGTCCCCTCGTGCTGCTCCCTGTGTCTTCCTTGGCTTCCCCACTGACGCCCCAGGGTGGCAGTTTTACCACCCCTCCTCTCGTCGTGTTCTGTCCTCCCAGGACATCACGTTCGATGAGTCAGTCCCCTTCTACCTCTTCCCCTACCGCACTCCTTCCCTCCCCCCTCCCCCGGACTTCCTTGTGCCGGTTCCCCCCCCGGTAGACCCCCTCCCCCCTCAGGTTCCTGCCCCCTCAGGTGTGTCCCAGGTAGACCCCGTCGAGGTTACTGGTGACTCTGGTGCTGCTGCGGGTGCTGAGCCTGGGGGTGCTGACTCAGGGGGTGCTGTGCGCGGGGGTGCTGAGCCTGGGGGTGCTGGGCCTTGGGGTGCTACTGCGGAGGGTGCGGAGCCTAGGGGTGCTGAGCCGGGGGGTGCTGTGCTTGGAGGTGCTGGGTCTGGGGGTGCTGGGTCGGGTGCTGCCGAGCCTGGGGGTGCTGAGCTGGGAGCTGCTGAGCCCGGGGGTGCTGCGTCTGGAGCTGCTGAGCCTGGGGTTTCTCCTGCTGCTGCGCCCTGCCGGGAGCCCCTCTCTCCACAGGAGCTGCGCGAGTGGTTCGCTCGCCGCTGGAGGCGTGCTGCTGAGTCTGGGGGTGCTGCTGGAGCTGGAGCTGGAGCTTCTTCGACCGTCGAGGGTGCTGGTGCTGCCTGTCCCGGAGCTGCTGGGCCTGCGGGTCCTCCTGGAGCTGGAGCTGCTGAGGGTGTTGGTGCTGAGACTACTGCTGTTGGTCCTGCCGCTGGAGGAGTGGGTGGCGCTGGTGCTATCGCTGAGGGTGCTGGTGCTGTCCCTGCTGCGTCTGGAGCTACCGCGCGGCCTCGGCCGTACTTCATTCCGCTCCTGCAGCAGGTTCTTGGTCTTTCTCCTCCTGTAGAGGGTCCATCGCCTGTCCAGTCGCAGTCCCTGCTGGAGCCTTCCTCTCCACTGCCTGCTCCCTCTCCTTACACTGGTCCTACTGGGAGGTCTTGCTGAGCGTCGTGAGCCTGCGTCTCGTCCCGCGTCGCCTGTTCGTGCTGCTCGCGCTAGTGGTCGCAGTTTGCGTCAGCGTCCTCCTCCTGTCCCTAGCACGCACCGGATGTCTCTGCGTCCGTCCACTGCTCCTCTGCGTGCCCCTTTGCTTTCTCCTCCTGAGTCCTCTCTTCCTGCGCTTGCCGACCCTGCGTCGGACTCTCTTTGTGCTGCCAGTCCTACTGTCACGCGTCTGCTTGCTACTGTCGTCACTGACCCCTCTTTTGAGTCCACTGCTGCGTCTGCTCTAGTCGCTGAGCTTGTCGACTTTGCTGCTCGCTGTCGTCTCGACTACGCTGCTAGTCTTGTTGCTGAGTCTGCGTCTGTCTGTCCTCCGTCCGTCGGGGGTGAGTGTGCTCTTGGCACGGACGTCCTAGAGGATAGGCAGGAGGAGTTACAGTGTCTAGCGGCTGCTTCACCTCATCTCGCGTCTGTACTGCTTGCCCCTGAGGGAGACCCGGATGCACTAGACATCCCTACTCCGCGCTCTTACGCGGAGGCTGTAGAGGGTCCCTACTCCTCTCAGTGGCAGGCAGCTATGGATGCAGAGATGGCTTCCTGGAAGTCCACAGGCACCTACGTTGACGCGGTTCCCCCTCCTGGGGCGAACATCATCAGTGGCATGTGGATCTTCAGGGTGAAGCGGCCGCCGGGCTCTCCACCTGTCTTCAAGGCGCGGTACGTTGCTCGTGGCTTCAGTCAGCGGCAGGGAGTTGACTACTTTCAGACCTTCTCTCCCACCCCGAAGATGACCACTCTTCGGGTGCTGCTACACATAGCCGCTCAGTGCGAATACGAGCTTCACTCTCTTGACTTCAGCACTGCGTTCCTGCAGGGTAGCCTGCACGAGGAGATCTGGCTGCGCCGTCCACCTGGCTTCACTGGGACTTTCCCTCCTGGCACCCAGTGGAGCCTCCGACGGCCAGTCTACGGTCTCCGCCAGGCACCACGTGAGTGGCACGACACACTGAGGACTACGCTTGCGGCTCTTGGGTTTGCTCCTTCTACTGCTGACCCGTCGCTGTTTCTGCGCACCGACACTTCTCTGCCGCCGTTCTACATCCTCGTGTACGTCGACGACTTGGTCTTTGCCACAGCGGACACTGCTGGACTCGCCTACGTGAAGTCCGAGCTGCTGAAGAGACACACGTGCACAAACCTGGGTGAACTGCGCAGCTACCTTGGCTTGCAGATCACTCGGGACAGAGCACGCCGCACCATTACCTTGACTCAGTCACACATGGTGCAGTAGGTCCTTCAGCGCTTCGGCTTCACGTACTCCTCGCCTCAGGCCACTCCTCTGCCTACTCGCCACTCACTCTCAGCTCTGCCTTCGGATGAGTCCGTAGAGTCGAGTGGTCCGTATGCAGAGCTTGTTGGCTGCCTCATGTACCTGATGACCTGCACACGACCTGACCTTGCATACCCTCTGAGCATTCTTGCACGCTATGTTGCTCCTGGTAGACACCGACAAGAGCACATGGCTGCAGCAAAGAGGGTATTGCGCTACCTGTGCAGTACGTCGGGCATGGGGCTAGTGCTTGGAGGACGGAGTCCAGTGGTCCTTACAGGCCACGCGGACGCTTCTTGGGTTGACGACCAGGCTACGCAGCGGTCGTCGCAGGGTTACACCTTCAGCCTTGGTTCCGGCTCTGTCTCATGGCGGTCTACTCGCTCGTCTTCGGTTCTCGGCTCCAGTTGTGAGGCTGAGATCTACGCCGGGGCCATGGCTGCACAGGAGCTTCGCTGGCTCACCTACCTGCTGACTGACCTTGGAGAGCCGCCTCGATCTCCTCCAGTGCTGTACGTAGACAACAAGGCCATGCTGGCCTTGTGTCGAGAGCAGCGCTTGGAGCACAGAACGAAGCACATTGCTCTCCGCTACTTCCTTGCTTGTGAGCTGCAGCAGCGTGGTCAGTTGCGACTTGCGTACGTGGCCTCTGAGGCCAACACTGCTGATGTGTTCACCAAGGCACTTGCGCCTTGTGACCATCAGCGTTTTTGTACCCAGCTGGGTCTTGTGCCTGTCTTGCCTCACTTGCTCTCCTCTTGACTTTACTTGTACCGTCACATATATATACCTGCTCTTGCTTGTCTTGCTTTATATATATGTCTGTACTCTTGCATGTGAACTGGCCTTTGGCCTTGCTCTTGTGCTCGGACTGTGTGGTGACTTTGTGATCCACCCTGAGCTTTGTTTTGCTTTGCTTGACTGGTCTTGTGACCCCTTGTTCTCCCCCACTTTGCCTATGGGGGTGTGTCAGAACATATATACAGCTTATACTATTGTGTAGGCTGTAGTGGGGTATCCCATAGGGGGTACAACCCAGTTAGGGTTTCCTACTTGTACTGATTTCATTTCATAGTCAATCATTCCTGTAGAGCTATCTTCACAAACACTTCCTCTAAATCACGCAGATGGTCCTCTTTTGTCGCGCTGTACACCAGGATATCGCCCAGATGCGCGATGACCTTCTTGTCCAGCATGTCCCGGAAAATTCCGTTCATTGTAAGCTGGAATCTTGAGGGCACGTTTGTCAGTCCGAACGGCATCACCGTAAACTCGTACCTGCTGTAGCGTGTGCGAAACGCTGTTTTCGGGCAGTTGTCGGCGAACACGCGAATTTGGTGGTAGCCCCCTTGCAGGTTGATTTTCGAGAAATACCGGGCTCCGCGAAGTTGATCCAGCAGATCGTCGGTTCGCGGGATCGGGTAACGCGATTTTATTATGACCCGATTCAGCGCCCGATAATCAATCCACATGCGTAGGCCCTCGTCCTTCTTCGGTGTGAACACTAACGGCGCTGCATACGGTCACGTGCTTGCCGAAATAAATCCCTTGGCGAGCAGGTAATCCAGCTGGGCCCGCAACTCGGCGAGCTCTGGTTGGCTGAGCCGCCACTGTGTCCAAACAGTAGGTTACGCGCCGGGCTCCAGCTGGATCCGATGTGTCAGAATGTTATTCTCTAGCCTGTACTGAGGTGCTCTATAGCGAGTACAACCCATCTAGGGTTTGCTATATGCATCCTCATTGCTGCTAGTGAAACCTCTCTCTTCTTCATTCTCTCATTCGTTTCTTCACATGCTATTAGAGCATCTACCGTCCTGGCCTGTGGGCCCACCTAACTGCTTCCGCTGCTACTCTGTGTTCGGCAACCCCCATGGCGTGCCCCTTGCCCTACTCTTAGCGGCCCCGTTGCCGCCCTTCCAGGCCCCTCGCGGCCCCTTCGCGGCCCCGTTGCCGCCCTTCCAGGCCCCTCGCGGCCCATTCGCGGCCCCGTCGCCGCCCTTTCCGCGGCCCGTCACCGTCTTTCCAAGCCCCTCGCGGCCCCTTCGCGGCCCCGTCGCCGCCCCTATCAGCCCGGTCGCCGCCGCCAGCGGCCCCGTCGCCGCCGCCAGCGGCCCCGTCGCCGACCCTAGCGGCCCCGTCGCCGCTCCTATCAGCCCCGTCGCCGCCGCCAATGGCCCCGTCGCCGCCGCCAGAGGCCCCGTCGTCGACCCTAGCGGCCCCGTCGCCGCTCCTATCGGCCCCGTCACTGCCGCCAGCAGCCCCGTCGTCACCGCCAGCGGCCCCGTCGCCGCCTCCAGCGGCCCCGTCGCCGCCACTTGCGGCCCTGGCCCCGCCCCGGCCATGCCCCTTCGCCAGCAACGGCGCACCGGGGGCACGTGCACCGCAAGCGTAGTCCTCAGTGTGTCGTACCACTCACGCAAGGTCTGAAAGTAGTCAACTCCCTGCCACTGACTGAAGCCACGAGCAACGTACCGCGCCTTGAAGACAGGTGGAGAGCCCGGCGGCCGCTTCACCCGGAAGATCCACATGCCACTGACGATGTTCGCCCCAGGAGGGGGAACTGCGTCAACGTAGGTGCCTGTGGACTTCCAGGAAGCCATCTCTGCATCCATAGCTGCCTGCCACTGAGAGGAGTAGGGACCCTCTACGGCCTCCGCGTAAGAGCACGGAGTCGGGATGTCTAGTGCATCCGGGTCTCCCTCAGGAGCAAGCAGTACAGACGCGAGATGAGGTGAAGCAGCCGCCAGACACTATAACTCCTCCTGCCTGTCCTCTAGGACGTCCGTGCCAAGAGCACACTCACCCCCGACGGACGGAGGAAAGACAGACGCAGACTCAGCAACCAGACTAGCAGCGCTAGTCTAGACGACAGCGAGCAGCAAAGTCGACGAGCTCAGCGACAAGAGCAGACGCAGCAGTGGACTCAAAAGAGGGGTCAATGACGACAGTAGCAAGCAGACGCGTGACAGTAGGACTGGCAGCACGAAGGGAGTCCGACTCAGGGTCGGCAAGCGCAGGAAGAGAGGACTCAGGAGGAGAAGGCAAAGGGGCATGCAGAGGAGCAGTGGACGGACGCAGAGACATCCGGTGCGTGCCAGGGACAGGAGGAGGACGCTGACGCGAACTGCGACCACTAGCGCGAGCAGGACGAACAGGCGACGCGGGACGAGATGCAGGCTCACGACGCTCAGCAAGGCCTCCAGTAGGACCAGTGTAAGGAGAGGGAGCAGGCAGTGGGGAGGAAGGCTCCAACAGTGACTGCGACTGGACAGGCTGTGGACACTCTACCGGAGGAGAAAGACAAAGAACCTGCTGCAGGAGCGGAACGAAGTACGGCCGAGGCCGCGCAGTAGCTCCAGACTCAGCAGGGACAGCACCAGCACCCTCAGCGGCAGCACCAGCACCACCAACACCTCCAGCAGCAGGACCTCCAATAGCACCAGCAGCAGAACCACCGCCAGGACTGACAGCAGGAGTCTCAGCACGAACACCCTCAGCAGCTCTAGCTCAAGTAGGACCCGCAGGCCCAGCAGCTCCGGGACCGGCAGCACCAGCACCCTCGACGGTCGAAGAAGCTCCAGCTCCAGCAGCACGCCTCCAGCGGCGAGCAAACCACTCGCGCAGCTCCTGTGGAGAGAGGGGCTCCCGGCGAGACGCAGCAGCAGGAGAAACCCCAGGCTCAGCAGCTCCAGACTCAGCACCCCCAGGCTCAGCAGCTCCAGACCCAGCGCCCCCAGACCCAGCACCCCCTAGCTCAGCAGCTCCAGGCACAGCACCCCCCGGCTCAGCACCCCCAGGCTCAGCACCCTCCGCAGTAGCACCCCCAGGCCCAGCACCCCCAGGCTCAGCACCTCCAGGCTCGGCACCCGCGCGCACAGCACCCCCAGAGTCAGCACCCCCAGGCTCAGCACCCGCAGCAGCACCAGAGTCACCAGTAACCTCGACCGGGTCAACTGCATCTACCTGGGACACACCTGAGGGGGCAGGAACCTGAGGGGGGAGGGGGTAGAAGGGGACCGACTCGTCAAAAGTGACGTCCTGGGAGGACAGAACACGACGAGAGGAGGGGTGGTAAAACTGCCACTCGGGAGCGTCTGTGGGGAAGCCAAGGAAGACACAGGGAGCAGCACGAGGGGACAGCTTGTCCGCAGACAAGTCGCGGACAAACGCCCGAGATCCCCAGACACGGAACGTCAACGCATCGCCAACCTTCCCCGTCCACAGCAAGACTGGGGACATCGCGGGCCGAGAGACCCGGGGGTGAAGGTTGAGCTGATGCGCCGCGTACCTCACCGCAAACGGCCACAGAAAATGGGGGGCAGCCGCATGCATCATGGACGTACGAGCGACATCTATGACCATGCCAGTGCGGCGCTCAGCAATCCCATTTTGTTGTGGAGAGTCCGGAAGCGTGAAGGTCTGGCGGATCCCCCGTGCACGACAGTAGTCTCGCAGAAGGCGCAAGGAGAACTCTCCGCCTCTGTCCGAGTGCAGACGCAGAACAGGAAAGTCCGAGCAGAAGCTCTTCCTGAGCTGGAGACGAGCCTCGCGGATCCAGTCGATCAGCACCTCAGTGACAGCACCCTTGCTGCGCAAGGGGAGGACTGTGGTGTAACGCGAGTAGTCGTCAACCACCAACAGGAAGTAGCGCTCGTGACCCTGCCCACGGACGGGGGCTGGGCCCCACACGTCCATGTGAAGCGTCTGCAGAGGAGCCTCTGTCGGGGGGAACTGGGAGGAGTGAGGAGCAGCCCGGAGGCGCCCCTCGACACAGGGGACACAGGAAGGTCCTGGCCCGGAGGGAAGGGGAGGGAGAGACCGGGGAAGACCAGAGACAAGGACACGGGAAGCCATGCTTCGAAGACGGGGCAAGGAGGGGTGGCCAAGACGGTGGTGCCACAGGAGAGTCTCGTGAGACAGGAGGCGACAAGAACAGGGGGCAGACTCAGGACCTGACCGGGACGCAGCAGCAAGTACCTGACCTGACGCAGCTACCTGACCAGACGCAGGTACAGGAGGAGACGTAGTGGTCAGGTTGTAGAGGCTCGACCCCGGCCGACGCGAGAACGTGGCCAGGTGTCGACCGGTGCGTGCGTCCGTGTAGTGGGTCACCCGCTGACTCGCAGGAGTGAACTGGTGAGCCCCCGCATCCTGCTGGTCCGCACCACTCACCAAGTTCGTAGAGAACGAGGGAAGGTACAGACCAGACAGGGTGCCCGAAGGGGCAGCCGGACACGGGAGGACAGTGGAGAAGTGAGACAGGACAGGACCCCCAGAGGGGTCAGCCAGGGAGACCGCAACCGGCCGGCCAAGCGGCGTGAGGGTAGTGCGGTCTCGAAAGAAGGAGCGAGAAGCCCCGGAGTCAAGTGTGAAAGTGAGGGAGGACGGAGGGGACGCAGTACCTGAGAGCGCAGTCTCACCAGTACCTGAGAGCGCAGACGCACTGGCACCTAGAGCAGCAGCCTCACAAGCACCTAGCGCAGCAGTACCAATGCCCGGGTCGGGCGGGAAACACCGGTAACAGTCACCCTCCTCACTAATAGTCACAGCATACATAGCAGCAAGGATAGCATCAAAATCAAGATCAAAGATCGCTACACCAGCCCTAAGAAGCTCATCCCAGCGAGGGATCTCACTAGCCTCGGGGAACTGCTGACGCCAAGCGTCCGTCAGGCGGCCAAAGCAGCGCTGGGTGGAGTGGGCACCCCCACACTTCTCACCCGCGTGGTCGCCAGAGCGAAGGACGTAGGTACAAGGACCAGTACCCCCACCCCTCTGACGTCGAGTGTACCACTCACGGAGCTGCTGGGGCGGAGGGACGTCACGCGAAGGCTGCTGCTGCTGCTGCTGCTGCGAGCGCTGACCACCACCACCACCGCTCCGCTGCTGGGTACCGCCTCGACCAGCTCCACCTCCTCCGCCACCACCGCCTCCTCCGCCGCCGCCTCCCCCACTGTCACCGCCACCACTGCCGCCACCACCACCGCCGCCGCCCCCACCGCCGCCTCCTCCGCCGCTGCCACCACTACCACCACCACCCCCGCCACCACTCCCGCCGCCACCCCCACTCCCTCCGCCGCCTCCACCGCCACCTCCACCGCCCCCTCCAGCTCCACCAGCGCCCTTGCCCCCCTTGCCCTTGCCAGAGCGGCGTCTCCCACTAGGGGCAGACGCCGCGCCAATCGACTCGAGACCAAGCAGGTCGGCAGCAGCAGCAGAGGCAACAGAGGGCAGGAGGGGGGAAGGAGAGCACCCCTCAAAGATGGGGGTGCGAGGGTCACCACGAGAAGCTCCTACAGCGACGATACTCTTCTCCGCCACGAGGAGGGCCTTCTCGAGGACGTCGACGGTGAGGGTGGTGGGACAGACTGCGAGAAAGTGGTCCCTGACTACGCGAAGAGAGTCAGGGAGGCGCGCGACTACGTAGTAGAGAGTGATGTACATGGGGGGGGGGTTCTTAGCGCAGAACTCAGCAGGAAGGGCGGCGCGGTAGCGAGTGTCACTAGTGCGGAGGTGCGTAATGAGGTCAGCGACAGTGGGAAAGGCAGAGAGGTCAGGAAAGAGGTAGGGAAGCATGAGACGGCTCAGTGCAGCAGTGGCAGGGGAGGAGTAGCGCGCAACTACAGCATCGTACAAGGTCTGAGCACTCTTGTACTGACTAAAGTGCGCGCGCTCAGAGGTAGGGAGGTGGGGACGCACAGCAAGACATGCAGCAGCATCGCGGGTGGCCCACTGAGAGCGCACAGTGGGATCAGCATCAGCAGCAGGAGCAGGAGAGGCGCCAGAAGTGAGGTCAAAGAGAGAGAGGCCGTCTACCCTATCGCACTGTAAAAACAACTGCAGGTCGTCTACCCAGACCTCAAAGTCAATGGCGCGACCCTCAGCGTCAAAAGCTAGGACACTAGGGGTAGCCATGACGACGACAGCGAAGCAGTGCAAGCAGTACGGGAAGAGCACGCAGTGACAGCGGTACTGTGCTCACCGGGCAGGGCAGGTCGGGCAGCTCTGCAGAAGGGCGGCTCGACGACTCAGCGACTCGGCTACTGGGCGGCTCGGCTCCCGGGCGGCTCGGCGACAGGGCGGCTCGGGTGCAGGGTGGCTCGGCTGCAGGGCGGCTCGGCTCCCGGGCGGCTCGGCGGCAGGGCGGCTCGGGTGCCGGGCGGCTCGGGTGCGGGGCGGCTCGGCTGCACCGCTGCTCGGCTGCTGCAGGTGGGCGGCTCGGCTGCTGCAGGTAGGGTGGCGGGGCCGCGAGACCAGGGGCGGGAGGGCCGGCGTAGCAGGGGTGGCGGGGCCGCGGTGCAGGGACGGCGGGGCCGAAGTAGCAGGGCCGGCAGGTGCAGCGGCGGGGACGGCGGGGCCGGCAGGTGCAGTAGCGGGGCCGTCAGAGGGGACTGCGGGGCCGTCAGGTGCAGCGGCGGGGCCGGCAGAGGGGGACGGCGGGGCCGTCAGAGGGGACGGCGGGGCCGTTAGGTGTAGCGGCGGGGCCGGCAGAGGGGACGGCGGGGCCGTCAGGTGCAGCGGCGGGGCCGGCAGAGGGGACGGCGGGGCCGCGTCTGAGCAGGCGGCGGGGCCGCGTCTGAGCAGGCGGCGGGGCCGCGTTGTAGCAGGCGGCAGGGCCGCGGCTGAGCAGGCGGCAGGGCCGCGTCTGAGCGGGCGGCGGGGCCGCGTCTGAGCACGCGGCAGGGCCGCGTCGTAGCGGGCGGCGAGGCCGCGTCTGAGCACGCGGCAGGGCCGCGTCGTAGCGGGCGGCGGGGCCGCGGCTGAGCAGGCGGCGGGGCCGCGTCTGAGCGGGCGGCGGGGCCGCGTCTGAGCAGGCGGCGGGGCCGCGTCTGAGCGGGCGGCGGGGCCGCGGCTGAGCAGGCGGCGGGGCCGCGTCTGAGCGGGTGGCGGGGCCGCGTCTGAGCGGGTGGCAGGGGCCGCGTCTGAGCAGGCGGTGGGGCCGCGTCGTAGCAGGCGGCGGGGCCGCGGCTGAGCGGGCGGCGTGGCCGTGTCTGAAGGGGCGGCGGGGCCGCGAGGGAAGGGCGACACTGAGGGTCACCAGAGCGAGAGAAAAAAAAGTGAGCGCGCCTCGGGGCGCGCTTCGATGGGCCCTAGGCGAAGTTCCCACAGGGAACCCGCTCTATACCATGTGAGATTTGTAGAACAGGAATGAAATGACTAAGTCAGAGTTGGGTACAAATACAACCCTAGAAAGCTGTACCCCATATGTGCTACCCCACTATAGCCTACAAACATGCATCAGCTATAGTAATCTGACACTCCCCCCACCTGAAATCACTGTCGTGGTGCAGCAGGTCGGTCAGCGGCTTGGTTATCCTTGCCATATTAGGTACAAAACGGCGAACGTAGTTAACAAACCCCAGAAAGCTTTGCAACTTAGGGATATTAGTAGGTGGCTTCCACTTAACGATGGCGTCTACTTTACGCGGGTCGATTTTGATTCCCTCGCCAGAAACCACATGCCCCAGAAATTCCAATTCCGGCTTCAGAAACTCGCACTTAGACCCCTTCGTAATCAGCCGATGCCCGTGTAAACGCCAGAACACTTCCTCTAAATCACGCAGATGGTCCTCTTTTGTCGCGCTGTACACCAGGATATCGCCCAGATGCGCGATGACCTTCTTGTCCAGCATGTCCCGGAAAATTCCGTTCATTGTGAGCTGGAATCTTGAGGGCGCGTTTGTCAGTCCGAACGGCATCACCGTAAACTCGTACCTGCTGTAGCGTGTGCGAAACGCTGTTTTCGGGCAGTCGTCGGCGAACACGCGAATTTGGTGGTAGCCCCCTTGCAGGTCGATTTTCGAGAAATACCGGGCTCCGCGAAGTTGATCCAGCAGATCGTCGGTTCGCGGGATCGGGTAACGCGATTTTATTATGACCCGATTCAGCGCCCGATAATCAATCCACATGCGTAGGCCCCCGTCCTTCTTCGGTGTGAACATTAACGGCGCTGCATACGGTGACGTGCTTGCCGAAATAAATCCCTTGGCGAGCAGGTAATCCAGCTGGGCCCGCAACTCGGCGAGCTCTGGTTGGCTGAGCCGCCACTGTGTCCGAACAGTAGGTTACGCGCCGGGCTCCAGCTGGATCCGATGTGTCAGAATGTTATTCTCTAGCCTGTACTGAGGTGCTCTATAGCGAGTACAACCCATCTAGGGTTTGCTATATGCATCCTCATTGCTGCTAGTGAAACCTCTCTCTTCTTCATTCTCTCATTCGTTTCTTCACATGCTATCAGAGCATCTACCGTCCTGGCCTGTGGGCCCACCTAACTGCTTCCGCTGCTACTCTGTGTTCGGCACCCCCCATGGCGTGCCCCTTGCCCTACTCTTAGCGGCCCCGTTGCCGCCCTTCCAGGCCCCTCGCGGCACCTTCGCGGCCCCGTTGCCGCCCTTCTAGGCCCCTTCGTGGCCCCTTCGCGGCCCCGTCGCCGCCCTTTCCGCAGCCCGTCGCCATCCTTCCAAGCCCCTCGCGGCCCCTTCGCGGCCCCGTCGCCGCCCCTATCGGCCCCGTCGCCGCCGCCAGCGGCCCCGTCGCCACCGCCAGCGGCCCCGACGCCGACCCTAGCGGCCCCGTCGCCGCTCCTATCAGCCCCGTCGCCGCCGCCAACGGCCCCGTCGCCGCCGCCAGAGGCCCCGTCGTCGACCCTAGCGGCCCCGTCGCCGCTCCTATCGGCCCCGTCGCTGCCGCCAGCGGCCCCGTCGTCACCGCCAGCGGCCCCGTCGCCGCCTCCAGCGGCCCCGTCGCCGCCACTTGCGGCCCCGGCCCCGCCCCGGCCATGCCCCTTCGCCAGCAGCGGCGCACCGGGGGCACGTGCACCCCCCCCCCCCCCCCCCCCCCCCCCCCCTTTTCCCGTCCATCGAGGCGACCTGAGGGGGGCCGTGTGCGGCGGCGACCTCGGGGAGGAGGGCGAGCATCGCCCCTTTTGACGCCTGTTTTGGCGCCTTGGGAAACCGCGCGTCGCCCCCCTCCCCCCCCCCCTCCCCCCTTAACCTCCCTACCCGCCGTCCCGCCCTGCCCTGTGTTAGGGTCTGGGGGTGGCAATTAGGGGGTGACGAGTGTGTGGTCTCCCCTGCTCCTCCTTCTCCTTTGTCTCCCACTAAAGCAGTTGTCGCTGAGGGGGGTGGATGTGTGGGAGCCTGGGGTTTAGGGTTTAAGGGGGGTGTTGTGGGAGTGGAGCTAGGGTTTGAGGGAGGTGGATGTGTGTGAGCTTGCGGTTTGGGGTGTAAGGGGGGTGCTATGGGAGTGGAGCTAGGGTTTGAGCAGGGGGTGTGTGTTGAGAGGTGTGGGGCAGCTGGAGGAGGTTGGTTGAACAGAGGTTGTCGTCGTGTCGTCAGCAGCACCAGTAGTCCGGGGCGTTGCTCCGGTAGCCCAGTCGTAGCCAGCTGTGCCAGTCGCCCTGGGTCCGTTGCTCGTCTGCCGCTAGTCTTAGCCGTGAAGCCAATTACTCCAGTAGTCCGGAGCGCTGTTCCGGTAGCCATTGTGCCAGTGTGACTCCTGTTGCCCGTGTGTCTGCAGCTTCAGCCGTTGCCTCCTATCTCCTCTCCTCTTACAGTCTCGCCTCCTCCTCCTCACTTGCCCTCTGTGAATGACTCTAGCTTTGCTCGCTATTGTGAACTCCTGCTCTATGCCTGCTTGCTCATTGTGCTGATTACACCCCACGTTGGCTATGGGGGTGTGTCAGAATGTTATTCTCTAGCCTGTAGTGGGGTGCTCTATAGCAAGTACAACCCATCTAGGGTTTGCTATAAGTATCCTCATTGCTGCTAGTGAAACCTCTCTCTTCTTCATTCTCTCGTTTGTTTCTTCACACGATGATCCTCAGATCGTTGGTGGGGCAAGCCGTCCAGGAGGTCGTCCGCGAAAATTTCGGGATAATTCCGAATAATGCTCACCAATTCCTTGGGAGCTGCTACGCAGAGGGTGTCGATATTGTCAGATATATATGACATAGCTGTTGTAGGCTATAGTGGGGTAGCACATATGGGGTACAGCTTTCTAGGGTTTGTATTTGTACCCAACTTTCACTTAGTCATTTCATTTCTGTTCTACAACTCTCACATGGTATAGAGCGGGTTCCCTGTGGGAACTTCGCCTAGGGCCCACCGAAGCGCGCCCCGAGGCGCGCTAACTTTTTTTTCTCTCGCTCTGGCGACCCTCCGTGTCGCCCTTCCCTCGCGGCCCCGCCGCCCCTTCAGACGCGGCCCCGCCGCCCCTTCAGACGCGGCCCCGCCGCCATTCCAGACGCGGCCCCGCCGCCCATTTCGATCGCGGCCCCGCCGCCTGCTCAGACGCGGCCCCGCCGCCCGCTCAGCCGTGGCCCCGCCGCCTGCTACGACGCGGCCCCGCCGCCTGCTCAGACGCGGCCCCCTGCCGCCCGCTCAGACGCAGCCCTGCCGCCCGCTCAGACACGGCCACGCCGCCTGCTCAGCCGCGGCCCTGCCGCCCGCTACAACGCGGCCCCGCCGCCTCCTCAGACGCGGCCCCGCCGCCCGCTCTGACACGGACCCGCCGCCTGCTCAGCCGCGGCCCCGCCGCCCGCTACGACGCGGCCCCGCCGCCTGCTCAGACGCGGCCCCGCCGCCCGCTCAGACGCGGCCTCGCCGTCCCCTCTGCCGGCCCCGCCGCTGCACCTGACGGCCCCGCCGTCCCCTCTGACGGCCCCGCCGTCCCCTATGCCGGCCCCGTCGCTGCACCTGACGGCCCCGCCGTCCCCTCTGACGGCCCCGCCGTCCCCTCTGCCGGCACCGCCGCTGCACCTGATGGCCCCGCCGTCCCCTCTGACGGCCTCGCCGTCCCCTCTTCCGGCACCGCCGCTGCACCTGACGGCCCCGCTGTCCCCTCTGCCGGCCCCGCCGCTGCACCTGACGGCCCCGCCGTCCCCTCTGCCGGCCCCGCAGCTGCACCTGACGGCCCCGCTGCTGCACCTGCCGGCCCCGCCGTCCCCGCCACTGCACCTGCCGGCCCTTCTACTCCGGCCCCACCGTCCCTGCACCGCGGCCCCGCCACCCCTGCTACGCCGGCCCTCCCGCCCCTGGTCTCGCGGCCCCGCCACCCTACCTGCAGCAGCCGAGCCGCCCACCTGCAGCAGCCGAGCAGCGGTGCAGCCGAGCCGCCCCGCACCCGAGCCGCCCGGCACCCGAGCCGCCCTGCCGCCGAGCCGCCCTGCAGCCGAGCCGCCCTGCACCCGAGCCGCCCTGTCGCCGAGCCGCCCGGGAGCCGAGCCGCCCAGTAGCCGAGTCGCTGAGTCGTCGAGCCGCCCTTCTGCAGAGCTGCCCGACCTGCCCTGCCCGGTGAGCACAGTACCGCTGTCACTGCGTGCTCTTCCCCTACTGCGTGCACTGCTTCGCTGTCGTCGTCATGGCTACCCCTAGTGTCCTAGCTTTTGACGCTGAGGGTCGCGCCATTGACTTTGAGGTCTGGGTAGACGACCTGCAGTTGTTTTTACAGTGCGATAGGGCTGACGGCCTCTCTCTCTTTGACCTCACTTCTGGCGCCTCTCCTGCCCCTGCTGCTGATGCTGATCCCACTGTGCGCTCTCATTGGGCCACCCGCGATGCTGCTGCATGTCTTGCTGTGCGTCGCCACCTCCCTACCTCTGAGCGCGCGCACTTTAGTCAGTACAAGAGTGCTCAGACCTTGTACGACGCTGTATTTGCGCGCTACTCCTCCCCTGCCACTGCTGCACTGAGCCGTCTCATGCTTCCCTACCTCTTTCCTGACCTCTCTGCCTTTCCCACTGTCGCTGACCTCATTACGCACCTCCGCACTAGTGATACTCGCTACCGCGCCGCCCTTCCTGCTGAGTTTTGCGCTAAGAACCCCCCCCCCATGTACATCACTCTCTACTATGTAGTCGCGCGCCTCCCTGACTCTCTTCGCGTAGTTAGGGACCACTTTCTCGTAGTCTGTCCCACCACCCTCACCGTCGATGTCCTCGAGAAGGCCCTCCTCGCGGCGGAGAATAGTATCGTTGCTGTAGGAGCTTCTCGTGGTGACCCTCGCACCCCCATCTTTGAGGGGTGCTCTCCTTCCCCCCTCCTGCCCTCTGTTGCCTCTGCTGCTGCTGCTGCCGACCTGCTTGGTCTCGAGTCGGTTGGCGCGGCGTCTGCCCCTAGTGGGAGACGCCGCTCTGGCAAGGGCAAGGGGGGCAAGGGCGCTGGTGGAGCTGGAGGCGGCGGTGGAGGTGGCGGTGGAGGCGGCGGAGGGAGTGGGGGTGGCGGCGGGAGTGGTGGCGGGGGTGGTGGTGGTGGTGGTGGCGGCGGCGGAGGAGGCAGTGGTGGTGGCGGCGGCGGTGGTGGTGGCGGTAGTGGTGGCGGTGACGGAGGAGGCGGTGGTGGAGGAGGCGGTGGCGGAGGAGGCGGTGGTGGCGGAGGAGGTGGAGCTGGTCGAGGCGGTACCCAGCAGCGGAGCGGCGGTGGTGGTGGTCAGCGCTCGCAGCAGCAGCAGCAGCAGCGTTGGCGTGACGTCCCTCCGCCCCAGCACCTCCGTGAGTGGTACATTGGCATCAGAGGGGTGGGGGTACTGGTCCTTGTACCTAGGTCCTTCGCTCTGGCGACCGCGCGGGTGAGCAGTGTGGGGGTGCCCACTCCACCCAGCGCTGCTTTGGCCGCCTGACAGACGCTTGGCGTCAGCAGTTCCCCGGGGCTAGTGAGATCCCTCGTTGGGATGAGCTTCTTAGGGCTGGTGTAGCGATCTTTGATCTTGATTTTGATGCTATCCTTGCGGCTATGTATGCTGTGACTATTAGTGAGGAGGGTGACTGTTACCGGTGTTTCCCGCCCGACCCGGGCATTGGTACTGCTGCGCTAGGTGCTTGTGAGGCTGCTGCTCTAGGTGCCAGTGCGTCTGCGCTCTCAGGTGCTGGTGAGACTGCGCTCTCAGGTACTGCGTCGCCTCCGTCCTCCCTCACTTTCACACTTGACTCCGGGGCTTCTCGCTCCTTCTTTCGAGACCGCACTACCCTCACGCCGCTTGGCCGGCCGGTTGCGGTCTCCCTGGCTGACCCCTCTAGGGGTCCTTTCCTCTCTGCACGTACCGCACGCACCGGTCGACACCTGGCCACGTTCTCGCGTCGGCCGGGGTCGAGTCTCTACACCCTGACCACTACGTCTCCTCCTGTACCTGCGTCTGGTCAGGTAGCTGCGTCAGGTCAGGTGCTTGCTGCTGCGTCCCGGTCAGGTCCTGAGTCTGCCCCCTGTTCTTGTCGCCTCCTGTCTCACGAGACTCTCCTGTGGCACCACCGTCTTGGCCACCCCTCCTTGCCCCGTCTTCGGAGCATGGCTTCCCGTGTCCTTGTCTCTGGTCTTCCCCAGTCTCTCCCTCCCCTTCCCTCCGGGCCAGGACCTTCCTGTGTCCCCTGTGTCGAGGGGCGCCTCCGGGCTGCTCCTCACTCCTCCCAGTTCCCCCCGGCAGAGGCTCCTCTGCAGATGCTTCACATGGATGTGTGGGGCCCAGCCCCCGTCCGTGGGCAGGGTCACGAGCGCTACTTCCTGTTGGTGGTTGACGACTACTCGCGTTACACCACAGTCCTCCCCTTGCGCAGCAAGGGTGCTGTCACTGAGGTGCTGATCGACTGGATCTGCGAGGCTCGTCTCCAGCTCAGGAAGAGCTTCGGCTCGGACTTTCCTGTTCTGCATCTGCACTCGGACAGAGGCGGAGAGTTCTCCTCGCGCTTTCTGCGAGACTACTGTCGTGCACGGGGGATCCGCCAGACCTTCACGCTTCCGGACTCTCCACAGAAAAATGGGATTGCTGAGCGCCGCATTGGCATGGTCATGGATGTCGCTCGTACGTCCATGATGCATGCGGCTGCCCCCCATTTTCTGTGGCCGTTTGTGGTGAGGTACGCGGCGCACCAGCTCAACCTTCACCCCCGGGTCTCTCGGCCCGCGATGTCCCCAGTCTTGCTGTGGACGGGGAAGGTTGGCGATGCGTCTGCGTTCCGTGTCTGGGGATCTCGGGCGTTTGTCCGGGACTTGTCTGCGGACAAGCTGTCCCCTTGTGCTGCTCCCTGTGTCTTCCTTGGCTTCCCCACAGACGCTCCCGGGTGGCAGTTTTACCACCCCTCCTCTCGTCGTGTTCTGTCCTCCCATGACGTCACGTTCGACGAGTCCGTCCCCTTCTACCGCCTCTTCCCCTACCGCACTCCTTCCCTCCCCCCTCCGCCGGACTTCCTTGTACCGGTTCCCCCCCCGGTAGACCCCCTCCCCCCTCAGGTTCCTGCCCCTTCAGGTGTGTCCCAGGTAGACGCAGTTGACCCGGTCGAGGTTACTGGTGACTCTGGTGCTGCTGCGGGTGCTGAGCCTGGGGGTGCTGACTCTGGGGGTGCTGTGCGCGGGGGTGCCGAGCCTGGAGGTGCTGAGCCTGAGGGTGCTGGGCCTGGGGGTGCTACTGCGGAGGGTGCTGAGCCTAGGGGTGCTGAGCCGGGGGGTGCTGTGCCTGGAGCTGCTGAGCTAGGGGGTACTGGGTCTGGGGGCGCTGGGTCTGGAGCTGCTGAGCCTGGGGGTGCTGAGTCTGGAGCTGCTGAGCCTGGGGGTGCTGAGACTGGAGCTGCTGAGCCTGGGGTTTCTCCTGCTGCTGCGTCTCGCCGGGAGCCCCTCTCTCCACAGGAGATGCGCGAGTGGTTTGCTCGCCGCTGGAGGCGTGCTGCTGGAGCTGGAGCTTCTTCGACCGTTGAGGGTGATGGTGCTGCCGGTCCCGGAGCTGCTGGGCCTGCGGGTCCTACTGGAGCTGGAGCTGCTGGGGGTGTTCGTGCTGAGACTCCTGTTGTCGGTCCTGGCGGTGGTTCTGCTGCTGGTGCTGCTGAAGGTCCTGTCTCTGGAGGTGTTGGTGGCGCTGGTGCTGTCGCTGAGGGTGCTGCTGCTGTCCCTGCTGAGTCTGGAGCTACCGCGCGGCCTCGGCCGTACTTCGTTCCGCTCCTGCAGCAGGTTCTTGGTCTTTCTCCTCCGGTAGAGTGTCCACAGCCTGTCCAGTCGCAGTCACTGTTGGAGCCTTCCTCTCCATTTCCTGCTCCCTCTCCTTACACTTGTCCTACTTGAGGTCTTGCTGAGCGTCGTGAGCCTGCGTCTCGTCCCGCGTCGCCTGTTTGTCCTGCTTGCGCTAGTGGTCGCGGTTCGCGTCAGCGTCCTCCTCCTGTCCCTGGCACGCACCGGATGTCTCTCCGTCCATCCACTGCTCCTCTGCATGCCCCTTTGCCTTCTCCTCCTGAGTCCTCTCTTCCTGCGCTTGCCGACCCTGAGTCGGACTCCCTTCGTGCTGCCAATCCTACTGTCACGCGTCTGCTTGCTACTGTCGTCACTGACCCCTCTTTTGAGTCCACTGCTGCGTCTGCTCTTGTCGCTGAGCTCGTCGACTTTGCTGCTCGCTGTCGTCTAGACTACGCTGCTAGTCTTGTTGCTGAGTCTGCGTCTGTCTGTCCTCCGTCCGTCGGGGGTGAGTGTGCTCTTGGCACGGACGTCTTAGAGGACAAGCACGAGGAGTTACAGTGTCTGGCGGCTGCTTCACCTCATCTCGCGTCTGTACTGCTTGCTCCTGAGGGAGACCCGGATGCACTAGACATCCCGACTCCGCGCTCTTAAGCGGAGGCCGTAGAGGGTCCCTACTCCTCTCAGTGGCAGGCAGCTATGGATGCAGAGATGGCTTCCTGGAAGTCCACAGGCACCTACGTTGACGCAGTTCCCCCTCCTGGGGCGAACATCGTCAGTGGCATGTGGATCTTCCAGGTGAAGCGGCCGCCGGGCTCTCCACCTGTCTTCAAGGCGCGGTACGTTGCTCGTGGCTTCAGTCAGCGGCAGGGAGTTGACTACTTTCAGACCTTTTCTCCCACCCCGAAGATGACCACTCTTCGGGTGCTGCTGCACATAGCTGCTCAGCGCGACTACGAGCTTCACTCTCTCGACTTCAGCACTGCGTTCCTGCACGGTAGCCTGCACGAGGAGATCTGGCTGCGCCGTCCACCTGGCTTCACTGGGACTTTTCCTCCTGGCACCCAGTGGAGCCTCCGACGGCCAGTCTACGGTCTCCGCCAGGCACCGCGTGAGTGGCACGACACACTGAGGACTACGCTTGCGGCTCTTGGGTTTGCTCCTTCTACTGCCGACCCGTCGCTGTTTCTGCGCACCGACACTTCTCTGCCGCCGTTCTACATCCTCGTGTACGTCGACGACTTGGTCTTTGCCACAGTGGACACTGCTGGACTCGCCTACGTGAAGTCCGAGCTGCTGAAGAGACACACGTGCACAGACCTGGGTGAACTGCGCAGCTACCTTGGCTTGCAGATCACTCGGGACAGAGCACGCCGCACCATTACCTTGACTCAGTCACACATGGTGCAGCAGGTCCTTCAGCGCTTCGGCTTCACGTACTTCTCGCCTTAGGCCACTCCTCTGTCTACTCGTCATTCGCTCTCAGCTCTGCCTTCGGATGAGTCCGTAGAGTTGAGTGGCCCGTACCCAGAGCTTGTTGGCTGCCTCATGTACCTGATGACCTGCTAACGACCTGACCTTGCATACCCTCTTAGCATTCTTGCACGCTATGTTGCTCCTAGGAGACACCGACCAGAGCACATGGCTGCAGCGAAGAGGGTGTTGCGCTGCTTGTGCAGTACGTCGGGCATGGGGCTAGTGCTTGGAGGGCGGAGTCCAGTGGTCCTTACGGGGCATGCGGACGCTTCTTGGGCTGACGACCAGGCTACGCAGCGGTCGTCACAGGGTTACACCTTCAGTCTTGGTTCCGGCTCTGTCTCGTGGCGGGCTACTCGTTCGTCTTCTGTTCTCAGCTCCAGTTGTGAGGCTGAGATCTACGCTGGGGCCATGGCTGCACAGGAGCTTCGCTGGCTCACCTACGTGCTGACTGACCTTGGAGAGCCGCCTCGTTCTCCTCCAGTGCTGTACGTAGACAACAAGGCCATGCTGGCCTTGTGTCGAGAGCAGCGTCTGGAGCACAGAATGAAGCACATTGCTCTTCGCTACTTCCTTGCTTGTGAGCTACAGCAGCGTGGACAGTTGCGACTTGCGTACGTGGCCTCTGAGGCCAACACTGCTGATGTGTTCACCAAGGCACTCGCGCCTTGTGACCATCAGCGCTTCTGCACCCAGCTGGGTCTCGTGCCTGTCTTGCCTCACTTGCTCTCCTCTTGACTTTACTTGTACTGTGACATATATATACCTGCTCTTGCTTGTCTAGTTTTTATATATATATATGTCTGTACTCCTGCATGTGAACTTGCCTCTGGCCTTGCTCTTGTGCTCGGACTGTGTGGTGACTTTGTGATCCACCTTGAGCTTGCTTTGCTTTGCTTTGCTTGACTGGTCTTGTGACCCCTTGTTCTCCCCCACTTTGCCTATGGGGGTGTGTCAGATATATATGACATAGCTGTTGTAGGCTATAGTGGGGTAGCACATATGGGGTACAACTTTCTAGGGTTTGTATTTGTACCCAACTTTCACTTAGTCATTTCATTCCTGTTCTACAACTCTCACAGATATCCGCGATTTTCTCGGAAGCTGTCACCTCGTACAGGTGCACCAAGAAGGCTTGAGCTCCGCTGTTCATCGCACGCGCCATGTTGACCGCGTTGACACGTGTCGTCACCGGCTCCGGCTCCATCCATTTCGGAAGCGTCGTCTTCCCTCCGTATCCTCGCACGACGCACGCCCCAGGCGTCCAATCGATCGTCGGATTGAACCGCTGCAGCCAATCTCTCCCAAGTAGCACATCGCAGTCGTCCAACGTCGTCGCCAACATCTTCATGCCAAACCCGAATTTGTCGCCACAATGTATCCGAATTTTTCGCGCCTCATCTCGGATGGCCAGTGGTGTCCCGTCCACCAGCCTTGCGTCGATCTCCGGCAAACACCTAGTCAGCTTCACCCCAATTTTTTTAGCCGTTGCCAGGTTGACGAGACTGTGGCTCGCCCCACCATCAACAAATATTTATATTTTATAACCGTTAGCCCCCCCTACCACCAGCACAGGGTAGTCCACGTGTTCACCCACGTTATTCGTCCGGTTCTGGTCGATAGCTCTGATCGGTACCACGACCCGGTCTGGATGGTGATTGTCGGGCGACATGGTCTCGTCAGTAGGTGGCCCTTCTGCTACTGGCTCGTATCTTTTCCTGACCCTTCTCCGCCGTTCTTCTTCCCCTGCTTAAGCCTCGGGCAGTCTTTTTTCAGGTAGCCCAGCTGGTTGCATAAAAAGCACGGCCCAAGGGCTTGGCTTGGTGCATCTACGCCGTTGATCGTGGGCTGCTGAGTCAATCCACGAAATCGAGGGCCCTCCCGGGAGCTCGATCTCGCCCACTGCATCAGCGCATCCGTTGACTCGGCTTCTCGGACGGCGTCGTTGAAGCTGCGTGGCCGGGTTCGTCAGACCTCATACTGAATCTCGTATTTCAGGCCCGCCACGTAGCGATCCAATCGCTCCGCGTCGCTCATGTCGTCCACTTGGTCCGCCAAGTTGCAGAACATGCTGGCGTAGTCTTGGACCGAAGTCAGGTGCTTCCAGGCACGCATCTTCATGCGAGCAGAGTCCAAGGCGGATATGTGCTCGAACCTGGTTCGCAAGGCGGCGCCCCACTCCCTCCATGTGCATATCGTAGACGTCCAAAAAAATGATGCTGCGTGATTCGTGAGAGGTGTTGAAGTCCCGTCGTTCACACGTGCTATTCCTGCAGAAGTCCCTTTGTGCTGCAGCGTTCGCCTCCACCACTCCAGCGCAGGTCCTCGCAATAGTGAAACTGCGAAATTAATGCGGGTGGCATCGTCATATATCACGGCAGCATTAAAAAACACCTCCACGCCGAACAACCAAGCAGAAACAATGACGAACTTGTCACTTGTTAAACGGGGGCAGGTTTGTCGGCTTGATTTTAACAAAAGCCATTACTGCCATCGGCGCCGTTGGCATTGCTGCCAGCGTCGCCGTCGTCGTTGCCGCTGCACGTATTGGTGCTGCACGCGACTGTTGCGGTGACTGTTGCTGCTGCGCCTGCCTCGCCTCGTCCGCATCTATCTCGCCTTCCAGCTCGCTCCAGACCCGTTCATCTGGTGCAGTGCTGCTACTTGCGTTGTCCACGACAGGCGACTCCTGGCGCGCTTCAACACGCGCCTGGTGTAGTTCGGCGTTTTCCTCCCGAAGACGCGCCATTTCTGCACACATCGTCTGCATGTTGGCCTGCATCATCCGGAACTGTTGCATGAACTCATTGAACTCCGCCTGGTCCATGCGTCGTAGGCTTCGTCTAATGGGCACGGGGTGGCTATCGATTTTTCTGACTTTGGTGAAGGCGTTAATGCTATCGTAGTCAGAGTGGAATAATCGGATCTATTCCACAGGCCGACCGCTTAACAGCCCACCAAGTCTATCGCTCCCCTTCTACAAACTACCCCGGAAACATGAGGGTAACCTAGGAAATTAGGCTCTGATACCAAGTGTTATGAGTTGTGAAAGGAAGAGTGCGCAGAACTCAATAATGCGGAAGTGATTACAACGTCTTAGAACACAACGACGCCTAGGACTAATATAGCGAAGCTAGCTAGGCCGAGGTCGCGGGGTCGCGATATGGTTGGGTGCAGATTCAGGGTTGGGAAACCCGAAGGCGATGCGGTAGTGGCTCGGAAGGCGAGGTCGGCGGACCGAGCCTGGTTTTCCGAAAGTCGGGGTTGTACGTGTCAGAACATGTAGCTTACCTGTTTGTGTAGGCTACAGCGGGGTATCCCATAGGGGGTACAACCCAATTAGGGTTTTCTATTTGTACTGATTTCTGACTTAGTCATTTCATTCCTGTTTCCTATTTCACATGGTATAGAGCAGGTCCCTCTTGGACCGAATTTTTCTTGGGCCCACCGAAGCGCGCCCCGAGGCGCGCTATTTTTTTCGCGACCCCACGGGTCGCCCTCTCTCCTGCGGCCCCGCCGCCTTCCTTGACGCGGCTCCGCCGCCCTTTCTGACGGGGCCCCGCGGCCGTCTTTGACGGGCCCCGTCCCTTCCTCTTCCGCGGCACCGCCGCCTCCTATTCGCGGCCGCGCCCCGGCTTTCGAGCGGCCCCGCCGCCTACTCTGCAGCGGCCCCGCCGCCGGCCCTCTAAGGCCCCGCCCCGGCTCTTCGGCTCCGCCCCGGCTCTTACGGCCCCGCCTCGGCTCTGCGGCCCCGGCTCTTCGGCCCCGCCCCGGCTCCTACGGCCTCGCCGCCGGCCCTTTAGGCCCCGCCCCGGCTCTTCGACGGCCCCGCCGTCGGCCCTCTACGGCCCCGGCTCTTTGGCCCCGCCCCGGCTTTTCGGCCCCGCCCCGGCTCTTCTGCCCCGCCCCGGCTCTACGGCCCCGCCTCTGGCCCTCTACGGCCCCGACTCGTCGGCCTCGCCCCGGCTCTCTGGCCCCGCCCCGGCTCTTCGGCCCCGCCCCGGCTCTAAGGCCCCGCCGCTGGCCCTCTTCGGCCCCGCCCTGGCTCCTTTGTCCCGCCCCGGCTCTATCGGCCCCGCCGTCGGCCCCTTCAGGCCCCGCCCCGGCTCTATTGGCCCCGCCCCGGCTCACCCACGGCCCCGCCGTCGGCCCCCTTCAGGCCCCGCCCCGGCCCTATCGGCCCGGCCCCGGCTCTATCGGCCCCGCCGTCGGCCCTCTTACGGCCCCACCGCCGGGTCTCTCGGCCCCGCCCCGGCTTTCACGCGGCCCGCCGCCCGCCCCGGGTCTCACGCGGCCCCGCCATCCCACCTGCAGCAGCAGAGCAGCGGTGCACCGAGCCGCCTGGGAGCCGAGCCGCCCTGCACCCGAGCCGCCCTGTCGCCGAGCCGCCCGGGAGCCGAGCCGCCCTGCACCCGAGCCGCTCTGCCGCCGAGCCGCCCGGGAGCCGAGCCGCTGTGCACCCGAGCCGCCCGGTCGTCGTGCTGCCGTCCTGTCGAGCTGCACGACCTGCCCTGCCTGGTGAGCACAGTCCCACTGTCACTGCGTGCTCCTCCCCTACTGCTTGCACTGCTTCGCTGTCGTCGCCATGGCCACCCCTAGTGTCCTCGCTTTTGACGCTGAGGGTCGCGCCATAGATTTTGAGGTCTGGCTAGATGACCTGCAGCTGTTCCTACAGTGCGACAGAGCTGACGGCCTTTCTCTCTTTGACCTCACCTCTGGCGCCTCTCCTGCTCCTGCTGCTGATGCTGATCCCACTGTCCGCTCTCAGTGGGCCACCCGCGATGCTGCTGCACGTCTTGCTGTGCGTTGCCACCTCCCTACCTCTGAGCGCGCGCACTTTAGTCAGTACAAGAGTGCTCAGACCTTGTACGACGCTGTAGTTGCGCGCTACTCCTCCCCTGCTACTGCTGCACTGAGCCGTCTCATGCTTCCCTACCTCTTTCCTGACCTCTCTGCCTTTCCCACTGTCGCTGACCTCATCACGCACCTCCGCACTAGTGACACTCGCTACCGCGCCGCCCTTCCTGCTGAGTTCTGCGCTAAGAACCCCCCCCCCATGTACATCACTCTCTACTACGTAGTCGCGCGCCTCCCTGACTCCCTTCGTGTAGTCAGGGACCACTTTCTCGTAGTCTGTCCCACCACACTCACTGTCGACCTCCTCGAGAAGGCCCTCCTCTCAGCTGAGAAGAGCATCGTTGCTGTAGGGGCTTCTCGTGGTGACCCTCGCACCCCCATCTTTGAGGGGTGCTCTCCTTCCCCCTTGCTGCCCTCTGTTGCCTCTGCTGCTGCTGCCGACCTGCTTGGTCTTGAGTCGGTCGGCGCGGCGTCTGCCCCTAGTGGAAGACGTCGCTCCAGCAAGGGCAAGGGGGGCAAGGGCGCGGGTGGAGCTGGAGGGAGCGGTGGAGGTGGCGGAGGTGGCGGCGGCGGGAGTGGGGGTGGCGGCGGGAGTAGTGGTGGTGGTGGTGGTGGTGGCAGCAGCGGCGGCGACGGTGGTGGTGGTGGTGGCGGTGGTGGAGGTGTCAGCGGCGGAGGTGGAGGCGGTGGGGGAGGAGGCGGTGGAGGCGGTGGAGGCGGCGGCGAAGGCGCGGAAGGTGGTGGAGGGAGCGGAGCTGGTCGTGGTGGTACCCAGCAGCGTGGTGGCGGTGGTGGTGGCCAGCGCTCGCAGCGGCAGCAGCAGCAGCGCTCGCGGGACATCCCTCCGCCCCAGCAGCTTCGTGAGTGGTACGCTGGGCGTCAGAGGGGTGGGGGTACTGGTCCCTGCACCTACGTTCTTCGTTCCGGCAACCGCGCGGGTGAGCAGTGTGGGGGTGCCCACGCTACCCTGCGCTGCTTCGGCCGCCTGACGGACGCTTGGCGTCAGCAGTTTCCCGGGGCTAGTGAGATCCCTCGTTGAGATGAGCTCCTTAGGGCGGGTGTAGCGATCTTTGATCTTGATTATGATGCTATCCTTGCTGCTATGTATACTGTGACTTATAGTGAGGAGAATGAGGGTTACCGGTGTTTCCAGCCCGACCCGGGCATTGGTACTGCTGCGCTAGGTGCTTGTGAGGCTGCTGCTCTAGGTGCCAGTGCGTCTGCGCTCTCAGGTACTGGTGAGACTGCGCTTTCAGGTACTGAGTCGCCCTCGTCCTCCCTCACTTTCACACTTGACTCCGGAGCTTCTCGCTCCTTCTTTCGAGACCGCACTACCCTTACGCCGCTTGGCCGACCGGTTGCGGTCTCCCTGGCTGACCCTTCTGGGGGTCCAGTTCTGTCTCACTTCTCCACTGTCCTCCCGTGTCCTGCTGCCCCTTCGGGCGCCCTGTCTGGTCTGTACCTTCCCTCGTTCTCGACGAACTTGGTGAGTGGTGCAGCCCTACAGGATGCGGGGGTTCACAAGTTTACTCCTTCGAGTCAGCGGGTGACCCACTGCACGGACGCACGCACAGGCAGACACCTGGCCACCTTCTCGCGTCGGCCGGGGTCGAGTCTCTACACCCTGACCACTTCGTCTCCTCCTGTCCCTGCGTCCGGTCAGGTAGCTGCGTCAGGTCAGGTGCTTGCTGCTGCGTCCCGGTCAGGTCCTGAGTCTGCCCCCTGTTCTTGTCGCCTCCTGTCTCACGAGACTCTCCTGTGGCACCACCGTCTTGGCCACCCCTCCTTGCCCCGTCTTCGGAGCATGGCTTCCCGTGTCCTTGTCTCTGGTCTTCCCCGGTCTCTCCCTCCTCTCCCCTCCGGGCCAGGACCTTCCTGTGTCCCCTGTGTCGAGGGTCGCCTCCGGGCTACTCCTCACTCCTCCCACTTCCCCCCGACAGAGGCTCCCCTGCAGACGCTTCACATGGATGTGTGGGGCCCAGCCCCCGTCCGTGGGCAGGGTCACGAGCGCTACTTCCTGTTGGTGGTTGACGACTACTCGCGTTACACCACAGTCCTCCCCTTGCGCAGCAAGGGTGCGGTCACTGAGGTGCTGATCGACTGGATCCGCGAGGCTCGTCTCCAGCTCAGGCAGAGCTTCGGCTCGGACTTTCCTGTTCTGCGTCTGCACTCTGACTGAGGCGGAGAGTTCTCCTCTCGCCTTCTGCGAGACTACTGTCGTGCACGGGGGATCCGCCAGACCTTCACGCTTCCGGACTCTCCACGGCAAAATGGGATTGCTGAGCGCCGCATTGGCATGGTCATGGATGTCGCTCATACGTCCATGATGCATGCGGCTGCCCCCCATTTTCTGTGGCCGTTCGCGGTGAGGTACGCGGCGCATTAGCTCAACCTTCACCCCCGGGTCTCTAGGCCTGCGATGTCCCCAGCCTTGCTGTGGACGGGGAAGGTTGGCGATGCGTCTGCGTTCCGTGTCTGGGGATCTCGGGCGTTTGTCCGCGACTTGTCTGCGGACAAGCTGTCCCCTCGTGCTGCTCCCTGTGTCTTCCTTGGCTTCCCCACTGACGCCCCAGGGTGGCAGTTTTACCACCCCTCCTCTCGTCGTGTTCTGTCCTCCCAGGACGTCACGTTCGACGAGTCAGTCCCCTTCTACCGTCTCTTCCCCTACCGCACTCCTTCCCTCCCCCCTCCCCCGGACTTCCTTGTGCCGGTTCCCCCCCCGGTAGCCCCCCCCCCCCCTCAGGTTCCTGCCCCCTCAGGTGTGTCCCAGGTAGACGCCGTTGACCCGGTCGAGGTTACTGGTGACTCTGGTGCTGCTGCGGGTGCTGAGCCTGGGGGTGCTGACTCTGGGGGTGCTGTGCGCGGGGGTGCTGAGCCTGGGGGTGCTGGGCCTGGGGGTGCTACTGCGGAGGGTGCGGAGCCTGGGGGTGCGGAGCCGGGGGGTGCTGTGCCTGGAGGTGCTGGGTCTAGGGGTGCTGGGTCGGGAGCTGTTGAGCCTGGGGGTGCTGAGCTGGGAGCTGCTGGGCCTGGGGGTGCTGCGTCTGGAGCTGCTGAGCCTGGGGTTTCTCCTGCTGCGCCTCGCCGGGAGCCCCTCTATCCACAGGAGCTGCGCGAGTGGTTTGCTCACCGCTGGAGGCGTGCTGCTGAGTCTGGGGGTGCTGCTGGAGCTGGAGCTGGTGCTTCTTCGCATGTCGAGGGTGCTGGTGCTGCCGGTCCCGGGGCTGCTGGGCCTGCGGGTCCTCCTGGAGCTGGCGCGGCTGAGGGTGTTGGTGCTGAGACTACTGCTGTTGGTCCTGCCGCTGGAGGAGTGATTGACGCTGGTGCTGTCGCTAAGGGTACTGGTGCTGTCCCTGCTGCGTGTGGAGCTGCCGCGCGGCCTCGGCCGTACTTCGTTCCGCTTCTTCAGCAGGTTCTTGGTCTTTCTCCTCCGGTAGAGGGTCCACCGCCTGTCCAGTCGCAGTCCCTGCTGGAGCCTTCCTCTCCGCTGCCTGCTCCCTCTCCTTACACTGGTCCTACTGGCGGTCTTGCTGAGCGTCGTGAGCCTGCGTCTCGTCCCGCGTCGCCTGTTCGTGCTGCTCGCGCTAGTGGTCGCAGTTCGCGTCAGCGTCCTCCAACTGTCCCTGGCACGCACCGGATGTCTCTGCGTCCGTCCACTGCTCCCCTGCGTGCCCCTCTGCCTTCTCCTCCTGAGTCTTCTCTTCCTGCGCTTGCCGACCCTGAGTCGGACTCTCTTTGTGCTGCCAGTCCTACTGTCACGCGTCTGCTTGCTACCGTCGTCACTGACCCCTCTTTTGAGTCCACTGCTGCGTCTGCTCTTGTCGCTGAGCTCGTCGACTTTGCTGCTCGCTGTCGTCTAGACTACGCTGCTAGTCTTGTTGCTGAGTCTGCGTCTGTCTGTCCTCCGTCCGTCGGGGGTGAGTGTGCTCTTGGCACGGACGTCCTAGAGGACAGGCAGGAGGAGTTACAGTGTCTAGCGGCTGCTTCACCTCGTCTCGCGTCTGTACTGCTTGCCCCTGAGGGAGACCCGGATGCACTAGACATCCCGACTCCGCGTTCTTACGCGAAGGCCGTAGAGGGTCCCTACTCCTCTCAGTGGCAGGCAGCTATGGATGCAGAGATGGCTTCCTGGAAGTCCACAGGCACCTACGTTGACGAGGTTCTCCCTCCTGGGGCGAACATCGTCAGTGGCATGTGGATCTTCCGGGTGAAGCGGCCGCCGGGCTCTCCACCTGTCTTCAAGGCGCGGTACGTTGCTCGTGGCTTCAGTCAGCGGCAGGGAGTTGACTACTTTCAGACCTTCTCTCCCACCCCGAAGATGACTACTCTTCGGGTGCTGCTGCACATAGCCGCTCAGCGCGACTACGAGCTTCACTCTCTCGACTTCAGCACTGCGTTCCTGCAGGGCAGCCTGCACGAGGAGATCTGGCTGCGTCGTCCACCTGGCTTCACTGGGACTTTCCCTCCTGGCACCCAGTGGAGCCTCCGACGGCCAGTCTACGGTCTCCGCCAGGCACCGCGTGAGTGGCACGACACACTGAGGACTACGCTTGCGGCTCTTGGGTTTGCTCCTTCTACTGCTGACCCGTCGCTGTTTCTGCGCACCGACACTTCTCTGCCGCCGTTCTACATCCTCGTGTACGTCGACGACTTGGTCTTCACCACAGCGGACACTGCTGGACTCGCCTACGTGAAGTCCGAGCTGCTGAAGAGACACACGTGCACAGACCTGGGTGAACTGCGCAGCTACCTTGGCTTGCAGATCACTCGGGACAGAGCACGCCGCACCATTACCTTGACTCAGTCACACATGGTGCAGCAGGTCCTTCAGCGCTTCGGCTTCACGTACTCCTCGCCTCAGGCCACTCCTCTGCCTACTCGCCACTCACTCTCAGCTCTGCCTTCGGATGAGTCCGTAGAGTCGAGTGGTCCGTATGCGGAGCTTGTTGGCTGCCTCATGTACCTGATGACCTGCACACGACCTGACCTTGCATACCCTCTGAGCATTCTTGCACGCTATGTTGCTCCTGGTAGACACCGACCAGAGCACATGGCTGCAGCGAAGAGGGTATTGCGCTACCTGTGCAGTACGTCGGGCATGGGGCTAGTGCTTGGAGGACGGAGTCCAGTGGTCCTTACAGGCCACGCGGACGCTTCTTGGGCTGACGACCAGGCTACGCAGCGGTCGTCGCAGGGTTACACCTTCAGCCTTGGTTCCGGCTCTGTCTCGTGGCGGTCTACTCGCTCGTCTTCGGTTCTCGGCTCCAGTTGTGAGGCTGAGATCTACGCCGGGGCCATGGCTGCACAGGAGCTTCGCTGGCTCACCTACGTGCTGACTGACTTTGGAGAGCCGCCTCGTTCTCCTCGAGTGCTGTACGTAGACAACAAGGCCATGCTGGCCTTGTGTCGAGAGCAGCGCTTGGAGCACAGAACGAAGCACATTGCTCTCCGCTACTTCCTTGCTCGTGAGCTGCAGCAGCGTGGTCAGTTGCGACTTGCGTACGTGGCCTCTGAGGCCAACACTGCTGATGTGTTCACCAAGGCACTTGCGCCTTGTGACCATCAGCGCTTTTGTACCCAGCTGGGTCTTGTGCCTGTCTTGCCTCACTTGCTCTCTTCTTGACTTTACTTGTACTGCGACATATATATACCTGCTCTTGCTTGTCTTGCTTTATATATATGTCTGTACTCTTGCATGTGAACTGGCCTTTGGCCTTGCTTTTGTGCTCGGACTGTGTGGTGACTTTGTGATCCACCCCGAGCTTGCTTTGCTTTGCATGACTGGTCTTGTGACCCCTTGTTCTCCCCCACTTTGCTTATGGGGGTGTCAGAACATATAGCTTACCTGTTTGTGTAGGCTACAGCGGGGTATCCCATAGGGGGTACAACCCAATTAGGGTTTTCTATTTGTACTGATTTCTGACTTAGTCATTTCATTCCTGTTTGCTATTTCACAGTACGCGTACAGTGTGACCCAGTAAGGAATCCGAAAAATTCCTTACAATTGTAGTGTCGCAGTTGTCGGAAACTTGGTCTCTTTGTCACTCCTCCTGCTTTGTCCCTCCCTGCTCCGTGCCTTCTTTCTTCTGTCCCACCCTTGGTCTCGTGGCAGCTCCTCCTACCCTGTCCCTCCTTTCTCTGTACCTCCCTTCCTCTGTCTCACCCCATCAAGTTCCTCAGCTCTCTCTTCATGCGTTGGGTTGCTGCCCCTGCCTTTCTCACTAGCCCATAGGCTCCGGAATGGGGGCAGAGGCAGCAAAGGCACTACAGGAAGTGCTGAAGCAGCACCGCAAGACGTTCGCCTACACCTTAGCCGAAATGGGGCAATGCAACTCTCATCAAATGCAGGTGAAGCTGAATATGGAGATGCCTATATACGTAAGGAAACGGAGAATGAGCTCAGGCGACTTGGACATCTGCCGGGAGAAGTGTGCGGAGCTGTTAGCGGCAGGCCTTATCCAGGTTTCTGACAGTGATTACACAGCGGCAACAGTGGTAGCGGCGCGGAAGGATCTCACTAGAGAGGTATCAGCCAGGAGAATGTGTGGGGACTATCGAGGGCTTAATAAAGTGACGGTGGCGGACAGGTACCCCATGCAATCGGCGGAAGAGATATTCGATCAGCTGCAAGGAGCAGTGGTGTTTAGCACGCTGGACCTCCGGCAGGGATTCAATCAAATACCGATCAAGGAGGAGGACCGGAAGAAAACGGCCTTTCATGGGCCCGATGGGCTGTATGAGTGGAAGTTCATGCCCTTTGGCATGAAGAACGCGCCAGCACTATTTCAGCGGGTGATGGACTCCGTGCTGAGGCACGTGCCAGTGGCAGCCTGCTACATCGACGATGTAGTCGTGTTCAGTGCATCCGCAGAGCTGCACGTGAAGGACGTGAGCGACACATTGGACGCCATTCGATCAGCAGGGCTAACATGCCACCCGAAGAAATGCGGCTTCGGGAACAGCACGGTGAAGTACTTGGGCTTCGAAGTACAAGGGGGGCAGCTGAGCATTCAGCAGGCGAAAGTGGAGGTGCTGGATCGAGTCCTCGCTCCTAAGGACCGCAGTACACTGAGGGCGGTATTGGGCTTCCTTGACTACTACAGGAAGTTTGTACCCAATTTCAGCCGTACCGCCTCGGTACTGAACAGGTTACTGCGAGAGGACCAGGCGTGGCAATGGGGAGAGGAAGAACAGGGGGCATTCAAAGCCCTCCTCAAGGCGGTGAAGATAGGGACCGTCCTTACCCTGCTTAGTAAGGAGGACCCGTTCGTACTCTACACCGACTGGAGCAGCGCAGGCATGGGTGGGATTCTATGACAGGAGAGGGACGGATAGGAGATGGTGGTGGCCTTTGCGAGCCGAAGCTGTAACCCTGCAGAAGCTAATTATAGCTCATATGAAGGGGAAGGGCTCGCGGCAGTTTGGGCTATCACCCACTTCCGGGTGTACCTACAGGGGAGGCCGTTCGTGTTGGTCACAGATCATCAGCCGCTGACGTGGCTGATGACCAACCAAGCCCTGACAGGCCAGAACGCTCGATGGGCCATGCGGCTGCAGGAATATGAGTTCACTATTCTCCACCGAGCGGGGAAGACATTGCAGCATGTGGACGGGCTATCGCACAACCCGCCACCCTCGAGCCCAGAGGCGTGCCTAGTGGCATTGGCAAGAGAAATCGATGGGGAAGGAGCCAAACGGAAAGCTCAAAAGGGAGCCGAAGACGTCTGGGAGGATGAAGAGACTCTGAGGTGGATCCAAGGAAAGACCTCGGAAGCAGAACCTGCAAGTGAGAGGGCAAGAGCTAGGGGCCTGCATTACCGGTGGTTCCAGGATCAGCTTCAGAAAAACACTAAAGAAGGATGGAAGCTGGTCCCGAGGCGAGAGGAGCGGGAAGAGATCATAGCGATGGTGCATCGGCAGCTTGGGCACTATGGCAGCCTACAGACGAGCCAGTTAATAGAGACGGGCTGGTGGTGGGCCGGAATGAGAGGGGACATTAAAGAGTGGGTGGGCTCTTGCGAACTATGCAGCAGGAACAAAGCGGAGATGGAGAGAGGGAGGGAAGAGCTGCACTCGCTGCCTATCAGAGGCCTAGGGTTCCGGTGGTCATTAGACCTGGCCGGAGAAATGCCGCTCAGTCGAAGGGGGAAGCGGTTCATACTCATCATGATCGAGCACGGCAGTAAGTGGGTGGAGGTGAAGGCGCTGCCGAGCAAGAGCTCGGCCCGGATCACTGAGGCATTTGAGGAGCAAGTGTTGACTCGCTTCGGAGCATGTGGGGAAGTATTGACAGATCAGGGCACGGAATTCTTGGGAGAATTCGAGAAGCTACTGAAAACCAGCAGTATTACTCATCGACGGACCTCAAGGTATCACCCGCAGAGCGACGGGCTCACGGAGCGGTTTGTGCAGACTGTGAAGAGAGGGTTGAGAGCTTACGGGGAACAATTCAAGAGGGATTGGGACACGAGACTCCCGTGGGTGGTCGCAGGCTACTGCTTCAGTAAGCAGGCGCCGTTAAAGGACTTCTCGCCGTACTACCTGCTGCTGGGAAGGGAGCCTATCTTGCCCATAGACGCGCCACGGGTTCTGACTGATGTGGTCACGGTGAGCTCGGAAGACGCTTGGGTGGGGCTGGCCGAGGTTAGGGCAAGGTACCTGCGAGAGATGTTGCCAGCGGCGTTGGAGAACCTGCATGTGGCACAGCTCAGAGATGCACAGCGCTACAAACGAAGGAGAGAAGGACAGGCAGGGTCGAAGGGTGCACCGTTGGGGGTGGGGGAAGAAGTATATGTCAAACAGGCAAGGCAAGATATGTTGGATATAGGGCTCAACACTGAGAGGTGGAAAGTGAAAGAGGTAAAAAATTCTGGAGTGGTAGTGCTAGTGGGGGACAAGGGGCAAGAGAAGAGGGACCATCAGACGAATGTGGCGAAGGCATGGCCCCAGCGAGTATCCCCAGGCCCACCAAAGCAGAGGGAGCAGGCAAGGGAGGAGCCTTTCACCCAAAGATTCCATCGGCGAGACATGCCAGAGCAAGAGCTAGCGCCGAGGAGGGGGCAAGTGAGAAAGGCAGGGGCAGCAACCCAACGCATGAAGAGAGAGCTGAGGAACTTTATGGGGTGAGACAGAGGAAGGGAGGTACAGAGAAAGGAGGGACAGGGTAGGAGGAGCTGCCACAAGACCAAGGGTGGGACAGAAGAAAGAAGGCACCGAGCAGGGAGGGACAAAGCAGGAGTGACAAAGAGATCTGTTTCCGACAGCTGTCATACATTTAATTGAAGAATAGTGAGTAGGGCATATCAATATAAATGTATGACACAGTTGACAGGGTGAGATCGAATTTGATTGGTGGAGGCGGACTAGACTTCGAATCTGTTTCGAACGACGTAAGAACATTCGCGATTCATGGAAACCACGTCACCAATTGGGCGAACGTATGTGCCTGTTCGCCTCTGACGCGGATGTGAAGAACTAAGAAATGAATGAACTAGCAAGCAGGAAAGCATAAGAGTGTTGTACCCCATATTGTCTACCCCACTACATCCTAGACAGACTATAGCATAAGAGTTTGACACACCCCCATAGGCAAAGTGGGGGAGAACAAAAGATCACAAGACTAGTCAAGCAAAGCAAAGCAAGCTCAGGGTGGATCACAACGTCACCACACAGTCCGAACACAAGAGCAAGGCCACAAGGCCAGCTCACATGAAGATCATATATATAGGTAGATACGCAAGTGCATGTATAGAAAGATCACAGTATAAGCAAGGTCAAGAAGTGAGCAAGTGAGGCCAAGTAGGCACAAGACCTAGCATCGTACAAAAGCGCTGATGATCACAAGGCGGAAGTGCCTTGGTAAAGATATCAGCAGTGTTGGCCTCGGAGGCCACGTAAGCAAGGCGCAGCTGACCACACTGCTGTAGCTCACGAGCAAGGAAGTAGCGAAGAGCAATGTGCTTCGTTCTGTGCTCTAGTCTGTGCTCCCGACACAAGGCCAGCATGGCCTTGTTGTCTACGTACAGATCTGGAGGAGAACAAGGCGGCTCTCCTAGGTCAGTCAGCAGGTAGGTGAGCCAGCGTAGCTCCTGTGCAGCCATGGCCCCTGCGTAGATCTCAGCCTCACAGCTGGAGCTGAGAACAGAAGACGAGCGGGTAGACCGCCACAAAACAGAGCCAGAGCCAAGGCTGACGGTGTAACCCTTTGACGATTGCTGCAGAGCCTGGTCGTCAGCCCAAGAAGCGTCAGCATGACATGTGAGGACCACTCGATGTCGCCCTCCAAGTACTAGCCCCATGCCCGTCGTACTGCACACGTAGCGCAACACCCTCTTTGCTGCAGCCATGTACTCTGGTCGGTGTCTCCCAAGAGCAACATAGCGTGCCAAGATGCTAAGAGGGTATGCAAGGTCAGGTCGTGTGCAGGTTATCAGGTACATGAGGCAGCCAACAAGCCCTGGGTACAGGCCACCCGGCTCTACGGACTCATCCAAAGGCAGAGCTGAGAGCGAGTGGCGAGTAGACAGAGGAGTGGCCTCAAGCAAGGAGAACGTGAAGTCGAAGCGCTGAAGGACCTACTGCACCATGTGTGACTGAGTCAGGGTAATGGTGCACTGTGCTCTATCCCGGGTGATCTGCAAGCCAAGGTAGCTGCGCAGTTCACCAAGGTCTGTGCACATGTGTCTCTTCTGCAGCTTGGACTTCACGTGGTCGAGTCCAGCAGTGTCAGCAGTGACAAAGACCAAGTCGTCGACGTACACGAGGATGTAGAACGGCGGCAAAGAGGTGTGGGTGCGTAGAAACAGCGACGGGCCAGTAGTGGAAGGAGCAAACCCAAGAGCCGCAAGTGTAGTCCTCAGTGTCTCGTGCCACTCACGGGGAGCCTAGCAGAGACTGTAGACTGGTCGCCGGAGGCTCCACTGGGTACTAGGAGGAAACGACCCAGTAAAGCCAGGTGGGCAGAGCAGCCAGATCTCCTCGTGCAGGCTTGTTGGTGCAACCCTATGGTTTGCACTCGGCTTGTTGTCCGTGTGCGTGCATGTGTGTGTGTGTATGGAATGGTATGAGGGCATGGGATAATATATATTTCATGCTTATAATTGTGTGTGAATGTTGAGTCATGATGTCGAGTGTATGTGTCGGGTCAATAGCGAGTTATCGCTAGACGCGTGTTACGCGGTCGTTTGTGTCTCGCGCGCGGTTTCTATTTTGTCGTGCGCGGTTTCTATTTTGTCTTGTGTCGAACGTTCGGTGTGTCGCAGGTGTGTGCAGCAGACCCATCAAGAACTCAAGGATGAGTTTGTGATGAAGAGCCTGAGCCTTGGTGTCAAGCCTCAAGTGATTTCAAAGCTCGCCAAAAGGGTACACCTCAAGATATTGAAGATAGTTACATTACTTTGTGTAGTGTAACATTTCACTTGGTGTAGGCCCTAGTGAAGGGTAGTTTCGAGACCCTTCGTGGTTGGGGACAGTGTGGCACTGTTCCACATCACTGTACCTCGGCTCTTGGGGTTTGTAGGAGCTGGGAGTCATTCCCAACTCGTAACTCTTCAGATCTCTTCCTATTTTGTGTTCTAAGACTATAGTGGCTGCCATAGTGCCGTTCGTTCAAACCGACACTGTGTCGTCAATACTTGGTCAAACCGTGCGATCTAAATTGCCTATTGTAGGCGACAATAAGACGCTCCAGATCCAAGTTGAATCAAGTCATTTGAAGCTGTCACCAGAACGCTATGAACGTTTGAAGCCGCTGTGCAGAAATCCGACTGTGCACTCTATCTTTCGTTTTAGGCACATTGGAGCCTACTGTGCCTATAACAAGTGGTATCAGAGCCCCTCAGAGCAGTTTCGACAATGGCTGGACCTGAGGAAAGGGGTGGCAGAGGTGCTGGTGGCAGAGGAGAAGCCCAAGCTCAAGGCCAACCCCGTGACTCAGCCATGGCGCCCGTGCAACCAAGTGTTGGCCCATCTAGGGATGAGCCTAGAGTGTTTGGCCTTGACAAGTTCAATGGTGACAACTTTGCTGAGTGGTCCTTCAAAATGGAGAACATATTTGACCACTATGACCTGCTGGAGGTGATGGAAGGAACGGAGAAGCGTCCCGAGAACGACCCGGAGAAGAGCCCGTGGGTGCGGAAGAGCGCACAAGGCTACCTCCTACTTGGGCAAGCGTTGGGGAGCAGCCAAATCCGTCACATCAAGCCTTTCCAGCGTGAACCAGAGAAGGGACCAAAAGCATGGGCTGCTCTCAAGGGTGTACACGCTCCTGCAACAGCGGCGGTAGCTGTGGTGTTGGAACGGCAAATGGCGACGTTACGAATTGAAGAGGATGAAGCGGTTGAAGAAGGGGTGCAGAAATTCTTCGACTTGTTGACGCGGCTTGAGGGAGCTGATTTGAACTATAGTGAGCTCCAAAAGAAGACCAAGTTGCTGGCCCTACTCCCGGAGTCATGGTCCTCGCTCATCATCAACCTTAATCGCGACTTGCCCCGCCTCTCGCTTGAAGACGTGAAGCGAGCTATCCTTCAAGAGGATTTCCGCCGCCGTGAGTTGGCGAGTGCGGATGGCGCTGGGGCAGCGAGCATCGGCCGTGGATATGGTCGAGGAAGAGGCAGAGGACGAGGGGGAGGAAGGTTTGGTGGCAGCAACTTCGGCGGAGGCCGCGGGAGTGGCGGTTGCGGCAGCGACGACAAGAGCTACGGACGCGGTCGCGGCCGATTCGACGGCGAGTGTCACTATTGCCACAAGAGCGGACACATGTGGCGCGACTGCTACAAACTCCCTGATGGTTGGACCCCTGCTCAAGGCCAAGAGGGTAGAGGAGCAGGAGGAGGGAGAGGACGAGGCCGTGGAGGCCGTGGCGGTCGCGGTGGCGGAGCTGCAAACATGAAGAGCGGAGACAACGACAAGGACCCGAGCGACGATCGATACCCGGGTCTATTCTACTTCGTGTCGACGCAAGTACCGGCTGGTCCAGAGAAGGATGAAGGCTTTGAGGAGCCAGCAGCTGTGGGGAAGGTGACCCTACACCCCCTGGACTATTGGGTGATTGATAGTGGCGCTACCTATAGCATGACACCTCGCCCGGACTTGCTCACCGAACTCGAGCCGTCACCGGTGAAGCATGTCACATCGGCTTTGGGGCAGCGAGCAGAGGTGAAAGGCATGGGGAAGGCCATGTTCAAGGGTGCTGATGGGAAGATGGTGGGCCTCAAGAACGTGCTTTGGGTGCCCAGCCTTGCTGCGAACCTGATTTCCGTGCGGCGGTTGGCAAAGGCCGGCATGGACACTAACTCGAAGGGAGCCAAGACCTACACCGCAAGGCTTGGCGATCGGATTCTTTGGGACCTTCATGAGGACAGAGATGTCTACAACGAGATGTGGCAGATCCCTGTGGTCCCAATGCCTAAGGAGAGGCAAGTGGCAGCAAGCGTCAGCACTAAAGGTGGAGCGATTGGTAGCGGCGATTGCGCGGACGGTCGCGCTAAGGAGAAGGAGTCCAAGAAGTGCAATCTTGGAGGGACCAGCAAGTTCAGTGAACCTAAGGAGAGTGGTGCAGCAACCAAGGAGCAGCAAAAGGGTGAGGAGAACCCCGAGGCAACAGCGGAGGAGGACTACGGAGAGAGTATGTGGGGCGCTATTGCGAGCGCGGCATTCTCCAATCCAACTTCGGCTACGGGGGAGTGTGATTGGCTCACCTTGCATCGGCGCATGGGGCATGTGGCCCTGCCCATCTTGCAGCAGCTAGTGAAGAATGAGATGGTTGCTGGCATACGTGTGAAGGGGGAGCCCGATGAGGTACTTGGCTGCCCGACGTGCATGCAAGCCAAGTTCACCCGTTTCCCATTCTCTAGTTCGGAGGCAACGGCTAAGGCACCACTTGATGAGGTGGTGATGGACGTGGTGGGCCCCCTGAAGCTTGGAGCTGCTGGAGCTGAGTACTTCCTCACTATTGTGGACGTCTACACCCGTATGACTTGGGTGTACGTGCTGGCCAAGAAGAGCGACGTGGCTGAAACGTTGAAGGCGGATTGGTTCCCGATGGTGGAGCGGCAACAAGACCGTCTAGTCAAGTCAATCCGCACCGATCGAGGGGGAGAGTTCCTGAGCAAGGAGTTTGGGTTGTGGCTGAAGAAGAATGGTATTCGGCACTCCCTCACCATGCCATACTCCCCTGCAATGAACGGCATCGCTGAGCGAGCGAACCGCACAATCACGGAGGCGGCACGCGGGTTGCTCATTGAAGCCGGGCTACCCGACTATTTCTGGCCTGATGCGGTGCGGAGCGCATGTGTGGCCAAGAACAGAGCCTTGACTCATGTGGGAGCAGACAAATGGGTGCCCTATGTGGAGTGGCTAGGAAGGAAGCCAAAGGTGGATATGCTTCGGGTGTTCGGGTGCATGTGCATGGCGCTTGTGCCTAAGCATCTTCGGCACAACAAGCTTGGTGCCAAGGCGGTGTGGGCCGTGCACTTGGGCATGGCTCAAAACAGCAAGGGATGGCTTCTTTGGGACCCATTCACCAAGAAGTTCTTGGTGAGCAGGGACTGCAAGTTCATGGAGAACTTCATGTACAAGGATTGGAAGGCGGAGAATGAGGCGAAGATAGGCGTGCGGTTTGGGGAGGTGAAGAGTTCCGGTTTGGAGCATGTGGAGCTGCCTGTGGAGCTGAGCAGCGGCAGCACAACCACGAGGCAATCCTCCCTTGTGCATGGGGGAGAGGAGGCCACTGATGCAGAGGAAGAAGAGGAGGAGGTGCAGCAAGTGAGCGAGCGTGCACCGTCACTCCCTTCCCGTACCACGAGTGCTCCACGGAATCGAGCCACACCCCAGCAACGCCAAGGCCTTCAAGTCCCTGCAGCTGAGGAGGAAGGAAAGGGGAAGAGGAGAGTTCAACCCCCTAATAGGCTGACCTATGATGCACTTGGAAAGCAAGGCAAGACAGCCCTGGCCGGAGCGGCAATGATGGTCGGAGACGACGAGGAGAGTGACTACGAGGAGTGTGCCTTCGCGTTCTTCTCTCCGGTGGAGATGCCAAGAGAACCAGCAACTCTCAAGGAGGCTTTGGAGAGTAGTGATGCTGAGGAGTGGAAGAAGGCCATGGAGAGTGAGCTGAAGAGCATCGAGGAGAATGACACGTTTGAATTGGTGGAGCTACCGGAGGGGCGTACGGCGATAACGTCCAAGTGGCTCTTCAAAATCAAGTCGGATGCCGACGGCAAGATCGAGCGCTACAAGTCTAGGCTTGTAGCCAAGGGGTACCAGCAGAAGGAGAAGGTGGACTTCAAGGAGCTGTTTGCCCCTGTGGTGAAGCCGACGACGCTGCGAACCCTATTCGCGGGAGCCGCCATCAAAGGATGGGTGGTGAAGCAAATGGACATTGTGACGGCATTCCTCAACGGCATCCTTGAGGAGGAGATTTTTATGGCGCAGCCAGAGGGGTTTGATGATGGTAGTGGCAGAGTGTGGAAGCTGAAGAAGGCCCTCTATGGGCTGAAGCAGGCCCCTAGGCAATGGTACATGAAGCTGCGCGAAGTGTTGAAGGAGATCGGCTTCACTCCCTCAACGGCCGATCACTCCTTGTTCATGCTTGGCGAGGGGGAGCAGAGGAGCTTCATGGTGGTTTATGTGGATGACATTCTCATATTCTCACCCTCCTCTGACCTTGTGAAGGAGGTGATGCTGAAGCTGCATGACAAGTTCAAGTGCAAGTCCCTTGGCGACGTGAACTTCTACCTTGGGCTCCACATCGAACGAGACGTGGAGAAGCGGAGCATGCGAGTGCACCAACAGAAGTACCTGGAGGCGTTGGCTGCCAACTTCGGCCAGAGTGAAGGTCATGTGGCTACTCCCTTTCCCTCTGGGTTCAAGTGTGTGAAGGGGCCAGAGGAGGAGAGCGTTGGAGAAGAGGAGAGGCGCCGATTTCACTCGTTGGTGGGCAGCCTCATGTATGCGGCGGTAAACACCCGACCGGACGTCGCGTTTGCTACCGGGCAGCTGGCTAGGGTTGTGCAATGCCCTAATGAGGAGCAGGTAGCAGCTGGAATGAGGGTGGCCAAGTACCTTGGCCAAACACCGACCGTTGGGCTGCAATACTCGGCGGCGGCACAAAGGCGCCAAAAGGGCGCGGATGGTGTTGAACCCGGGCGTTTGTTCCTCACCGCCTACTCGGATGCTTCATATGCATCAGAACCAGAGGACATGACAAGTGTGGGAGGCTTCATATGCTGTGTTGGTGGAGGCCCAACTGCTTGGGAGAGCAAGAAGCAGGTTGACCAAGCTTTGAGCTCGGTGGAGTCCGAGTACATGGCACTCTTCCGTGCCGTACGGGAGATTGTGTGGCAGCGGCGTTTGTTGGCTGAATTGGGGGAGGAGCAGCAAGGACCTACCCCACTGTATTGTGACAGCCAGGGTGCCATTGCTCTTGCTAAGAACCCTGTGTTGCATGGACTCACGAAGCACATGAGGGTGAAGTGGCATTGGACGAGGAGCATGGTAACCGCGGGTGAAGTTGAGTTGCGCTACGTGAAAACCACGGGGCAGCCGGCTGACATGATGACCAAGAGGCTGGTGGAGCAGCAGCATTGGAAGTGTTGCAAGCTGGCTGGGATGGCTCTGAACTGAGAGAGCAACATATCCGAAGGCCAACAATCCGAGGGGGAGTTTGTTGGTGCAACCCTATGGTTTGCACTCGGCTTGTTGTCCGTGTGCGTGCATGTGTGTGTGTGTATGGAATGGTATGAGGGCATGGGATAATATATATTTCATGCTTATAATTGTGTGTGAATGTTGAGTCATGATGTCGAGTGTATGTGTCGGGTCAATAGCGAGTTATCGCTAGACGCGTGTTACGCGGTCGTTTGTGTCTCGCGCGCGGTTTCTATTTTGTCGTGCGCGGTTTCTATTTTGTCTTGTGTCGAACGTTCGGTGTGTCGCAGGTGTGTGCAGCAGACCCATCAAGAACTCAAGGATGAGTTTGTGATGAAGAGCCTGAGCCTTGGTGTCAAGCCTCAAGTGATTTCAAAGCTCGCCAAAAGGGTACACCTCAAGATATTGAAGATAGTTACATTACTTTGTGTAGTGTAACATTTCACTTGGTGTAGGCCCTAGTGAAGGGTAGTTTCGAGACCCTTCGTGGTTGGGGACAGTGTGGCACTGTTCCACATCACTGTACCTCGGCTCTTGGGGTTTGTAGGAGCTGGGAGTCATTCCCAACTCGTAACTCTTCAGATCTCTTCCTATTTTGTGTTCTAAGACTATAGTGGCTGCCATAGTGCCGTTCGTTCAAACCGACACTGTGTCGTCAATACTTGGTCAAACCGTGCGATCTAAATTGCCTATTGTAGGCGACAATAAGACGCTCCAGATCCAAGTTGAATCAAGTCATTTGAAGCTGTCACCAGAACGCTATGAACGTTTGAAGCCGCTGTGCAGAAATCCGACTGTGCACTCTATCTTTCGTTTTAGGCACATTGGAGCCTACTGTGCCTATAACAAGGCTGCCTTGCATGAAAGCTGTGCTGAAGTCAAGAGAGTGAAGCTCGTATTTGCGCTGAGTGGCTATGTGTAGCAGCACCCGAAGAGTGGTCATCTTCGGGGTGGGAGAGAAGGTATGAAAGTAGTCAACTCCCTGCCGCTGGCTGAAGCCTCGAGCCACGTAATGCGCCCTTGAAGACAAGTGGAGAACCCGGCGGCAGCTTCACTCTGAAAATCCACATGCCACTGACGATGGTCGCCCAACGTCGACGTAGGTGCCTGTGGACTTCTAGGAAGCCATCTCTGCGTCCATGGCTGACTGCCACTGTGAGGAATAGGGACCCTCGATCGCCTCAGCGTACGATTGAGGATTCGAGATGTCTGGTGCATCCGGGTCTCCCTTACGGGCAATCAGCAAAGACACGAGATGAGGCAAAGCAGCAGCAAAACACTGGAACTCCTCCTGCTCGTCCTCGAGAACGTCCGTGCTAAGAGCACACTCACCCCTGACGGACAGAGGACAGACAGACTCAGACTCAGCAACAAGACTAGCAGTGTAGTCTAGACGACAGCGAGCAGCAAAGTCGACGAGCTCAGCAACTAAGGCAGACGCAATAGTTGACTCAAAGGAATGGTCAGTGACAATAGTAGCCACGAGACGCGTGTTAATAGGACTGGCAGCACGAAGAGGGTCAGACTCCGGGTCAGCAAGGACAGGAAGAGAGGACCCTAGAGGAGACGGCAATGGGACACGCAGAGGAGCAGTGGAAGGACGTAGTACCATCTGGTGTGTGGCTGGGACTACAGGAGGACGCGGACGCGGAGCACGATCACGAGTGCGAGCAGCACGAACAGGCGATGCAGGACAAGATGCAAGCTCACGACGCTCAGCAAGACCTCTAGTAGGACCAGTGTAGGGAGAAGGAGCAGGTATGGGGGAGGTGGGCTTTAATTGTGACCGCGACTTGGCAGGTTGTGGACACTCTAAGGGAGGAGAAGGACCAGTTGAAGGCGTCTCGTGAGGACCGGCTCGAGCAGCCCAAGCAGCACCCCCAGTCCTAGCAGCTCTAGTACCGCCAATACGAGCACCTCCAGGACTAGCAGCAACAGTAGCACCTCCAGCTCTAGCAGCACGGCTCCAGCGCCGGGCAAACCACTCGCGCAGCTCCTGCGGAGAGAGTAGTTCCTGCCTCAACGAAGCACAGCCAGAGGCCACACGAGCAAATCAGCACCCCCAGGCTCCGCACCCCGAGGCTCCATACCCCCACGCTCAGCACCCTCAGACTCAGCACCCCCAGGCTCAGCACCCCTAGACTTAGCACCCCTAGAGTCCACACCCCCAGGCTCAGCACCCCCGGACCCGGCACCCGCAGGTTCAGCACCCCTAGCAGCACTAGAGTCAACAACTACATCGACAGGCTCGACTGCGTCTACCTGGGACACACCTGACAGGGCAGGACCGTGAGGGGGGAGGGGGTCTACCAGGGGAGGACCTGGCGCTAGGAAGAGCGGCGGCGGGGGGAGGGGCGCAGTGCGGTAGGGGAAGAGACGGTAGTAAGGCACCGACTCATCAAAGGTGACGTCCTGGGAGGATAGAACACGTCACAAGGTGGGGTGCTAAACCTGCCAACCAGGTCTCTTAGGGGGGAAGCCAAGGAAGACGCAGGGAACAACATGGGGGGACAGCTTGTCTGCAGACAAGTCGGGGACAAACGCCCTAGATCCCTAGACCCGAACCGCAGACGCATCACCAACCTTCCCTGTCCACCGCAAGGTGGGAGAGATCTCTGGCAAGGAGACCCGGGGCAAGGCTGAGCTGATGCGCTGCGTACTAAACCGCAAACGGCCACAGAAAATGGGGAGCAGCCACATGGATCATGGACGTATGAGCGACGTCCATGACCATGCCAATGCGGCGCTCAGCAATCCCATTTTGCTGTGGAGAGGCCGGAAGCGTGAAGGTCTGGGGGATGCCCTATGCACAACAAAAGGCTCCTGGATAAGCACAGGAAATCTCCCCGCCTTTGTTAGAGTGCAGACGCAGGACAGGAAAGTCCGAGCCGAAACTCTCTCTGAGCTGGAGAGGAGCTCCGCGGATCTAGTCGATCAAAACCTTAGTGACGTCACCCTTGGTGCGCAAGGGGAACACTGTGGTGTAACGCGAGTAGTCGTCAACCACTAACAGGAACTAACGCTCGTGACGGTGCCCACAGACGCAGGCGGGGCCCCACACGTCCATCTGAAGGGTATGCAGTGGAGCCTCTGTCGAAGGAAACTCGGAGGAGTGAGGGGCGGCCCGCTGCCTCCCCTCGACGCAGGGAACGCATGTAGGGGCAGGCCCGAGAGGGAGGGGAGGGACGGACCGGGGGAGACCAGAGACAAGGACACAGGAGGCCATGCCTCGGAGACGAGGCAGGGAGGGGTGACCAAGGCGGTGGTGCCAAAGGAGAGTCAAGTGGGACAGGAGACGACACGAGAAGGAAGCAGACCTACGACCACACTTGGATGCTTCAGCAAACACCTGACTTGATGCAGCTACTTGACTAGACTCAGCAGCTTGAGGAGACTCAGTAGTAAGTGTGTATAGGCTCAACCTCGGCTGATGGGTAAACGTGGCCAAGTGTCGGCTCGTCCGAGCACACGTGTAGTGGGTCACCCGTTGACTTGCAAGAGTGAATTGGTCAACCCCCCTATCCTGTAGGTCAACACCACTCACCAAGTTTGTAGAGAATGAGGGGAGGTACAGACCTGATAGGGTACCAGAGGGGGCTGCCGGACACGGTAAGACAGTAGAGAAGCGAGCAAGGACAAGACCCCCAGAGGGGTCCGCCAGGGAGACCGCAACCGGCCGACTAAGTGGCGTAAGCGTGGTGTGGTCTCAAAAGAAGGAGCGGGAAGCACCCGAGTCAAGGGTGAAGGTGTGTAAGGCATGAGCGGACGTGGTACCTGAGAGAGCAGACTCACCAGCACTTGGGGCAGGAGACGCACTAGCACCTAGAGCAGTACCAGCACCTAGAGCAGCAGTCTCAATGCCCGGGTAAGGTAGAACACACAGATAACAATCACCCTCATCACTAGTAGACAGAGCATACATGGCAGCAAGAATAGCATCATAGTCAAGATCAAAGATAGCAACCCCCGCCCTAGACAACTCTCCTCAGCGAGGGATCTCAGTGGCGTCAGGGAACTGGTAACGCCAAGCGTCCGTCAGGCGGCCGAGGCAGCGCTGGGTGGAGTGTGAGCCCCCGCACTGCTCACCAACGCGGTTGCCAGTACGGAGGAAGTAGGTACAGGGACAAGTACCCCCACCTCGCTGACGCCCAGCGTACCACTTACGAAGCTGCTGGGGAGACGGGGTCTCACGAGTGCGCTACTGCTGCTGGCGCTGACCACCACCTAAGCCGCCTCGCTGCGTAGAGCCACCCCGACTAGCTCCAACTCCTCTGCCGCCACCTCCGCCACCACCGCCACCGCCGCCTCCTCCGCTCCCATGGCCATCGCCGCCGCCGCCTCTGCCGCCACCGCCGCCACCGAAGCCCCCACCCCCGCCACCACTCCCACCACCACCCCCACTCCCTCTGCCTTCTCCACCTCCACCGCCCCCGCTAGCCCCTCCAGCGCCCTTGCCACCCTTGCCCTTGCCGGTGCGGCGTCGCCCACTAGGGGCAGACGCAGCGCCGATCGACTCGGTGCCAACGAAGTTGATGGGAGCAGCAGAGACAACAGAGGGCAAAAGGGGGGAGGGGGAGCACCCCTCAAAGACAAGGGCACGCGGGTCACCTCTAGAGGCTCCTACAGCAACAATACTCTTCTCAGTTGCCAGGAGGCGCTCCTCGAGGAGGTCAACGGTGAGTGTGGTGGGGCAAACAGAGAGGAAGTGGTCCCTGACCGAGCGAAGGGAGTCAAGGAGCCGGGTGACTATGCAGTAGAGGGTGATGTACATTGGGGGGGGGGGGGGGGGGGGGGGGGGGGTCTTGGCGCAGAATTCAGCACGAAGCGCAGCGCGGTAGTGGGTGTCACTAGTGCGAAGGTGCGTAACGAGGTTAGCGATAGTGGGAAAGGCGGTGAGGTCAGGAAACAGGTATGGCAGTATGGGGTGGCTAAGAGCAGCAGTGGCAGGGGAAGAGTAGCGTGCAACTACAACGTCGTACAAGGTCTTGGCACTCTTGTACTGACTAAAGTGCGCACGCTCAGTGGCCGGTAAGTGGCGACGCACAGCAACATCGGCAGCAGCACTGCGTGTGACCCACTGTGAGCGAACAGTGTTGTCAGCATCAGAAGGCGGGGCAAGAGAGGCGCCAGAGGTGAGATCGAACAGGGAGAGGCCGTCTGCCCTTTCGCACTGTAGGAAAAGTTGTAGGTCATCTACCCAGACCTCGAAGTCAACATCACGTACCTCACTATCAAAGGTGAGGACACTGGGGGTAGCCATGACAGCAGTGGTCTAGTAGGGGTTGCTCTCACCAGTCCGGGTGGGTAGGGCCGTCGCGCACCGTAAGGATCAGGGTGGCATCCGCGGTAGTAGCGGCTTGGCAGTGGCTCGGTAGTGGCGGCTCGACGGCGGCCTTGGCGGCTCGGCTGCTCGGCGGCTCGATGGCTCGGCTGCTGGGTGGCTCGGCGGCTCGGCTGCTAGGCGGCTCGGCGGTTCGGCGGCTCGGCGGCTCGGCTGCTGGGCGGCTCGGCTGCTCGGTAGGGGCGGCGACGGGGCCGCGTAGGGGCGGCGACGGGGCCGCGAGGGGCGGCGACGGGACCGCTAGGGGCGGCGACGGGGCCGGTAGGGGCGGCGAAGGGGCTACGAGGTGCGGCGACGGGGCCACAAGGGGCGGTGACGTGGCCACTAGGGGCGGCGACGGGGCCGCGTAGGGGCGGCAACGGGGCCGCGTAGGGGCGGCGACGGGGCCTCTAGGGGCTGCGATGGGGCCGCTAAGGGTGGCGCAAAGGGCCGTGAGAGGGACCTCTAGGAGGGCTCGATAGAAGGGTGGCCCACGGGGCGCGCCTCGAGCAGGAGCGATTGGCGCTCTGGTAAGAAAAAAAAAAATTTCAGTGGTGGGCCCAAGGAAGCGTTCCCATTAGGGAACTTGCTCTATTCCATGTGAAGTACTGAGGAATGAATTGTGAGGATCTAGGATCGAGCTCAGAAATGAGAATGTGAATTGAATCAAATTGAATGATCACCTGGGTACAACACGAGGCTATATATAGGTTCGACACAAGGCCCCATAACCAGGTGTTACGCGAAGGTTCCGCTGGCCGCGAAGCGTCCCAAACAGATCCTTACCGAATTCGGTAGAAGGCAATTCGGTGGCAACTGAAAAGCCAGAATTCGGTGCACGCAACCTAGCTCGGTGCTATAACTATAATAAAATTTAGGAAAGCACCTAGCCTAGGAAATCAAGTAATTCATGCATGCATGTAATTATCCTATGCTAGAGATAGCATGATAAAGTAAAGGCAAGTAAGCATAGCTGGCATAAGCCGTCGTACTCTCACATGAATGAACTAGCAAGCAGGTGGGTACAAGGAGGAAAACCTAGAAGTGTTGTACCCCATATTGTCTACCCGATTACAGCCTACACAGACTATAGCATAAGAGTTTGACAGCGGACGGACTGGAAACCCTGAGGTCGTTTCAGATGTTTATACCAGCCATGGATTTCTTCAGGATCTTCAACCCAACATTTTGTGAAGCAGAGTTATCAGTTGGCTTTAAGAAGCTCAGCTTCGAACTCGCCTTATCCCGACGAACCGATTGGTACACTTCTAAGATTCATCATGCGAACAGCGTATCAAGAGCTTCTAGGGATCTGCTGTTCAGCTTCATATATCCAACTAATCTCAAGGCTTCATCAGTTGTCATCCTGACATCAATCTATTGTGCTTTGCGAGAGCTCTCTCATAGGGATCCTGATTGGTTTTTCTTATCTCATGGTGTTCTCAAGGCTACTGACGATCACCCTCAGGTTTTATCAACGACAACTCAGCATCTACATCATGAATACTGGTCTGATGGTGGAACGCTGCGACTATAATATATTGGGCTTAAGCATGCTGCTGGTCTTCGCTTATCATTGCCCTATGGCGCGTCCACCTCCCAAGGAACGTGCTCCGCTGATGCTGAAGCGTCCTGCTACTGCTGGTGTTGTTTCGGATCCTGACGACAAACGGAAACAAGTGGAGGAAAATGAGCTGATTACTCCAATTTCGGGAAGCTCGGGTTTATCACTAGAAGAAAAGCTGGCTGCGCTCACCTCTGCGCATGACAATGATAACGACGATGACTTCACGGATGATGACTCCGACACTGAACTGGAGTTTGAGATCTTTAGTGACTCTACGGCGAAGTTTCGTTATACGGCTATCCTGCTCCTGCCTCTCGTGCTGCAGCCGGAAATAGCCTTGGTCATTGTTACCGTGCGGATGCTGCTGAAGTGTGTCTGGTCTTCTTTGCTCCCTGATGGCGCTAACACCAAAGTTGACTTTCAGGACATTCATCCTGCGTACGTTGCAAAGACCAAGTTCAATCGCCTGCAGTTATCATTTCATAAAGAAGAGGATGCTATTAAAGTGTGGCAATCGGTTCTGGAGTACCGAGCGCACGACGGCACCGGACTACAGAAGTAACAGGCTCAGCAGCTACGAGGAGCGACAAGAGTAACGGACCCACAGGCAACAGGCACAGCAGGCTCTCTGGGCTACCGAGAGCACGACGGCTCCGGACTACTGGCGCTGTAGGCGACACGACGGCATCCTCCACGCAACCTCCCCCGAACAGTCCCACCTCCTTTCCACACACCCCCTGCTGCACCCCTAGCTCCACTCTCCCATCACCCCCCTTAAACCCCACCCCCTGCGGGCAGAAAACCGCCGCACGCCCCGAGCACACGGCGGGATGAAAAACGCCAAAAAAGGCAGGAAGAAGATGGCGCGCGCCCGAGGCGCGCGAGAAGCAGAACAGTAGTGGAAGCAGTTAGGTGGCGGGCCCACCCAGAGGATCGACCCAAGGGGGTCGACCTGCTCTGATAGCATGTCAGAATGAGAAGTGATGAGAAACAACAATGAGCAAAGGAGGGTTTGCACTAGCAGCAGTTGGCATACAAATAGGAAACCCTAATTGGGTTGTACTTGCAATAGAGTACCCCACTTGAGGCTAGACAATAATAACATTATGACACAAAGTTCAGCAAGTCACGCCTTTCCTGGAGAGCCACTGGTTCCACCGAGTTGTACACCCCGTCTCTGGAGCTAACACAAGGGTTATCAAAGGGCTGGTAGTTCCACATCTGGAGGATAAGAAGAGGCGGTGGATACATCGAGTCAATCATCCGCAGGAGAAGGGCAAGACGCTCCTGGTCCATTACCCTGTGCTCTCCTGTCGGCTCTGTGGGGGATGGCACTATGATAAGTATCATGATGCCTTTATCACAGACCGAGAGCATAACATAGGGAAATGGAGCTTGAGGTTAGGTCGTGTGCATGGGATTAACAGTAACGATGCAGCAGTTTAGCTTCGTTAACCACATCACGTCTTGTTCGGCCGATCTCGCTCGACCCAGCGATTGTGCTGATATCCACTGGGAGCTCCAGGGAGGAGTGGATCTGTACTCAGACCTGCTGTGGGAAGGCTCATGGGAAGCTGTTTGTTGTCGCTGCAGAACATGTCACCTCAGCGCGTCACCTGCACGGTCAGGGAGAGCCCGGTGCTGTTACCCGTTTGACAAGGGAGAAGGAGAACCTGCACACTGTTTGCAAGGAGTACGGAATTTGATGGCCCCAGAGAGGCTCACCATGGTGATAATGGCTGGTTCGGCGTTGACTGCTGTGTTCTGTCTTACCCGCCTGTGGATGCGTAGAGGCAATCAGCAAGTTATTAAATAAATACACGGAATGGGTTATCATTTGCGGGCCTGAATGTCAACGACCTGGGGGATTTCACAAAGCGGAAACGAACATCGGCCTGGATCATCAGCAGGAAGAGTGCAGACGTAATGATCTTATCAGATGCCCGAATAGCTGAAGACAATTCTTACGGGTCATCTCTCAACTTACCTTCTTTCATCGCCACTACAGCAGTGACCCGTGCTGGAGGTGTTGCAGTTCTCAGCCGGAGACCGGATTTATCTTTTCATAACCCCCTAGCTCACCCCTCAGGAAGACTGATTAAGACTGACATCCAATGCTCTAACCTGAAACTCACCCTGATAGCGACTTACCTGCCTGCAGACAAAGCCAAAAAACGAGCATTCACGAGGATTGTACTAGGTCCACTTCTTAACCTCATTCCACCAACCAGTCACTTGATCATCCTGGGAGACCTCAATACAATAGAGAACCCACTTCTAGATAAGACATCCAAGCAGGGCTCAACAAGGGAAAATGACTTCCTTTATCACCATTGCAAGGCTTTTGGCATTTCTTATGCTATCTGCTCCCTGCACCCGGGTGAAAAAGAGTTTACCTTCTTCTCACAGGCGCACCAGGAAAGTTCGCGGATTGATCGAGCGTTGGTCTCTCAATCCCTGCTTCTGCGTCTTATATCGGCCACACATGTTTCGCCTGATGAGCCGGTCTCTAATCACGGCTTTGCCATTCGCGTGGTCTTCAAACTTAAGCAGCAGCTGCAACTGGGACCAGGGATCTGGCGTTTTCACCCATCTCTGTTGAGTAGACCAGGGGCTAAGAAAAAGATTGAGGAAGCAGAGGATTTTGTTACACGGAATGGAGGAAGCTTCGTGGCTCTCATTTCGCGTCTGAGCTCCAGCCTGCGATCATACGCAAAAGAAGAGAGTAAACGGATACGTGCAATTATTACTCATCTCACTACAACGGTGGCTGTGTTGAAGCAGGAATTTATGCAAAACCCGAAGGATCAAGTGTTGAAGGAGCGGCTGAAGAAGCGGGAGCAGCAGCTCAAAGAGTATCTTGCGTGCCGAAGGGAAAGAATGCAAACCATGGCTGGGATGGAGCTCGCGCTGTTGGGGGGGGTTCCGTCTCCACATCTATTGGCGAGGATTAAGACGCGGAAAACCAGAACGCAAATAGCGGAGGTTGCAGTGCCAGGAGGGATGGTGTCAGAGCTGAAGCAGATACAGGAGGCAACGCCGGAATATTTCCGCAGTCTATTTGGGGAAGTCGAATGCACAGCTCTCTCAGATTGGAGGCCGACTGTGGGAAGGCAGCTGTCGTGCACTGACCAGGAGAACCTGCAAGCAGAATGGACGGAGGACGAAGTTAAGCAGGCGGTGAAGGATATGTCATGCAACAAAATCCCTGGGAAAGACAGGCTGCAAAAGGAGGTTTTTGAACTGCACTGGGATTCGCTTGAGAAGCATGTCATGGGTCTGATGTGGTACTTAATTCTCACCTCTTCGCTCCCGACCAGTGTCAAGGACGCGGTGACGATCCTCCTGCACAAGAAGGGAGCAAAAGAGCAGTTAGAGAACTACCGTCCTATTACGCTACTAAACATCAGCTACAAAATTCTGGCGAGGGTCATGGCGTGCAGGATTAAAAAGGTCCTTCATAAGGTGATCTCTCAGGAGCAGTTCGGTTTCATACTGGGTCGGAGAATATCGGATGCGGTGGGGGTGGTTGCTGACATTATTAACGCGGCCAAGAACGGGAAGGAGGACTGGTTCATGCTGCTTGTTGACTTGAAAAAAACGTTTGACTCGGTGTCGCGGAACTTCATTTTCGAGGTGTTGGAAAGGATAGGTTTCCCGGCTAGTTATATTGGCTGCGTGAAGGGTCTGCATACCAACACACGAAAGAAATTGTTAATTAACGGTTGGATGGGGAATGCGGTGGAAGTGGTCTCAGGCGTAAGGCAGGGTTTGTCAAACTTATATGCTATAGTCTGTGTAGGCTGTAGTGAGGTATACAATATGGGGTATAACATTTCTAGGTTTTCCTACTTGTACCCACCAATTTCCTAGTTCATTCATTCCTCTATTCTCACATGGTATAGAGCAGGTTCCCTAGTGGGAACTTCCTTGGGTACACCACTGAAAATCGACCTTTTTTCTGACCGGAGCGCGAGTCGCCCCTGCCCGGGGCGCGCCGAGTGGGCCGCCCTCTTGTCGAGCCCTCCTAGAGGCCCCTCTCATGGCCCCTTGCGCCACCCTTAGCGGCCCCGTCGCCGCCCCTAGCGGCCCCGTTGCCGCCCTTCCAGGCCCCTCGCGGCCCCTTTGAGGCCCCGTCGCCGCCCCTTGCGGCCCCGTCGCCGCCCTTCCAGGCCCCTCGCGGCCCCTTCGCGGCCCCGTGATCGCCCCTCGCCGCCCCTGTTGCCGCCCTTCCCGGCCCCGTCGCCACCCTCTAGCGGCCTCGTCACCACCCTTAGCGGCCCCGTCGCCGCCCCTTGCGGCCCCTTCGCCGCCCCCCTTTCGGCCCCTCCTTGGCCCCTTCACTGCGGAGCCGCCGAGCCGCCAAGCAACTGAAAAGCCGAGCAGCCGAGCCGCCAAGCTGCCGAGCAGCCAAACCGCCAAACCGCCAAACCGCCGAGCCGCCCAGCAACCGAGCCGCCGAGCAGCCGAGCCGCCTGGAGCCGAGCCCCCGAACCGCCAAGGCCGCCGTCGAGCTGCCATTCCGACCGCTGTTGCAGCCCTGTTCCTCCCGGCGCGCCCCGGCCCTACCCACCCGGACTAGTGAGAGCCCTCCTTGCTAGACCACTGCTGTCATGGCAACCCCCAGTGTTCTTACCTTTGATGCTAAGGGTCGTGCTGTTGACTTCGAGGTCTGGGTCAATGACCTGCAACTTTTCCTACAATGCGATAGGGCAGACGGACTCTCCCTGTTGGATCTCACCTCTGGTGCCTCTCCTGCCCTGCCTGCTGATGCTGACAGCACTGTTCGCTCACAGTGGGCCACCCGCGATGGTGCTGCCTGTCTTGCTGTGTGTTGCCACTTATCGACCGCTGAGTGTGCGCACTTTAGTCAGTACAAAAGTGCTAAGACCTTGTACGACGCTGTAGTTGCACGCTACTCTTCCCCTGCCACTTCTGCTCTTAGCCTCCCCATACTCCCGTACCTGTTTCTTGACCTCGCCACCTTTCCCTCTGACGCTGACCTCGTTACGCACCTTCGCACTAGTGACACCCGCTACCGCGCTGCGCTTCGTGCTGAGTTCTGTGCCAAGAACCCCCCCCCATGTACATCACCCTCTACTACATAGTCACCCGGCTCCTTGACTCCCTTCCCTCGGTCAGGGACAACTTCCTCTCTGTTTGCCCCACCACACTCACCGTTGACCTCCTCGAGGAGCGCCTCCTGGCAGCTGAGAAGAGTATTATCGCTGTAGGAGCCTCTAGAGGTGACCCGCGTGCCCCTGTTTTTGAGGGGTGCTCCCCCTCCCCCCTTTTGCCCTCCGTTGCCTCTGCTGCTGCCATCGACTTGGTTGGCACCGAGTCGGTCGGCGCTGCGTCTGCCCCTAGCGGTAGACGCCGCACTGGCAAGGGCAAGGGGGGAAGGGCGCTGGAGGGGCTGGCGGGGGCGGTGGAGGTGGAAGTGGAGGCGTCGGAGGGAGTGAGGGTGGTGGTGGGAGTGGTGGCGGGGGTGGGGGCTTCGGTGGCGTCGGTGGTGGCGGAGGAGGCGGCGGCGGTGGTGGTGGGAGCGGAGGAGGAGGCGGTGGCGGCGATGGCGGAGGTGGCGGCGGAGGAGGTGGAGCTAGTTGGGGTGGCTCAGCGGGGCGGCTTAGGTGGTGGTCAGCGCCAGCAGCAGCAGCAGCAGCGCACTCGTAAGACCCCGTCTCCCCAGCAACTTTGTGAGTGGTACGCTGGGCGTCAGCGAGGTAGGATACTGGTCCCTGTACCTATGTCCTCCGTACCGGCGACCGCTCTGGTGAGTAGTGTGGGGGCTCGCACTCCACCCAGCACTGCTTCGGCCGCATGACGGACGCTAGGCGTCACCAGTTGCCTGACGCCTCTGAGATCCCTAGCTGGGGAGAGTTTTCTAGGGCGGTGGTTGCTATCTTTGATCTTGACTATGATGCTATTCTTACTGCCATGTATGCTGTGTCTACTAGGGATAAGGGTGATTGTTACCTGTGTGTTCCGCCTGACCCGAGCATTGAGGCTGCTGATCTAGGTGCTAGTGAGGCTGCTGCTCTAGGTGCTAGTGCGTCTGCTGCCCCAGGTGCTGGTGAGTCTGCTCTCTCAAGTACCACGTTGACTCATGCCTTACACACCTTCACCCTTGACTCCGGTGCTTCCCGCTCCTTCTTTCGGCCGGTTGTGGTCTCCTTGGCCGACACCTCTGGGGGTCCTATCCTTGCTCGCTTCTCCACTGTCTTACCGTGTCCAGCAGCCCCCTCTAGCACCCTATTAGGTCTCTACCTCCCCCCGTTCTCTACGAAATTGGTAAGTGGTGCTGATCTACACGATTGGGGGGTTGACCAGTTCACTCCTGCGAGTCATCGGGTGACCCACTATACGTGTGCTCGGACGGGCCGACACTTGGCCACGTTTACCCATTGGCCAAGGTCGAGCCTATACACACAAAATACTAAGTCTCCTCCAGATGCTGAGTCTGGTCAGGTAGCTGCGTCGAGTCAGGTGTTTGCTACAACGTCCAGGTCTGGTCCTGAGTCTGCTCCCTGCTCATGTCGTCTCCTGTCCCACCACACTCTCCTTTAGCACCACCGCCTTGGTCACCCCTCCCTGCCTCGTTTTCGAGGCATGGCCTCTCGCGTTCTTGTCTCTGGTCTCCCCCGGTCCATCCCTCCCCTCCCTCTGGGGCCTGCCCCTACCTGTGTTCCCTGTGTCGAGGGGCGACAGCGCGCCGCCCCTCACTCCTCCGAGTTTCCTCCGACAGAGGCTCCCCTCCAGACTCTTCACATGGACGTGTGGGGCCCCGCCCGCGTCCGTGGCCAGGGTCACTAGCGTTACTTCCTGTTACTCGTTGACGACTACTCGCGTTACACCACGGTGTTCCCCTTGCACTGCAAGGGCGACGTCACTGGAGTGTTGATCGACTGGATCTGCGCAGCTCGTCTCCAGCTCAGAGAGAGTTTTGGCTCGGACTTTCGTGTTCGGCGTCTGCACTCTGACAGAGGCGGGCAGTTTTCCTCTGCCCGTCTAGGATCCTTCTGTCGAGCACAAGGCATCCGCCAGACCTTCACGCTTCCGGCCTCTTCGCAGAAAAATGGGATTGCTGAGCGCCGCATTGGCATGGTCATGGACGTCGCTCGTACGTCCATGATGCATGCGGCTGCCCCCCATTTTCTGTGGCCGTTTGCAGTTTAGTACGCAGCGCATCAGCACAACCTCCAGCCCCGGGTCTCCTTGCAAGAGACCTCCCCCACCCTGCGGTGGATGGGGAAGGTTGGCGATGCGTCTGCGTTTCGGGTCTGGGGATCTCAGGCGTTTGTTCGCGACTTATATGCGGACAAGCTGTCCCTCCGTGCTGTTCCCTGCGTCTTTCTTGGCTTCCCCCCTGACGCGCCTTGTTGGTAGTTTTACCACCCCACCTCGCGCCGTGTTCTGTCCTCCAAGGACGTCACCTTTGATGAGTCGGTGCCTTACTACCGTCTCTTCCCCTACCGCACTGCGCCCCTCCCCCCGCCGCCACTCTTCCTTGCGTCAGGTCCTCTCCGGGTAGACCCTCTCCCCCCTCAGGGTCGTGCCCCGTCAGGTGTGTCCTAGGTAGACGCAGTCTAGCATGTCAAGGTAGGTGTTGACTCTGGTGCTGCTAGAGGTGCTGAGCCTGCGGGTGCCAGGTCTGGAGGTGCTGAGCCTGAGGGTGCGGAGCCTGGGGGTGCTGAGTTTAGGGGTGCGGAGCTTGGGGGTGCTGAGCCTGGGGGTGCTGAGCCTAGGGGTGCTGAGCTTGGGGGTGCTGAGTCTGGGGGTGCTGAGCCTTGGGGTGCTGGGTCTGCTCGTGTGGCCTCGCACGGTGCTTCTTCGAGGCAGGAGCTACCCTCTCCATAGGAGCTGCACGAGTGGTTTGCCTGGCGCTGGAGCCGTGCTGTTGGAGCTGGAGGTACTACTGTTGCTGCTGGTGCTTCTGGAGGTACTGCTGGAGCTGATAGCGGTACTGGAGCTACCGGTCCTGCTGGAGTTGGTGCTGCTAGAGCTGGTGGAGCTGGGGGTGTTGGCGCTGGTGGTGCTGATGGCGCTAGTACGTCTCAGGGTGCTGGAGTTGGCGCTGTTGGAGCTGGAGGTGCTGCTGGCGCTGGTGCTGCCGCTGGGGGTACTGGTGCTGTCCCTGCTGATCCTGGAGGCGCTGCGCTGCTGAGGCCGTACTTCGTTCCGCTCCTTGAGTAGGTTCTTGGTCTTCCGCCTTCTACTAGTCCTGCCCCTCCCTTAGAGTGTCCACTGCCTGTCCAGTCGCAGTCACAGGTACAGCCCGCCTCCCCCCTGCCTCCTCCTTCTCCCTACACTGGTCATACTGGAGGTCTTGCTGAGCGTCGTGAGCTTGCGTCTCGTCCTGTGTCGCCTGTTTGTGCTGCTCGCACTGGTGGTCGCACTGCGCGTCTGCGTCCTCTTGCGGTCCCAAGAACACACCAGATGGCACTGCTCCTCTGCGTGGCCCTTTGCCGTCTCCTCTAGAGTCCTCTCTTCCTACTCTTGCTGACCTCCAGTCTGACTCTCTTCGTGCTGCCAGTTCTACTGTCACGCGTCTCCTGGCTACTGTTGTCATTGACCCTTCCTTTGAGTCCACTGCTGCGTTTGCCTTAGTTGTGGAGCTTGTTGTTTTTGCTGCTGAGTCTGAGTTTGTCTGTCCTCCGTCCGTCGGGGGTGAGTGTGCTCTTAGGACGGACCTCCTTAAGGACAGGCAGGAGGATTTCCAGTGTTTTGCGGCTGCTTTGCCTTATCTCGTGTTCACGCTGATTGCCCCTGAGGGAGACCCGGATGCACCAGACATCCCGACTCCTCAATCGTACGCTGTGTCAGATATATATGACATAGCTATTGTAGGCTACAATGGGGAAGCACATATGGGGTACAGCTTTCTACGGTTTGCATTTGTACCCAACTTTCACTTAGTCATTCCATTCTCGTTTCAGTTTTCTCATGGTAACGAGCAGGTTCCCTCGTGGGAACTGTTCCTAGGGCCCACCGATTCATTTTTTTTTTCCTGCCCAGAGCGCGCTCTGCCTCTGCCTGAGTCGCGCTCCCCTCTCTGATCCCGTCGCGCCCCCACTAGTGGCTGCGTTGCGCCGCCCTCTCAGCCCCGATCCGCCGCCCTAGCGGCCCCGTCGCCTACCCTGCGGCCCTCGCGCCGCCCTACCTGCGGCCCCGGCCCCGTCGCCTACCTGCGGCCCCGGCCCCGTCACTTACCTGCGGCCCTGTCGCCTACTTGCGGCCCCGTCGCCTACCTGCGGCCCCGTCGCCTACCAGCGGCTCCGTCGCCTACCTGCGGCCCCGTCGCCTACCCGCAGCCCCGGCCCGGTCGCCTACCTATGGCCCCGTCGCCTACCTGCGGCCCCGTCGCCTACTTGGGGCCACGGCCCCGTCACTTACCTGCGGCCTCGTCGCCTACCTGCGGCCCCGTCGCCTACCTGCGGCCCCGTCGCCTACCTGCGGCCCCGTCGCCTACCTGCGGCCCCGGCCTCGTCACTTACCTGCGGCCCCGGCCCCGTCGCCTACTTGCAGCCCCGGCCCCGTCGCCTACCCCTTCCGCCTGAGCCGCCAGAGCCGCCCGAGCCGCCGAGTCGCCCGAGTCGCCCGAGCCGCCGAGTCGCCCGAGCCGCCTGAACCACCCGAGTCGCCCGAGCCGCCGAGTCGCCCAAGCCGACCAAGCCGCTGAGTTGCCGAGCCGCAGTTGCCGCGCGAGCCGCCTGAGCTGCCCGAGCCGCCAAGTCGCCGAGCCGCCCGAGCCGCCCCTGTCTGGTAAGAGCAGCGCCTCTACCACTGCACTGCCCTTACCCCATTGTTCGCCCTACTAGACTACTGCTGTCCTGGCCACACCTAGTGCCCTTGCTTTTGACGCTGAGGGTCAAGCCATTGACTTTGACGTCTGGATAGATAACCTGCAGCTTTTCCTACAGTGCGATAGGGCGGACCGTCTCTCCCTCTTTGACCTCACCTCTAGTGCCTCTCCTCCCCCTGGTGCTGATGCTGACGCCACTGTTCGCTCTCAGTGGGCCACACGCGATGCTGCTGCACGTCTTGCTGTGCGTCGCCACCTGCCTACCTCTGAGCGTACGCACTTTAGCCAGTACAAGAGTGCTCAGACCTTGTACGATGCTGTAGTTGCACGCTACTCCTCCCCTGTCACTACTGCACTGAGCCGCCTCATGCTACCGTACCTCTTCCTTGACCTCGCTGCCTTTCCCACAGCTGACCTCATTACGCACCTCCGCACTAGTGACACTCGCTACCGTGCTGCGCACCCTGCTGAGTTCTGCGCCAAGAACCCCCCCCCCCCCCCCATGTACATCAACCTCAACTACATAGTCACCTGGCTCCCTGACTCTCTTCGCGTAGTCCGGGACCGCTTCCTCTTAGTTTGCCCCACCACTCTCACCATTGACCTCCTCGAGAAGGCCCTCCTAGCAGCGGAGAAGAGCATAGTCCATGTAGGAGACTCTCATGGTGACCCTCGCACACCCATCTTTGAGGGGTGTTCCCCCTCCCCCCTTTTGCCCTATATTGCCTCTGCTGCTACGGCCAACCTCGTTGGTCTTGAGTCGGTCGGTGCGGCCTAACCATAGTGGGAGACGCCGCTTTGGCAAGAGCAAGGGGGGCCGGGGCGCTGGAGGAGCCAGCGGGGGCGGTGGAGGCGGAGGTGGAGGCGGCGGAGGGAGTGGAGGTGGTGGTGGGAGTGGTGGCGGGGGTGGAGGTGTCGGTGGCGCCAGTGGAGGCGGAGGCGACGGCGGCGGTGGCAGTGGGAGTTGAGGTAGCGGAGGTGGCGGCGGTGGCGGAGGCGGTGGCGGAGGAGGTGGAGCTGGTCGGGGTGGTGCTACGCAGCGCGTCGGCTCCGGTGGTGGTCCGCGCCAGCAGCAGTAGTAGAAGCAGAAGCACACTCGGGACATCCCCTCCCCTTAGCAGCTCTGTGAGTGGTAGGCTGCACGTCAGCGGGGTGGGGGTACTGGTTCGTGCACCTACGTCCTACGCACTAGCGACCGCGCGGGTGAGTAGTGTGGGGATGCGCACCCTACCCAGCACTGCTTTGGCCGCCTGACGGACGCTTGGCGTCACCAGTTCCCGGAGGCCACTAAGATCCCCCGCGGGGTGAGCTGTCTAGGGCGGGAGTAGCTATCTTTGACCTTGACTTTGATGCTATTCTTGCTGCCATGTATGCTGTGACTATTGGTGATGAGGGTGACTGTTACCGGTGTTTTCCGCCCGACCCGGGCATTGAGACTGCTGCTCTCGGTACTGGTGAGGCTGCCGCTCTAGGTGCTAGAGAGGGTGCTACTCTAGGTGCCAGTGCGTCTGCTTCCTCAGGTGCTGGTGAGTCTACGCTCTCAGGTACCGCGTCGGCTTCGGCCTCCCTCACTTTCACCCTTGACTCAGGGGCTTCTCGCTCCTTCTTTCGAGACCGCACCACACTCGCGCCACTTAGTCGGCCAGTTGCAGTCTCTCTGGCAGACCCCTCTAGGGGTCCTATCCTTTCTCACTTCTCCACTGTCCTCCTGTGTCTGGTGGCCCCCTCTGGCACCTTGTCTGGTCTTTACCTCCCCTCGTTCTCTATAAACTTGGTGAGTGGTGCTGACCTACAGGATGCGGGGGTTCACTAGTTCACTCCTGCGAGTTAGCGGGTGACCCACTCCACGGACGCTCGCACAGGCCGGCACCTGGCCACATTTACACGTCGGTCGGGGTCGAGCCTGTACACACATACCACTGAGTCTCCTTCTGTCATTGCGTCTGGTCAGGTAGCTGCGTTGGGTCAGGTGTTTGCTGCAGCGTCCAGGTCTGGTCCTGAGTCTACCCCCTGCTCGTGTCGCCTCCTGTCTCACGAGACTCTCGTGTGGCACCACCGCCTTGGCCACCCCTCCCTGCTTTTTCTCCAAGGAATGGCCTCCCGTGTCCTTGTCTCTGGTCTTCCCCGGTCCTTCCCTCCCCTTCCTCCGGGGCCCGGCGTCCCCTGTGTTGAGGGGTGGCAGCGAGTTGCCCCTCACTCCTCCCAGTTTCCGCTGACAAAGGCCCCGCTGCAGACGCTTCACATGGACGTGTGGGGCCCTGCCCGCGTCCGTGGACAAGGTCACGAGCGGTACTTCCTGCTGGTGGTTGACGACTCCTCGCGTTACACCACAGTCTTCCCCTTGCGCAGCAAGGGTGATGTCACTGAGGTGTTGATCGATTGGATCCGCACAGCTCGTCTCCAGCTCAGGAGGAGCTTCAGCTCGGACTTTCATGTTCAGTGTCTGCACTTTGACATAGGAGGAAAGTTCTCCTCTGGCCTTCTACGAGCCTACTGTCGAGCACGAGGCATTCGCCAGACCTTTACGCTTCCGGACTCTCCACAGCAAAATGGGATTGCTGAGCGCCGCATTGGCATGGTCATGGACGTTGCCCGTACGTCCATGATGCATGCGGCTGCCCCCCATTTTCTGTGGCCGTTTGCGGTTCGGTACGCGGCGCATCAGATCAACCTTCACCCCTGGGTCTCCATGCCGGAGACCTCCTCAGCTTTGCTATGGACAGGGAAGGTTGGCGATGCATCTACGTTCCGTGTCTGGGGATCTCGGGCGTTTGTCCGCGACTTATCTGCGGACAAGTTGTCCCCTCGTGCTGCTCCTTGCATCTTCCTTGGCTTCCCTCCTGACGCACCAGGGTGAAAGTTCTACCACCCCACCTCTCGCCGTATTTTGTCCTCCCAGGACGTCACGTTTGATGAGTCGGTCCCCTGCTACCGTCTCTTCCCGTACCGCACTCCGTCCCTTCCCCCGCCACCGCTCTTCCTTGTGCCAGGTCCCCCCCCGGTAGACCCCCTCCCCCCTCAGGGTCCTGCCCCTTCAGGTGTGTCCCAGGTAGACGCAGTCGAGCCTGTCGAGGTTACTAGTGACTCTGGTGCTGCTGGGGGTGCTGAGCCTGGGGTAGCTGACTTTGGGGGTGCTGAGCGTGTGGGTGCTACGTCTGGGGGCGCTGGGCCTACGGGTGGTACTGCTGGGGGTGCTGAGCCTGGGGGTCCTTTGCTTGGGGGTGCTGAGCCTAGGGGTGCAACGCGTGGGGGTACTACGTCTGGAGCTGCTGAGCCTGGGGGTGCGGAGCCTGCGGGTGCTGGGCCTGCTCGTGTGGCATCTGGCGGTGCTGGGCCTGGAGGTTCTCTGGATGCTTCGTCTCGGCGGGAGCCACTCTCTCCACAGGAGCTGCGCGGGTGGTTTGCCCGGCGCTGGAGGCGTACTACTCAAGCTGGAGCTTCTTCGGCTGCTGAGGGTGCTAGTGCCGCGGGTCCCGGAGGTGCTCCTACTGGGAGTACTAGAGTTGCTGGGCCTGCGGGTCCGACTGGAGCTCGAGCTGCTGAGGGTGTTGGCGCTGAGGCTACTGCTCTCGGTCCTGCTGGGGGTGCTATGGGTGCCGCTGGAGGTGCTGTTGGCGCTGGTGCTGCCGCTTAAGGTGCTGCTGCTGTCCCTGCTGTATCTGGAGTCGCCGCGTGGCCTCGTCCGTACTTCCTTCCGCTCCTTCAGAAGGTCCTTGGTCCTCCTCCTCCCTTAGAGTGTCCACAGCCTCTCCAGTCACCGTCACAGTTACTGCCGGCCTCCCCACTGCCTGCTCCTTTTCCCTACAATGGTCCTACTAAAGGTCTGGCTGAGCGTCGTGAGCCTCCCCCTCGTCCTGCGTCGCCTGTTCGTGCTGCTCGCGCTAGTGGTCGCGGTTCGCGTCAGCGTCCTCCTCCTGTCCCTGGCACGCACCGGATGTCTCTGCGTCCGTCCACTGCTCCTCTGCGTGTCCCTTTGCCTTCTCCTTCTGAGTCCTCTCTTCCTGCTCTTGCCGACCGGGAGTCGGACTCTCTTCGTGCTGCCAGTCCTACTATCACGCGTCTCCTTGCTACTGTCGTCACTGACCCTTCCTTTGAGTCCACTGCAGCGTCTTCCCTAGTTGCTGAGCTCGTCGACTTTGCTGCTCGCTGTCGTCTAGACTACGCAGCTTGTCTTGTTGCTGAGTCTACGTCTGTCTGTCCTCCGTCCGTCCAGGGTGAGTGTGCCCTTGGCACGGACGCCCTTGAGGACAGGCAGGAGGAGTTCCAGTGTCTGGCTGCTGCTTCACCTCATCTCGTGTCCGTACTACTTACCCCTGAGGGAGACCCAGATGCACTTGACATCCCGACTCCGTGCTCTTACGTGGAGGCGGTAGAGGGTCCCTACTCCTCTCAGTGGCAGGCAGCTATGGACGCAGAGATGGCTTCTTGGAAGTCCACAAGCACCTACGTTGACGAGGTTCCCCTGCCTGGGGCGAACATCGTCAGTGGCATGTGGATCTTCAAGGAGCGGTACGTGGCTCGTGGCTTCAGTAAGCGGCAGGGAGTTGACTACTTTCAGACCTTCTCTCCCACCCCAAAGATGACCACTGTTCGGGTGCTGCTGCACATAGCCACTCAGTGCAACTACGAGCTTCACTCTCTTGACTTCATCACTGCTTTCTTGCAGGGTAGCCTGCACGAGGAGATCTGGCTGCCCCGCCCACCTGGCTTCACAAAGACGTTTCCTCCTGGCACCCACTGGAGCCTTAAGCGGCCAGTGTACGGTCTCCACCAGGCACCGCGTGAGTGGCACGACACACTGAGGACTACGCTTGCGGCTCTTGGGTTTGCTCCCTCTACTGCCGACCCGTCGCTGTTTCTTTGCACCGACACTTCTTTGCCGCCGTTCTACATCCTCGTGTACGTCGACGACTTGGTCTTTGCCACTGCTGACACTGATGGACTCGACCACGTGAAGTCTGAGCTGCAGAAGAGACACACGTGCACAGACCAGGGTGAACTACGCAGCTACCTTGGCTTTTAGATCACCTAGGACAGATCACGCCGCACCATTACCCTGACTCAGTCACACATGGTGCAGCAGGTCCTTCAGCGCATCGGCTTCACGTACTCCTCGCCTCAGGCCACTCCTATGCCTACTCGCCACTCGCTCTCAGCTTTGCCTTCGGATGAGTCCGTAGAGTCAAGTGGCCCGTACCCAGAGCTTGTTGGCTACCTCATGTACTTGATGACCTGCACTCGACCTGACCTTGCATACCCTCTTAGCATCTTGGCACGCTATGTTGCTCCTAGGAGACACAGAGCGGAGCACATGGCTCCAGCAAAGAGGGTATTGCGCTACGTGTGCAGTACGTCGGGCATGGGGCTAGTGCTTGGAGGGCGACGTCGAGTGGTCCTCACAGGTCACGCTGACACTTCTTGGGCCGACGACCAGGCTCTGCAGCGGTCGTCAAAGGGTTACACCTTTAGCCTTGGCTCCGGCTCTGCTTTGTGACGGTCTACCTGCTCATCTTCTGTTCTCAGCTCCAACTGTGAGGCTGAGATCTATGCAGGGGCCATGGCTGCACAGGGGCTATGCTAGCTCACCTACCTGCTGGCTGACCTAGGAGAGCTGCCTCGTTCTCCTCCAGTTCTGTACGTAGACAACAAGGCCATGCCGGCCTTGTGTCGGGATCACAGACTGGAGCACAGAACGAAGCACATTGCTCTTCGCTACTTCGTAGCTCGTGAACTGCAGCAGCGTGGTCAGCTGCGTCTTGCGTACGTTGCCTCTAAGGCCAACATTGCTGATATCTTCACCAAGGCACTTGCGCCTTGTGATCATCAGCGCTTCTGTATTGAGCTGGGTCTTGCGCCTGCCTTGCCTCACTTGCTTACCTCTTCACCTTGCTTGTACTGCTAGATATATATATATACTCCTGCTCTTGCTCGTCTAGCCTTTTATATATATGTGTGTACTCCTTCATGTGGATTGGCCTTGTGGCCTTGACCTTGTACTCGGAATGTGTGGTGACGTTGTGATCCACCCTAAGCTTGCTTTACTTTCCTTTGCCTGACTGGTCTTGTGACCCCTTGTACTCCCCCACTTTGCCTATGGGGGTGTGTCACATTTATATGACATAGCTATTGTAGGCTACAGTGGGGTAGCATATATGGGGTATACCTTTCTACGGTTTGCATTTGTACCCAGCTTTCACTTAGTCATTCCATTCTCGTTTCAGTTTTCTCACGCTGAGGCGATCGAGGATCCCTACTCCTCACAGTGGCAGTCAGCCATGGATGGAGAGATGGCTTGTTAGAAGTCCACAGGCACCTACGTCGACAAGGTTCCCCCACTTGGGGCGAACATCGTGAGTGGCATGTGGATTTTCAGCGTGAAACGGCCGCCAGGTTCTCCACCTGTCTTCAAGGTGCGTTATGTGGCTCGAGGCTTCACTCTGCGGTAGGGAGTTGACTACTTTCAGACCTTCTCTCCCACCCCAAAGATGACCACTCTTCGGGTGCTACTGCACATAGCCGCTCAGCGCGACTACGAGCTTCACTCTCTTGACTTCAGCACAGCTTTCTTGCAGGGCAGCCTGCACGAGGAGATCTGGCTGCGCCGCCCACCTGGCTTCACTGGGTCGTTTCCTCCTGGTACCCTATGGAGCATCCGGCGGCCAGTCTACGGTCTCCGCCAGGCGCCCCGTGAGTGGCACGACACACTTGCGGCTCTTGGGTTTGCTCCTTCTACAGCCGACCCGTCGCTGTTTCTGCGCGCTGACACCTCTTTGCCGCCGTTCTACATCCTCGTGTACGTCGACGACTTGGTCTTTGCCACTGCTGACACTGCTGGACTCGCCCACGTGAAGTCCGAGCAGCAGAAGAGACACACGTGCACAGACCTGGGTGATCTGCGCAGCTACCCTGGCTTGCAGATCACCCGGGACAGAGCACAGCACACCATTACCCTGACTGAGTCACATATGGTGCACCAGGTCCTTCAGCGCTTCGACTTCACGTACTCCTCGCTTCAGGCCACTGCTCTGTCTACTCGCCACTCGCTCTCAGCTCTACCTTCGGATGAGTCCGTAGAGCTGAGTGGCCCATACCCAGAGCTTGTTGGCTGCCTCATGTACCTGATGACCTGCACACGACCTGACCTTGCATACCCTCTTAGCATTCTCGCACGCTATGTTGCTCCTGGGAGACACCGACCAGAGCACATAGCTGCAGCAAAGAGGGTGTTGCGCTACGTGTGCAGTACGTGGGGCATGGGGCTAGTGCTTGGAGGGCGACGTCGAGTGGTCCTCACAGGTCACGTAGATGCTTCTTGGGCTGACGAGTAGGCTACGCAGCGGTCATCACAGGGTTACACTTTCAGCCTTGGCTCCGGCTCTGTTTTGTGGCGGTCTACCCGCTTGTCTTCTGTTCTTGCCTCCAGTTGTGAGGCTGAGATCTACGCGGGGGCCATGGCTGCACAGGAGCTACGCTGGCTCACCTACCTGCTGAGTGACCTAGGAGAGCCGCCTCGTTCTCCTCCAGTTCTGTACGTAGACAACAAGGCCTTGCTGGCCTTGTGTTGGGAGTATAGACTGGAGCACAGAACGAAGCACATTGCTCTTCGCTACTTTTTTCCTCATGAGCTGCAGCAGCGTGGTCAGCTGCGCCTTGCTTACATGGCCTTTGAGGCCAACACTGCTGATATCTTTACCAAGGCACTTCTGCCTGGTGATCATCAGCGCTTCTGTACTATGCTAGGTCTTGTGCCTACTTGGCCTCACTTGCTCACTTCTTGACCTTGCTTGTACTGTGATCTTTCTATACCTGCACTTGCTTGTTTACCTATATACATGGTCTTGCATGTGAACTGGCCTTTTGGCCTTGCTCTTGTGCTCGGATTGTGTGGTGACGTTGTGATCCACCCTGAGCTTGCTTTGCTTTGCTTGACTGGTCTTGTGACCTCTTGTTCTCCCCCACTTTGCCTATGGGGGTGTGTCAAACTCATATGCTCTAGTCCGTGTAGGCTGTAGTGGGGTAGACAATATGGGGTACAACACTTCTAGGTTTTCCCACTTGTACCCACCTGCTTGCTAGTTCATTCATTCCCCATTCTTCTTACTGATATCCTTACCAAGGCACTTCCGCCTTGTGATCATCAGCACTTCTGTACAATGCTAGGTCTTGTGCCTACTTGGCCTCACTTCCTCACTTCGTGATCTTGCTTGTACTGTCATCTTTCTATACCTGCACTTGCTCGTTTACCTTTATATATAGTCTTGCATGTGAACTGGTCTTGTGGCCTTGCTCTTGTGCTCGGAATGTGTGGTGACGTTATGATCCACCCTGAGCTTGCTTTGCTTTGCTTGACTAGTCTTGTGACCTCTTGTTCTCCCCCACTTTGCCTATGGGGGTGTGTCAAACTTATATGCTATAGTCTGTGTAGGCTTTAGTGGGGTAGACAATATGGGGTACAACATTTCTAGGTTTTCCTACTTGTACCCACCTCTTTCCTAGTTCATTCATTCCTCAATTCTCATAGGGTTTCCCCTTGGCGCCTTACCTCTTCGTTTGTGCGGTGGAGCCTTTGGCGCAAAAGGTGATGAAGCTGAAAATCGACATCTCTTTTACCAGTTGTGTCGAGCAGAGGATGGGTTACATCCGCTATGCGGATCATACAACCCTCCTGCTGCAAGGAAAACAGCAAATTGGAAGAGCAGAGGAGGTATTAGAGGAATTCAAATGCATTTCCGGTCTGGAGACGAACAAGGCAAAGTTGGTGGTGATGCCATTGGGCGTTAATCTGGGTAAGAAGACTTGGCGGTCTGGCGGTTTTCGTTAAGCTGGCGCTGATAAAGCACAGAGACTCCTTGGGGTTTGGATTACACCGAGCGGAAGTTGCCACCCGATGTGGGATAAGGCGCTGTAGAAGATAGCCGGGAAGATGTCGCTGTGGCAGCCGCAATACCTTCCGATCAAAGCGCGTAGAGCAGTGATGGAGGGATCCTGCCGATCGCGTGGTCTCAGGCGCAAGTTTATCCGCCGCAAGAGTAGACCTGGGGGGTAATCACTCAGCTGACGCAGAATGTAATGTCAGCCAACAAAGTTACAGCAGAAAAGAGTTATTGTCTCTGGAGCAAGGAGCTGTTGTTCACACCAGTGTTGGAAGGAGGAGTAGGGGCGAAGAATCCGGAAATGATGCTTACCTACCTCACCACCAGAAGGATCGGACTTCTGCTTATGGGACGAATCATTTCAAGCAAGAACTGATGCGCCAGGCAACAGACCCGCTCCGTGGACTGGAGACGTTCACGACTCATGAAAAAATTCTGAAGATGTGGGAGGAAAAGAGTCAGCGATGGAAGTTGGCCTACGCGAATTTTATGCGTTCTCCGCTGGCGGAATCTATGGAGAATCGCGAGCTGAAGGAGCTGCTGCTAGAGCGGATTACGTTCAATAAACACATTCTCCTCAAGGTTACTACACCGGTGAGGGGGCAGAAAGCGGCTAAGCGGCTTCTGGATGTCAGGATATGTGACCTGATTGGGAAGGATACAGAGGGGAAAGGAGTGTTGAAAAATCTCGAAACTTTGGAGAGAGAGCTACGGGGGAAGAACTCAGCAAACCTCACGCTCATAGCCTTCGCAACAGCTCCAAAATCGTGGAGGAAGCAGCTTCTCTTTGCTGAGCTTCCGAACGTTGAGTTTGCGGACGTGTATGCGGTGGGAAGGGGTGGCCCTGCGCAGCTCCGGGCGAAACTGCTGGAAAATTGGGAGGCTGTGCCATTGCGGTCACTCAGAAATCACTGGAGACATGGCAACAGCGGGCAGAACAGGCGGGAGAAGTGGTCAAGCCTATGGGGTGGCAGCATTGATTAAAAACAGGTGGTACAAATTCGCGAGTCACTTGTTACCCCTAATCGTCCGAGAGATTTGATGTTGCGGATTCACTGCCTCAACCTGCAGGTCGGGGAGAGACTGGAGTTACTCAGCAGCAAACCAGTCTTTCCTCATTGTGGTGAGTTTGAGACGCTGGAACATTGCCTTTTGGAACGCCCGAAAACTCAGAGATTGGTTTTGGCGATCAAAAAGGCCTTAAGACAGATCAACCCAGCCAGGAAGGGTGACCAATCGGTGATTGGCTGTTTGGCAAGACTTGATCCGTGTCCGCATTTCCAGAAGCATCGTTGGTGGCGATCATGTGAAAGTTAGAACGAGAGAATGATTGAAGTATGAAAGAGCTGGGTACAAGTACTAACCCTAATTCGGTTGTACCCCTTATGGGCTACCCCACTATAGCCTACACGAATGTAAAAGCTATAATGTTCTGACACAACTTTATAGGCAAAGTGGGGAAGAACAAGAGGTCACAAGACCAGTCAAGCAAAGCAAAGCAAGCTCAGGGTGGATCACAAAGTCACCACACAGTCCAAGCACAAGAGTAAGGCCACAAGGCCAGTTCACATGCAAGGTCATGTATATAAAGGCAAACAAGCAAGTGCAGGTATAGAAAGAGTACTGTACAAACAAGATCAAGAAGTTAGCAAGTGAGGCCAGGTAGGCACAAGACCTAGCAAAATACAAAAGCGCTGATGATCACAAGGCGGAAGGGCCTTTGTGAAGATATCAGCAGTGTTGGCCTCAGAGGCCACATAGGTGAGGCCGAGCTGACGCCGCTGCTGCAGCTCACGAGCCAAGAAGTAGCGGAGAGCAATGTGCTTCGTTCTGTGCTCCAGTCTGTGATCCCGACACAAGGCCGGCATGGCCTTGTTGTCTACGTACAGAACTGGAGGAGAACGAGGCAGCTCTCCTAGGTCAGTCAGCAGGTAGGTGAGCCAGCGTAGCCGCTGTGCAGCCATGGCCCCTGCATAGATCTCAGCCTCACAGTTGGAGCTGAGAACAGAAGACGAGCAGGTAGACCGTCACGAAATAGAGCCAGAGCCAAGGCTAAAGGTGTAACCCTTTGACGACCGCTGCAGAGCCTGGTCGTCAGCCCAAGAAGCGTCAGCGTGACCTGTGAGGACCACTCGACGTCGCCCTCCAAGCACTAGCCCCATGCCCGACGTACTGTACACGTAGCGCAACACCCTCTTCGCTGCAGCCATGTGCTCTGGTCGATGTCTCCCAGGAGCAACATAGCGTGCCAAGATGCTAAGAGGGTATGCAAGGTCAGGTCGCGTGTAGGTCATCAGGTACATGAGGCAGCCAACAAGCTCTGGGTACGAGCCACTCGACTCTACGGACTCATCCGAAGGCAGAGCTGAGAGCGAGTGGCGAGTAGAAAGAGGAGTGGACTGAGGCGAGGAGTACGTGAAGCCGAAGCGCTGAAGGACCTGCTGCACCATATGTGACTGAGTCAGGGCAATGGTGCGCTGTGCTCTGTCCCGCTGACTGAAGCCTCGAGCCACGTAAGGCGCCTTGAAGACAAGCGGAGAACCCAGCGGCCGCTACACGCTGAAAATCCACATGCCACTGACGATGTTTGCCCCAGGTGGGGGAACCTTGTCGACGTAGGTGCCTGTGGACTTCCATGTTGAAATGAACGAACAGGAATGGTTGAACTAACAGTGAAATCAGTACAAGTATCTAACCCTAGAATTGTGTACCCCCTATAGGCTAACCCACTGTAGCCTAAACAGCCTCAACATATATAATGTTTGACACACCCCTAAAGGCAAATTGGGGGAAAACTAGGGGTCACAAGACCAGTCAAGGCAAGCAAGGCAAAACAAGCTCGGGGTAGATCTCAAGGATACCACACAAATTCCGAGCACAAGCAAGTGGTCACAAGACCAGTTCACATGCAGGTTTATAATAGAGCAAGAGGTACAACGATCACAACCTAGCAAAAGTAAACATGCAGGTATATATATATGGAGATCACAGTACAAACAGACTCAAGAAGTAAGCAAGTGAGGTCTAGTAGGCACAAGGCCTAGAAGAGTGCAAAAGCGCTGATGGTCACAAGGCTGAAGCGCCTTGGTGAACACATCAGGAGTGTTGGCCTCAGAGGCCACGTAACGCAGACGAAGCTGACCACGCTGCTGCAGCTCTCGAGCAAGGAAGTACCGCAGAGCAATGTGCTTCGTTCTGTGCTCTAGTCTCTGCTCCTGACACAAGCCAATGGCTGCCTTGTTGTCGACGTACAGCACTGGAGGAGAACGAGGCCGCTCTCCAAGGTCGGTCAGCAAGTAGGTGAGCCACCGTAGCTCCTGAGGCGCCATGGCTGTGGCGTAGATCTCAGCCTCAAAACTGGAGTTGAGAACAGAAAAAGAGCAAGTAGAACGCCAAGAAACTGAACCAGAGCCAAGACTGAAGGTGTAACCCTGAGACGACCGCTGAGTAGCCTGGTCGTCTGCTCAAGAAGCGTTTGATTGCCTAGTGAGAACAACTGGGTCTCGCCCTCCAAGCACTAGCCCCATGCCCGACCTACTGCACAAGTAGCGCAACACCCTCTTAGCTGCATCCATGTGCTCCTTCCGGTGACGTCCGAGAGCGACATAGCGTGCAAGAATGCTAAGAGGGTATGCAAGGTCAGGTCGAGTGCAGGTCATCACGTACATGAGGCAGCCAACAAGCTCTGGATATGGGCCACTCGGCTCTACGGACTCATCCAAAGGCAGAGCTGAGAGCGAGTGACCGGTAGGCAGAGGAGTGGGCTGAGGCGAGGAGTGCGTGAAGCGAAAGCGTTGAAGGACCTGCTGCACCATGTGTGACTGAGTCAAGGTGGTGGTGCGGCGTGCTCTGTCCCGGGTGATCCGCAAGCCAAGATAGCTTGTCATTTCACCCAGGTCTGTGCACGTGTGTCTCTTCTGCAGCTCCGACTTCACGTGGGCGAGTGCGCAGTGTCAGCGATGGTAAAGTCCAAGTTGTCGATGTACACGAGGATGTAGAACGGCGCCAGTGAGGTGTTGGTGCGTAGAAACAACGATGGGTTAGCAGTAGAAGGCGCGAATCCAAGAGCCGCAAGTGTAGTCCTTAGTGTGTTGTGCCACTCACGTGGCGCCTGGCGGAGCCCGTAGACTGGCCGTCAAAGGCTCCACTAGGTACCAAGAGGGAACGACCCAGTGAAGCCAGGTGGGCGGCGCAGCCATATCTCCTCGTGCATGCTGCCCTGTAGGAAAGCAGTGCTCAAGTCAAGAGAGTGGAGCTCGTAGTCACGCTGAGCGGCGACGTGCAGCAGAATCCGAAGAGTGGTCATCTTCGGGGTCGGGGAGAAGGTCTGGAAGTAGTCAACTCCCTCTCGCTAACTGAAGCCTTGTGCAACGTAATGCGCCTTGAAGACAGGCGGAGAGCCCGGCGGCCGCTTCATCCTGAAAATCCACCTGCCACTGACGATGCTCGCCCCAAGCGGGGGAACCTCGTCGACGTAGGTGCCTGTGGACTTCCAGGAAGCCATCTCTGTGTCTATGGATATCTGCCACTGAGAGGAGTAGGGACCGGCCATCGCCTTTGCGTAAGAGCGTGGGGTCGGGATGTCTGGTGCATCTAGGTCTCCCTCAGGGGCAACAAGCATGGACACGAGATGGGGCAAAGCGGCAGCAAAGCACTCAAACTCCTCCTGCCTGTCCTCAAGGACGTCAGTGTCAAGAGCACACTCACCCATGACCGACGGAGGATAGACAGACTCCGACTCACCAACTAGGCTAGCGGGGTAGTTTAGACGACAGGTGGCCGCAAAGTCGACAAGCTCAGCAACTAAGGCAGACGCAGCAGCAGACTCAAAGGAAGGGTCAGTGACAACAGTAGCCAAGAGACGCGTGACAGTAGGATTGGCAGCACGAAGGGAGTCAGACCCCGGGTCACCAAGAGCAAGAAGAGAGGACGCAGGAGGAGACGGCAGTGGGACACGCTGTGGAGCAGTGGAGGGACGAAGCGCCATCCAGTGAGTGCCTTGGACACCAGAAAGACGGTGACGCAGGACAGGACTACCAGTGAGAGCAGTACGGATAGGCGACGCACGAGGAGACTCAGGCGACGCAGGACGAGACTCAGGCTCACGACGCTCAGTAAGACCTTTAGTCGGACCAGTGTAAGGAGCAGGACCAGGGAGAGAGGAAGCAGACGGTAGCTGCGAGTGCAGCTGGACAGACGGAGGACACCCTAAGGAGGGAGGAGGACAAGGAGGAGGGAGCTGGACAAGAACCTGCTGAAGGAGCGGAACGAAGTACGGTCGCGACCGTGCAGCGACTCCAGAACCAGCAGAGACACCAGCGCCAGGGTCCGCAGCACCAGCAGCAGCTCCAACTCCCGGGTCCTCAGCACCAGCAGGAGCTCCAACGTCCGGGTCCGTAGCACCAGCAGCAGCTCCAACGCCCGGGTCCGCAGCACCAGCAGCAGCTCCAACGCCCGGGTCCGCAGCACCAGCAGCAGCTCCAACGCCCGGGTCCTCATCACCAGCAGCAGCCCCAACGCCCGGGTCCTCAGCACCATCCGTAGCTCCAACGCCCGGGTCCGCAGCACCAGAAGCAGCTCCAGCTTCTGGGGCCGTAGCACCAGTAGCCCCAGTAGAGTCTCCAGCACCAGTAGCACCACCAGCAGCAGCGGGGTCCGCGACACCAGGCGCGCCACTCCGAAGAGTTCAGCGCCGCTCGTACCACTCACGGATCTGCTCACAGGAGGGGAGCTCTCGACTAGGAGGAGAAGCACTAGCACTAGTCCCAGTAGTAGGCCTGGCTCCAGAGGTACCTCTCCTGAGGCTGTAGTACTGTAAGTACCACTCACGCAGCTGCTCCGAGGAGAGGGCTCCTTCAGGTGTAGGACTCCCAGGCTCAGCACCTCCAGACTCAGAACCCCCAGACTCCGGACTCTGCAGCTCAGCACCCCCAGGCTCAGCACCCCCAGGCTCAGTACCCCCAGGCGCAGCACCCCTAGGCTCTGCACCCCCAGGCTCCGCACCCCCAAGCTCAGCACCCCCAGGCTCAGTACCCCCAAGCTCCGCACCCCCAGGCTCCGCACCCCTAGGTGCAGCACCCCCAGGCTCCGCACCCGCAGCAGGACGAGAGTCAACAGCTACCTCAACAGGTTCAACCGGGTCTACCTGAGACACACCTGAGGGAGCGGCACCCTGAGGGGGGAGGGGGTGTACGACAGCAGCACCTGGCGCGAGGAAGAGAGGCGCGGGGGGGGGGGGAGAGGAGCAGTGCGCTAGGGGAAGAGGCGGTAGTAGGGGACGGACTCGTCAAAAGTGACGTCCTGAGAGGGCAAGACTCGGCGCAAGGTGGCGTGGTAAAATTGCCAACCAGGCGCGTCCGGGACAAAGCCGAAGAAGACGAAGGGAACAGCCCGGGAGGAGAGCTTGTCCGGAGACGTATCGCGGATAAAAGCTCGAGATCCCTAGACCCGGAAACGCGATGCATCGCCAACCTCCCCCGTCCACAGCAGTGTGGGCGAGGTCTCCGGCAAGGAGACACGGGGCCAGAGGTTGAGCTGATGCGCAGCGTACCGGACCGGAAACGGCCACAGAAAGTGGGGGGCAGCCGCATGGATCAAGGAGGTACGGGAGACCTCCATGACCAGGCCAATGCGGCGCTCCGCGACCCCATTCTGCTGTGGAGAGGCCGGAAGCATGAACGACTGCTCAATGCCGTGCTCAGCACAGTAGGCTGCCAAGAGGTCGGAGGAGAACTCACCACCTCTGTCAGAGTGCAAGCGCAGGACAGGAAAGTCCGAGTGAAAACGCTCGCTGAGCTGGAGACGGGCTTTGCGGATCCAAGGGATCAAGACATCAGGGACCTCACCCTTGGTGCGCAAGGGGAAGACCGTGGTGTAGCGCGAGTAGCGTCAACAACTATCAGGAAGTACCTCTCCTGACCCTGACCACGGACGCGGGCTGGGCCCCACACGTCCATGTGGAGCGTCTGCAAGAGAGCAGTTGTCGGGGGAAACGAGGAGGAGTGAGGAGCGGCGCGCTCCCGTCCCTCGACACAGGGGAGACAGGTAGGAGCAGGTGAGGGTGGGAGGGGAGGAAGGACCCTGGGCAGGCCAGAGACAAGGTACCGAGAGTGCATGGCACGAAGCCGCTGCACAGACGGGTGGCCAAGGCGGTGGTGCCAGAGGACAGTCTCATGTGCCATAGAGCGACACGAGCAGGGGGCGGACAGCTGACCTGACGCGGACGCAGACGCAGACGCAGCGACTTGAGGAGACTCAGTGGTCTGTGTGTACAGGTCCGACCCCGGCTGCCGAGTGAAGGTAGCCAAGTGACGGCCCGTACGAGCACACGTACAGTATATCACGCGCTCGTACGCAGGGGTGAACTGGTGAACACCCCCATCCTGGAGCACACATCCTGCCACCAGGTTCGTAGAGAACGAGGGGAGGTGGAGACCTGATAGTATGCCTGACGGGACCGTAGGAGGGAAGAAGGGGGAAGGAGAACACCCCTCAAAGAACGGGGTACGGGGGTCGCCACGAGAGGCACCTACAGATACTATGCTAGTCTCAGCTGCAAGCAGTTCCTTCTTGAGGAGGGCAATGGTGAGCTCATTGGGGCAGCGAGCTAGGAAGTGATCCCTGACAGCACACAGAGTGTCAGGGCGGCGGGTGACTAGGTGGTAGAGAGTGAGCCAGAGTGGAGGGGGGTGCGTAGCAAGGAACTCATCGGGCATGGCGGCACGGAAGCGGGCCTCACTAGTACAGAGGTGCGTGATGAGGTCAGCGACTGTGTGGAACGAGGCCAGGTCGGGAAATGGGTAGGGGAGGGAGAGACGGCCTAGCGCGGCAGAGGAAGGTGAGGAGTAGCGAGCAACGACAGCTGTGTACAGTGCCTGTGCAGTCTTGTGCTGGCCAAAGTGCTCACGCTCATCTATCGGCAAGGAGTTGCGAATAGCGAAGCGAGCATGGGCATCACGAGTCTGCCACTGTGAGCGGGCAGTGCTGTGAGCAGTAGCAGCAGGGGCAGTGATATGGCCTAGGGCGTGATCGTACAGTGAGATGTCGTCCTTGGCAGTGAGCTGTAGATAGAGGTGCAGGTCATCTAGCCAGGTGTCAAACTTCACTGGGCGGCCCTCAGCATCGAAAACTAGTACATGTCGGCTAGCCATGGGAGCAGTAAGAGCAGCAGTAGGGGTAGGAGGATGAGGCAGGTAGGGCGTCTCGGTTCAGGTAGGGCGGCGCGGCTCGGGTAGGGCGGCGCGGTTCGGTTCGGGTCGCGCAGCTCGGTTCGGGTCGCGCGGCTTGGCTCCGACTGGGCGGCTTGGTCCGGTCGCGCGGCTCGGCTCGGTCCTAGAGGGGCTGTGGCGGTCACGGTCCGTTCGGGGCCTCTAGGGGCGAGCGCGGGGCCGTCCGGGGCCTCTAGGGGCGAGCGCGGGGCCGTTCGGGGCCGCTAAGGGCGAGCGTGGGGCCGTACGGGGCCTGTAGGGGCGAGCGCGGGGCCGTACGCGGCCTGTAGAGGCGAGCGCAGGGCCGTAAGGGGCCGATAAGGGCGAGCGCGGGGCCGTTCGGGGCCTATAGGGGCGGGCGCGGGGCCGTAGAGGGGCCGCTAGGGGCAAGCGCGGGGCCGTTCGGGGCATGTAGGGACAAGCTCGGGGCCGTTCGGGGCCTCTAGGGGCGAGCGCAGGGCAGTAAGGAGCCGCTAAGGGCGAGCGCGAGGCCGTTCGGGGCCTGTAGGGGCGAGCGCGGGGCCGTAGAGGGGCCGCTAGGTGCGCGCGTGGGGCCAAAAGGGGTCGCTAAGGACGAGCGCGGGGCCATAGAGGGGCCGCTAGGGGCAAGTGTGGGGCCGTTCGGGGCCTCTAGGAGCAAGCGCGGGGCCGACGAGGTCGCTAAGGGGCGGGTCGCGGGTCGCGGGGCCTTAGGGGGCAGTGAAAAACGAGGCGCCCTACGGCGCAGATAGGTAGGTAGGTAGGTAGGTAGTGGTGGGCCCCAAAAAAAAGTAGGTAGGTAGGTAGGTAGGTAGTGGTGGACACGAGATGGGGCAAAGCAGCAGCAAAGCACTGGAACTCCTCCTGCCTGTCCTCAAGGACGTCCGTGCTAAGAGCACACTCACCCCCGACAAACGGAGGACAGACAGACTCAAAATCAGTAACGAGACTGGCAGCGTAGTCTAGACGACAGCGAGCAGCAAAGTCGACAAGCTCAGCAACTAGGGCAGACGCAACAGTGGACTCAAAGGAAGGGTCAGTGACAACAGTAGCAAAGAGGTGCGTTACCGAAGGACAAGCAGCACAAAGGGAGTCAGACTCCGGGTCAGCAAGAGTAGGAAGAGAAGACTCTGGAGGAGACGGCCCCGGGACATGCATAGGAACAGTGGAAGGACGCAGTGCCATCTGGTGGGTGCCGAGTGTCAACGGGAGTTGTATGTTGGCCCCGTCCACGCTTGGGCGGAGCCGACATTGTGGTCGGGTGTTAGGGGAGCAGCCGACCTGCAGCAGTGGGCGAGCTGGTCGACGAGGAGGTCGACCTGCACGGGGATCACTGCGCGGGCGCCGACTTCGAGGTGGCGCCGACTTCAGGGAGGTCAACTTAGGCGTCGACCTCCGAAGGACGTCAACTTGGTGACGTCGACTTGGGAAGCCGACTTCGGTGGTCGGCTGATGTGCTGGTCGACCTGCGGGTGGTCGACTAGACCCGGTGGTTGACGAATGAACAGTCGGTCGTCGAGCAGTCGGTCGTCGAGCAGTCTGGCGTCGAGCGACATGGTCGTCGACCGAGGGGCATGGTCGACCCGGTGAGGTCGACATCGAGGTGGTCGTCGACTTGGGAGGTCGACGGACACGTACGAGAGTTGCTGGTCGATGTGGTTGCCCAGTCGACCAGGTTACCTGGGTGACGAAGTGCTGCGGAGGAGTGCGACGGTCGCTCAGGCAAAGTTGGCGAAGACTGACCTTGGTGGTGGTATCCCGAGGTAGTTGTGGCAGACCAGAGGTAGCCGTCAGCCCGAGGCTGACATGCTGTGTGTGCTGTGCAGATGATGAGGATCGGTATACCAATCATCTGCACACACCTGCAGAGCGGGTGCACTGCTGGCACACCGTCGACCTGCGGCGTTGGAAAGATGTCGACTTTGCACTGCTGGAGCGCGGTCGACCAAGTCGTGTTGGAACGCGGTCGACCATGCTGTGCTGGCAGTTGACCAACCTGAGTGTTAGCTCTGATGTAGTCTTGCATTGCCAACTTCATTGTACCATTGCTGTGATCTTTTCTTAGTGAAACTCTTGCCAAATTGCCCCGTGAACTAGCAAGTAGTGTGAGCACTAGGAAAACGTCTAAGGACCAACGAACGCAGTGATCACACGAGCACACGTGCCTAGCCAGTACTCTAAGCTCCCGTTGTAGTAGTTATCTCCGCATGGTGCGGTGAGCGTGGACGGCACACGACTTACCTTTTTAGTCAGGTCGACGTAGATACCACTTACCTATTTCGTAGTTCCAGGCCGGCAACGGTGCGGTAGTCACTATGGTAGGAGCCGTAGGTGACGCGGGGGTGGCGGACACCCTGGAGGCACGGTTGGAAAACGCGAGGAGGAAGCATGAGGCCAATGAGTATGGTGACTTGCCCTGGGCGGTCGTCGAGGCTGGACTCCGCTCCACGTGGGTGACGGAGCACCCGTCTCGACCTGCATCCCCTCGTCCGGTGAACAACGAAGGCGGCGTCGACTTGGGCGTCAACGCCGGTGGTGGTCAGGTCGGCAGCAGTGCTGGAGGCACGTCGAGGCAGAGAGGTGTGATACACGCCGGTGAAGTCGGCGGCGTTCAGGCGCGAGGGATGCAGTCGTCGGCGGCTGTAGGCTCCTCGCAGGGTGACGTCGGAGGTCGACGGAGTGGGCTGTCGCCGATGTCGGCGTCCCAGGTGACAGCAGGTGGAATTGTGCCGAGCTACGGCTACTTCAGGTTCACGCCGGACAGGATCTCGGTCACCCCCCCCACTGGTCGGTCGACCCGACATTCTCACCTGGAAAGAAGCTATCGAGCCCCAGCTGGAGATGGCTGGGCTGATCGGCTTCGCCCGAGGGACCGTGGCGACGCCTGGGGAGCACCACCCCGACTTGCGGGCGGAATTTCGCGCCGTGCAGCTGCTGACCTTCACGGTCATCTCGCGGTGCTGCTCGCCAGGGGTGCAGATTGCCTTGAAGTGGTGCCGAGAGTACATCGACGCCGGCCACCGGGCGTGGCACTTCATCGAGTCGACGTACCAGGTCACCGACGACCTGTTCATCGCCCAGCTGGAGGGACAGCTGACACACCTGCGTACGGGTGACGATGAGACAGCGACCGACTACTGCAACCAGGCCCGGCGAATTCTCGCCACCATTAGGATGGCCGGCGCGCAGTACTCCACGGCGTCGTACATCACCCATGTCATGCAGGGACTCTCGAGCAGCTACAATCTCCTGAAGCGGCTGTCTATGGCGCCGAGCACGAGGGCGACGCTCAACGAGGACAACCTGACCTCATACATCCTGCAGGACGAGGCGATGCAGGAGGCTGAGCGGTCGCAGGAACTCTTGGCGCAGGCCAACTTCGTCGCCCCGGCGAAGCAAGGAGGCCGACCAGGAGAGCGCGGACAGTCTGGTGGCGGCGGGAGCGGTGGCTGGAAGTCGGCCAAGGAGGTCGACAAGAAGAAGTCGACCAAGAACAGCGGTCGAGGAGGAGGAGGTCGACGACGGGAGTGCTGGCTGTGCGGCGACCCCGACCACCTCTCCTTCGAGTGCCCCGACCGCAGTGACTCCGACGACGACGACGCCAAGGGAGGCCGCGGAAGGTCTGACAGTCGCCGTCCTCGTCGAGGAGGAAGCAAGCCGCGCAAGGAGAAGCAGTCGACCAAGACGTCGACTTCGGCGAAGGACGCCGACTCCCCTGCTGGAGGCAAGGCGCGAGACGACAAGACGGCGTCGTGCTCGCTGGTCGGCGTCGTGGAGCCGACCGTCTCGTTGGTGCTGGAGGCTGGGGAGGACTTCCAGACGGTGGCGGCAGCTGTGCAGGCGAACCCGGCGGTGGTCCTGCTCGACAGCGGGTGCTCCCACCACCTGATGGGGACGAAGGAAGCCTTCGTCGACCTGCAGCCGAGCGGCTTCATCAAGCATGTGCGCGGCTTCAATGGGGCGCTGCAGGATGTCCAGGGCCGCGGCACCGTCGCCCTGCAAGGGGAGGCCGGGAAGCAGGTGCTCATCCCCGATGTGCTGTACGTCCCGGGTGTGCGGGCGAACTTGCTGTCGTCCGGCCAGCTGAAGGAGCACGGTGTGAAGCTGCAAGAAGACGGCGACGGGATGCTGCTCGTCTCGGCAACGGGAGAGGTGCTCGGACGGGCGACGTACTCCGGGCGTGTCCTCTGTACCGACCTGCGTCCCTGCCCAACGAGGTCGACGTCGACCACGCCGGAGGTAGTGGCCCTGCGGGCGATCGTCTCGAAGACGAAGTCGACGCCGGACCGAATGCATGCGAGGCTTGCACATGTCGGCATGGACACCATACGGAGCTCGGCGAAGAACGAGGTCGCCATTGGGCTGGACCTCAAGTCGGCGCAGGGCGCTGACTCCCCGTGTGTCTCGTGCGTCGGCGGGAAGCTGGCGCGGCACACCTTCCCCGACCAAGGCTCCGACGCCGACGACGTGCTGGACGTCGTGCACATCGACCTGTGCGGGCCATTTCGCGTGGCTGCCAAGGATGGCAGCCTGTACTTCTTGCTGCAGAAGGACCGCAAGACCCGCTATGTGTGGGTGAAGCCGGTCGCCAAGAAGTCAGATACGTTGCCGGTGTTCGTGCAGTGGCTGGCGGTGGTTGAGCGGCAGACGAAGAAGTCGGTGCTGATGCTGCGCTCTGACCGGGGAGGGGAGTTCCTCGGGAAGCAGTTCACCGACTTCGTGAACGGCAAGGGGATCGTCCACGACCTGACCTGCCCATACACCCCGCAGCAAAACGGCATGGCGGAGCGGGAGATGAGGACGGTGGTGGAGTCGGTGCGGACAATGCTGCTGCACATGGGTGTGCAGCACCACTGGTGGCACTTCGCTCTCCGATAGGCCGTCTGGGTCCGCAATCGCCTTGAGAGGTCGACGCTGCCACCGGGGACGACGCCGTACCAACTGCTGACCGGGAAGAAGCCCGACTTGTCGCTGGCGCGGGTGTGGGGCTGCATGGCGCAGTTCTTAGTCCCCGAGCAGCAGCGTGGTGGGAAGCTGCAGCCGAAGGCAAAGTGGGGTCTGCACCTTGGTGTGTCGACGCCGAGTAAGGGCTGGGAGCTCCTCGACGTCGACACCGACCGAGTGGTCACCACGTCGGACGTGGTGTTCTACGAAGAGATGTCGCTGACCGAGTGGAAGACGGAGTACGGGTCGGTGTCCGGCCGCTCGTTGCCCGCTCCGCCCTCTGACACCTCGTCGACGACGCTGCCACTGCTTGCCGAGATCGGTGAGCTCCCTGTCCAGGACGTCGAGGACGTCCGCCCACCTGCTCCTCCTCCTGCAAACCCCGCCCCTCCCCTCGTGGTCGATCTGCGTCCGTTGACCTCGGTGTCGGCCTCCAGCGATGAGGGGAGTAGTGCGACGCCGCCTTCGGCCAAGTGCATCGCCGGTGGTCGACGCGACGAGCGGCATGGCGACGAGGGCTTGCAGTCGATGACGACAGGGGCGGAGCAGGTCGAGAAGCAGGTCGAGGACCAGCGGCCGACAGAGGAGCAGGAAGCAATGACGCCGACCAAGGAGCAGTCGGCGACCGGGCAGTCGGCAGGGGAGCCGACCATAGGGGAGAAGTCGGCTGGGACGCCGGCTGAGGAGCAGCAGGACGTCAAGGGCAGCGGCAACGATGGAGGAAACGCCGAGGAGATCCAGCCAGGACCACGGCGTTCAGGCCGGCTTCGGAGGCCGCCTGACTTCTTCGTCCCCGCTGCCTTCACCACGGTGTACGACGTGGACGATGAGGCCGACGACCTGCTGTACGACGATGTCGAGGAGGATGAAGAGTTCCCAGAGCTCGACCCCGACATGTTAGCCGACCCCGAGCACCGTTGGGACATCTCGACGATGACGGTGAAGGAGGCGTTGGCGAGCTGGAAGGGCCCGGCGGTGAGAGCCGCCATGGAGGAGGAGATTCGCAGCCTCCTCAACATGGGAACGTGGGAGTTGGTCGAACGTCCGCCGGGAGTGAACGTCATGAAGAACCGGTGGGTGTTGACGACGAAGTACCACGTCGACGACACCGTCGAGCGCGAAAAGGCGAGGCTGGTGGTGAAGGGCTTCACGCAGGTGTACGGCGCCGACTACGACAAGACGTTCGCGCCGGTGGGCAGCTACGTCACGCTGAGGATTTTCCTGAGCATCGTCGCTGTCCGCAACCTCCACCTGATGCAGCTCGACATGAAGAATGCCTTCTTGCAGAGCAAGCTCGACAGGGTACTCTACATGTCCCAGTCGGACTACTTCAACGACGGGACCGGCCGGGTGTGCAAGCTGCTGAAGAGCCTGTACGGGCTAAAGCAGTCGCCGCTGCTGTGGTACTTGGCGCTCAACGACGTGCTGGTTGACGCCGGGTGGAAGAAGAGCCAGGTCAACGAGGCTCTCTACTGCAAGGTCGGAGAAGACGGAGTGGCCTGCTGGGTGCTGGTCTACGTCGACGATCTCCTCGCCGCCAGCAGCAGCGCCGCGATGCTTAAGGAGTTGAAGGAACTGCTGGAAGCCGCCTTCGAGCTGCGTGAGATCTCGCCGGTGCAGAAGTACCTCGGGCTGGAGATCGTCCGCGACAGGTCGGCGGGGAAGCTGTGGCTGCACCAGCAGGGCTACGCCGACAAGCTGCGTAGGCGCTTCATCGACGAGGAACAGACCGGGCGCACCCCGAAGACGCCGGTCTCGGTCGACGCCTACGCCGAGCTCACGTTCGATGACGAGGAAGCACAGGCGCGGCAGGAGGAGGAGTACCGGCAGAAGGTCGGCTCGCTGCAGTTCGCGGCGACGACGACGAGGCCGGACATCGCCTTCGCCTGCAGCAAGCTGGGGAGCGGCCTCACGGTGAGGAGCGATCAGCACTGGCGCGAGGTCGACCACTGCCTTGCCTACCTCGCCAATACGCGCGACACCACCCTGGAGTTTGGCGGTGTAACTGAGTCGCTGGAGCTGGTCGGCTACGTGGACGCCGACGACGCCGGTGACAAGCAGAACAGGACGAGCACGAGTGGCTATGTGTTCGTCTATGGAGGGGCTGCAGTCTCCTGGTCGAGCCAGCGCATCAAGTGCGCGACGTTGTCGTCGACTGAGTCGGAGTACGTGGCGGCCACCGAAGCCGGCAAGGAAGGACGCCGACTTCGCTTCCTCCTTGCAGAGTTCCGGCAGCTGGATGCCGGGAAGCCGACCGTCCTTCGGGTGGACAACAAGTCGGCTATCACAGTCGCCGAGGGCATGGGGTTGACGGGCAACCTCAAGCACATGGAGCGGCGGCAGGCCTGGCTGCAGCACATGGTGAAGCGCGGGAAGTTCTCGTTGAAGTACATCCCGACCACTGAGCAGCCGGCCGACTTCCTGACGAAGGCGCTGCACTATCCGGCCTTCAACCGGTGCTCCGTCGCAATCGGCCAGGTGCGCTTGGCCGACGTGGGCGACGGCGACAACGACGTGCAGCAGTAGGTGCCATGCCCTCTTGCATGGCTGGTGCGGTGGACGACGTGCTGTGTGTTGGGTGCACGTCGACGAGCTATTCTCTGAGGAGTACTGCCGAGTGGACTTGGGGGGGAACCAAGCGTGAACGCGGCAGGGGAGTGTCAACGGGAGTTGTATGTTGGCCCCGTCCACGCTTGGGCGGAGCCGACATTGTGGTCGGGTGTTAGGGGAGCAGCCGACCTGCAGCAGTGGGCGAGCTGGTCGACGAGGAGGTCGACCTGCACGGGGATCACTGCGCGGGCGCCGACTTCGAGGTGGCGCCGAATTCAGGGAGGTCGACTTAGGCGTCGACCTCCGAAGGACGTCAACTTGGTGACGTCGACTTGGGAAGCCGACTTCGGTGGTTGGCTGATGTGCTGGTCGACCTGCGGGTGGTCGACTAGACCCGGTGGTCGACGAACGAACAGTCGGTCGTCGAGCAGTCGGTCGTCGAGCAGTCTGGCGTCGAGCGACATGGTCGTCGACCGAGGGGCATGGTCGACCCGGTGAGGTCGACATCGAGGTGGTCGTAGACTTGGGAGGTCGACGGACACGTACGAGAGTTGCTGGTCGATGTGGTTGCCCAGTCGACCAGGTTACCTGGGTGACGAAGTGCTGCGGAGGAGTGCGACGGTCGCCCAGGCGAAGTTGGCGAAGACTGACCTTGGTGGTGGTATCCCGAGGTCGTCGTGGCAGATCAAAGGTAGCCGTCAGCCCGAGGCTGACGTGGTGTGTGTGCTGTGCAGATGATGAGGATCGGTATACCAATCATCTGCACACACCTGCAGAGCGGGTGCACTGCTGGCACACCGTCGACCTGCGGCGTTGGAAAGCTGTCAACTTTGCACTGCTGGAGCGCGGTCGACCAAGTCGTGTTGGAACGCGGTCGACCATGCTGTGCTAGCAGTTGACAAACCTGAGTGTTAGCTCTGATGTAGTCTTGCATTGCCAACTTCATTGTACCATTGTTGTGATCTTTTCTTAGTGAAACTCTTGCCAAATTGCCCCGTGAACTAGCAAGTAGTGTGAGCACTAGGAAAACGTCTAAGGACCAACGAACGCAGTGATCACACGAGCACACGTGCCTAGCCAGTACTCTAAGCTCCCGTTGTAGTAGTTATCTCCGCACCGAGGACCGCAAGAGGACGCGGACGCGCAATACGACGACTAGTGCGAGCAGCACGAACACGCGACGCAGGACGAGACGCAGGCTCACGACGCTCAGCAAGGCCTCCAGTAGGACCAGTGTAGGGAAAAGGAGCAGGTAGAGGGGAGGTGGGCTGTAACTGTGACTACGACTGGACAAGCTGTGGACACTCTAAGGGAGGAGCAGGACCAGGAGAGGGTGGGAGACCAAGAAATTGCTCCAAGAGCGGAACGAAGTACGCCCTCGGCCGCTCTGCGCCTCCAGAACTAGCAAGGACGGCACTAGTACCTCCACCGGCGGCACCAGCGCCAACAGCACCTCCAACTCCAACAGCGCCAACTCCAGTACCCTTAGAAGCACCAGCGCCAGCAGCACCACCAGCGCCAACACCCCCAGCAGCTCAAGCTCCAGCAGCACAAACGCCAGTAGAAACACTAGCGCCAACAGCCTCAGCAGCACCCCCAGACGCACCAGCGCCAGTAGAAACACTAGCGCCAACACCCCCAGCAGCTCCAGCTCCAACACCACCAGCACCGCCAGTAGCTCCAGCAGGACCCTCAGTTGCTGCAGCACGTGTCCAGCGGCGGGCAAACCACTCGCGCAGCTCCTGTGGAGAGAGCGGCTCCCGCCTCGACGAAACACCACCGGCGGCCACAAGAGCAGACCCAGCGCCCCCAGGCTCCGCACCCCCAGGCTCAGCACCCCCAAGCTTAGCACCCCAGTCTCAGCACCCCCAGACTTAGCACCCCCAGACCCGGCACCCGCAGGCTCAGCACCTCTAGCAGCACCAGAGGCCACACGAGCAAACCCAGCGCCCCCAGGCTCCGCACCCCCATGCTCAGCACCCCCAGACTCAGCACCCCTAGGCTCAGCACACCCACTCTCAGCACCCCCAGACTCAGCACCCCCAAACCTGGCACCCGCATGCTCAGCACCTCTAGCACCAGACCCGACATGACGGGGCAGGAAACTGATGGGGGAGGGGGTCTACCCGAGGAGGACCTGGCACAAGGAAGAGTGGCGGCGGGGGGAGGGGCGTAGTGCAGTAGGGGAAGAGACGGTAGTAAGGCACCGACTCATCAAAGGTGACGTCTGGGAGGACAGAACACAACGCGAGGTGGGGTGGTAAAACTGCCACCCAGGCGCGTCAGGGGGGGAGACAAGGAAGACGCAGGGAATAGCACTGGGGGACAGCTTGTCCGCACACAAGTCGCGGAGAAACGCCCGAGATCCCCAGACCCGAAACGCAGACGCATTGCCAACCTTCCCGGTCCACCGCAAGGCGGGGGAGGTCTCTGGCAAGGAGACCCGGGGCTGAAGGTTGAGCTGATGCGCTGCGTACTGAACTGCAAACGGCCACAGAAAATGGGGGGCAGCCGCATGCATCATGGACGTACGAGCGACGTCCATGACCATGCCAATGCGGCGCTCAGCAATCCCATGTTCCTGTGGAGAGGCCGGAAGCGTGAAGGTCTGGCGGATGCCCTGTGTACGACAAAGAGCTCCCAGACGGGCAGAGGAAAACTACCCGCCTCTGTCCGAGTGCAGACGCAGAACAGGAAAGTCCGAGCCGAAGCTCTGCCGGAGCTGGAGACGAGCTGCGCCGATCGAGTTGATCAACACCTCAGTGACGTCATCCTTGCTACGCAAGGGGAAGACTGTGGAAGTACTGCTCGCGCCTCTGCTCACTGACGCCGGCTGGGCCCCACACTCCGTGTGGAGAGCCTCTGTCAGAGGAAACTCGGAGAAGTGAGGGCCGGCGCACTGTCGCCCCTCGACGCAGGGGACGCAGGTAGGGCCAGACCCCGGAGGTAGAGGAGAGAGAGACCGAGGGAGACCAGAGACAAGGACACAGGAGGTCATGCCTCGAAGACGAGGCAAGGAGGGGTGACCAAGGCGGTGGTGCCAAAGGAGAGTCTGGTGGGACAGCAGACGACACAAGCAGGGAGCACACTTAGGACCAGACCTGGACGCTGCAGCAAACACATGACTCGACGCAGCTATCTCGGCAGACTCTGCAGCCGGAGGAGATGCATTAGTAAAGGTGTACAGGCTCGACCCTGGCCGACGGATGAACGTGGCCAAGTGTCGGCCTGTCCGAGCACACGTGCAGTGGGTCACTCGCTAACTCGCAGGAGTGAACTCGTCAACCCCCCTATCGTGTAGGTCCGCTCCACTCACCAAGTTCGTAGAGAACAAGGCGAGGTAGAGACCTGATAGGGTGCCAGAGGGTGCTGCAGGGCACGGTAAGACAGTGGAGAAGCTAGCAAGGATAGGACCCCTAGAGGGGTCTGTCAGGGAGACTGCAACCGGCCGACTGAGCGGGGTAAGAGTGGTGCGGTCTCGAAAGAAGGAGCGGGACGCACCCGAGTCAAGGGTGAAGGTGTGGAAGGCCTGTGCCGACGTAGTACTTGAGAGAGCAGACTCACCAGCACCTGGGGCAGCAGACGCACTGGCACCTGGGGCAGCAGACGCAGTGGCTCCTGGGGCAGCAAACGCACTGGCACCTGGGGCAGCGAATGCACTGGCACCTGGGGCAACAAACGCACTAGCACCTAGAGCAGCAGCCTCACCAGCACCTAGAGTAGTGGCCCCAATGCCTGGGTCAGGCGGTACACACAGGAAACAGTCACCCTCAACACTAGTAGTCATAGAATACATGGCAGCAAGGATAGCATCATAGTCAAGATCAAAGACGGCAACCCCCGCCATAGACAGATCTCCCCATCGAGGGATCTCTAACGCCTCAGGGAACTGGCGACGCCACGAGTCCGTTAGGCGATCGAAGCAGCGCTGGGTGGAGTGCGGGCCTCCGCACTGCTCACCAGCTCGGTCGCTGGTACGGAGGACGTAAGTGCAGGGACCAAAACCCCCACCGCGCTTGCGCGCAGTGTACCAATTACGAAGTTGCTGAGGGGACAGGGTCACACAACTCCGCTGCTGCTAGCATGGACCACCACCGTAGCCACTCCTCTGCGCAGAATCACGACCCGCTCCACCACCGCCGCCGCCGCTGCCTCTGCCGCCTCCTCCACCTCCGCCTCCTCCGCCACCTGCGCCTCCTCCGCCACCTCCGCCTCCTCCGCTCCCTCTGCCACCTCCACCGCCTACCCCGCCTCATGCTGCCTCCGCCGCCGCCACCCCCGGCACCACTCCCACCACCACCCCGACTCCCTCCACTGCCTCCACCACCACCTCTACCGCCCCCTCCAGCCCCTCCAGCGCCCTTGCCCCCCTTGTCCTTGCCGGTGCGGCGTTTCCCGCTCGGGGCAGACGCAGCGGCGACTGACTTGAAACCAACGAGGTCGGGCGCAGTAGCAGAGGCAACAGAGGGCAAGAGAGGGGAGGGAGAACACCCTTCAAAGATGGGGGTGCGAGGGTCACCACGAGAGGCTCCTACAGTGACTATGCTCTTCTCTATTGCTAGGAGGGCCGTCTCGAGGAGGTCAACGGTGAGAGTGGTGGGGCAAACTGAGAGGAAGTGGTCCCTGACTACGCGGAGAGAGTCAGGGAGCCGGGTGACTATGTAGTAGAGGGTGATGTACATGGGGGGGGGGGTTCTTGGCGCAGAACTCAGCCGGAAGCGCAGCGTGGTAGCGAGTGTCACTAGTGCGGAGGTGCGTAATGAGGTCAGCGATTTTGAGAAAGGCAGCAAGGTCAGGGAAGAGGTACGGTAGCATGAAGCGGCTCAGTGCAGAAGTGGCAGGGGAAGACTACAGCGTCGTACAAGGTCTGAGCACTCTTGTACTGGCTAAAGTGTGTACGCTCAGTGGTGGGTAAGTGGCGGAGCACAGCAAGACGAGTAGCAGCATCGCGCGTAGCCCACTGTGAGCGAACAGTGGCGTCAGCATCAGCAGCAGGGGCAGGAGAGGCACGAGAAGTGAGGTCAAACAGGGAGAGACCGTCTGCCCTACCACAATGTAGGAAAAGCTGCAGATCATCTACCCATACCTCTAAGTCAGCTGCCCAACCCTCATTCTCAAAGGTGAGAACACTAGGGGAGGCCATGACAGCAGTATACAGGTAGTGAGTACAGTGGGGCAGGGCAGTGCAGTGGCAGAGACGCTGCTCTTACCAGGCAAGTGGGGCGGTCCCATGCAGGCCGACGGGCGGCAGCGCCTCGGCTGCGATGCGGCTCGGCGGCTCGGGTGCAGGGCGGATCGGCGGTCGGGCGGCTCGGCGGTCGGGCGGCTCGGCTGCTCGGCGGCTCGGCTGTCGGGCGGCTCGGCTACTTGGCGGTTCGGCTGCTTGGCGGTTCGGCTGCTCGGCGGCTGGGCTGCTCGGCGGCTCGGGCGCTGGGCGGCTGAGCGGCGATGGGGCCGTGGAAGGGCGGCGACGGGGCCGCTGCAGGGCGGCGACGGGGCCGCGGAAGGGCGCGTGACGGGGCCGTTGAAAGGGCGGGCGGCGACAGGGCCGCTGAAAGGGCGGCGAAGGGGCCGCTGAAAGGGCGGGCGACGGGGCCGCTGAAGGGCGGCGTCGGGGCCGCTGAAGGGCGGCGACGGGGCCGCTGGAGGGCGGTGTATAATTAATATATGCAAAAAAAGAAAAAACACGTTTATACCAGCAAAGTTCAAAGTCTTGGAGATAAAACGAGTGGGCTATGGTGTGAATATTTCGAAACGCTCGTTTTGCACCAGAGCCATTCCAACATCTGCTATCATTCATCGCCGCATTCCATACGCTCCGCATTTTTCTGCCAGTTTGCTCGCCCGTATTGGCTGGGTGGGGCGAGTGAGCACATGGGCTTACTGGTTCGCTCCCTTCACCTACGCTCTAGTCCCGTCCTTCATATCGGAGATTCCTCGCAGTTAAACACCTTCCGCAGACGTTCGTTCGCTCTCGCTATCAGCTTTGCTACGAACCTCGTCCACAGGCTCGGATCTAGCCTCTCTCCCAACCCTGGTCGTAGCTCCGTCAGGAATCTCGTGTGTCCATCCGACTCTCCGCGCTCTCTTCCCCTTGTGTCCATTCGCCCTCGCTTGGGAACGTGTCGCGGAGCTAGCAGAGTCCGATCTTTGATGGCTGATGCGTCGGATTCTTCCTCCAGATCCGCCTTCGCGCACAGCCCGACAGGCGCCTCGAATTGCGGCGCGAAACGCGGGGCTTTGATTGTGCTTGAAGGGTTGGATCGAAGCGGCAAGTCGTCGCAGGTGGCTCGGCTGGTGGAGCATTTAAAATCCCGGGATTTAGGACCAGTGAAGGCGATGCGGTTCCCAGATCGCAGCACAACAATCGGACGCGAGATAGACGCGTACTTGAGAGAAACGAAGGAGTTTGAGGACCGTCGGATTCACGAGCTGTTTGCGGCGAATCGATTTGAGAAGAAGTGAGATGGGAGGGAGTGATACATGCGGGAGAGGGGGGGGGGGGGGGGGGGGGGGGGGGTGACGTGGGGGGGGGGGTTGGAGGTTAAAGAGAGGGATTAATTGTGGAAATCATATGAGGGAACGTGATGGCATGGCATCACATGCACGGTTGCATGGCATCTCATGCACGGTTGCATGGCATCGCATGCACGGTCGCATGGTATTGCATGCACGGTCGCATGGTATTGCATGCACGGTCGCATGGCATCACATGCACGGTTGCATGGCATCGCATGCACGGTCGCATGGTATCGCATGCACGGTCGCATGGTATCGCATGCACGGTCGCATGGTATCGCATGCACGGTCGCACGGTATCGCATGCACGGTCGCATGGTATTGCATGCACGGTCGCATGGCATCACATGCACGGTTGCATGGCATCACATGCACGGTCGCATGGCATCACATGCACGGTCGCATGGCATCACATGCACGGTCGCATGGCATCACATGCACGGTTGCATGGCATCTCATGCACGGTTGCATGGCATCACATGCACGGTTGCATGGCATCACATGCACGGTCGCATGGCATCACATGCACGGTCGCATGGCATCACATGCACGGTCGCATGGCATCACATGCACGGTCGCATGGCATCTCATGCACGGTGGCATGGCATCTCATGCACGGTTGCATGGCATCACATGCACGGTCGCATGGCATCACATGCACGGTCGCATGGCATCACATGCACGGTCGCATGGCATCACATGCACGGTCGCATGGCATCACATGCACGGTCGCATGGCATCTCATGCACGGTTGCATGGCATCACATGCACGGTTGCATGGCATCACATGCACGGTCGCATGGCATCACATGCACGGTCGCATGGCATCACATGCACGGTCGCATGGCATCACATGCACGGTCGCATGGCATCTCATGCACGGTGGCATGGCATCTCATGCACGGTTGCATGGCATCACATGCACGGTCGCATGGCATCACATGCACGGTCGCATGGCATCACATGCACGGTCGCATGGCACCTCATGCACGGTTGCATGGCATCACATGCGCGGTTGCATGGCACCTCATGCGCGGCCGCATGGCATCGCATGCACGGTTGCATGGCATCACATGTACGGTTGCATGGCATCACATGCACGGTTGCATGGCATCACATGCACGATTGCATGGCATCGCATGCACGGTTGCATGGCATCACATGCACGGTTGCATGGCATCACATGCACGGTCGCATGGCATCACATGCACGGTCGCATGGCATCACATGCACGGTCGCATTGCATCACATGCACGGTTGCATGGCATCTCATGCACGGTTGCATGGCATCACATGCACGGTCGCATGGCATTGCATGCACGGTCGCATGGTATTGCATGCACGGTCGCATGGCATCACATGCATGGTTGCATGGCATCTCATGCACGGTTGCATGGTATCTCATGCACGGTTGCATGGCATCTCATGCACGGTCGCATGCCATCACATGCACGGTTGCATGGCATCACGTGCGCGAGCCTTTTTGCAATCATGCAATTTGCTGCCAGCTGCCCCTGTCTTTCTTCCCTTCCCTGCCCCGCCCTCTTCTCTGCAAAGCAGGAGCAGGGCAGGCAGGAGAGGGTGGCGGCGCGGCAAGAAGAGGATGCGCGGCACCTGGGTGTTCTGCAATCGATCGTGAAGACCTTGTACACTCCTGTACTCGCCTTCACTATCCCCCACTCCCCTCCTACCAGCAGCACGGCAGGGGGAGGGCATAGGAGATGGCCGGCTCATGACACAGGCGGCAGGTGCAGCAGGGCGGCTCATGGCTCATGTGCGGCAGGTGCAGCAGGGTGTTTTTGAGAATCTCCAAAACCTCCCTGCAATTTCTCAAAAGCAGGGGTCATGTGTGACAGGCGGAGGAGAGGCGGTGGCAGCGCAGTGAGCAGGTGTGGCGACAGACAGCGCATGAAGAAGGCCGTGCGGCGCCTTCAGAGGCGCTCCCCTCCTCAACTCCCAACATTCGCCTCCCACCCACGCTGCAACTGCTCACTTGTTCTTCTGCCTGCCTGCCTGTCTGCTGCTCCCCCACGGCCTGCCCTCCCCGCGTCCCTGTTCGCCAGGGAAGAGATGGAGGGGTTGATGGGGGAGGGCACAACACTGGTGGTGGACCGCTACTCGTTCTCAGGCATCGCATTCTCAGCCGCCAAGGGCCTCGACGTGCACTGGTGCAAGGTGATCCAGCAGCTCACCAATGCTGAGCTTCTGTTTTGCCCCTTCCACATTCGGTTCTCATCTCCATGTCTCGGTGCCATCATGCTTGCTTTTTTGTGCGATATTGGTTCACCCTTGTTTGCTTTGCAATCAAATTATTTCCACCGTCTCATGTTGTACCCCCATCGCCCATCAGTCCACGGAAGTGGGCCTACCAGCACCAGACGTTGTAATCTACCTTGACATCGACCCACAGGTATGCTTTCATCTCCTTCCATCATCCTCCCACATATATTGCTGTCAACTCGTGTTTCATCATCCTTCCTCGTGCAAGTACAAACCGACACCTGCATCCATCCACTTCCCCCCTTCTGCCTCCTGCATTATTCATGTCCCCTTTCCTTGTCTTTTCCAACATGCTACTCGTTGCTTACAACAATTCTCAGCATGCAGCAGAGCGGGGTGGGTATGGTGGGGAGCGGTACGAGAAGGTGGAGTTCCAGCAACGAGTGGCTCAGCATTTCCATGCACTGAAAGACGACACTTGGGTGGTGAGAACCTTTCTGCCCTTGTGACCCGTGCAATGCATCCCATCTTTTTCAACTGCGTGTTGTGCGTGTGCTTCACCTCCCCTGCCTGACCACCAATCATTCCACTGTTACAATATGATCCGTCAAAACGTTTGTTAACAGGTGGTGGACGCATCTCAACCGTTGGATGACGTTGCATCTGAAGTTTGCAAGGTGGCAGAGTCCATGGTGTGCAAGTGCAAGACCGGGGGACTTCCTCTGCGATACCTGTGGAGATGACAATCCTTCTGTGCGTTCAAACCAGTACGCACGATTGGCTGTTCTTATTTTCAATTGAGTTTAGTATTCTGTACAAATCCACATCTCGAGGTTGGACAGATATTCACCGTTTCGCTCTTGTTTGCCCGCAGAGCCCTACTTTGTTCATCTCATCAGCTTGCACAAAACTTTTCTCTGCCTTGGCTGTACCTGCCATCTGTAGTACTGCTTGCTGCATGCTGTGTTTCTTAGACCACCTGGGCACACCGGAGACAACTGCCCACTGACCACTGACCACCAGAGACCACTGACCACTGACCACCTGAGACCACTGACCACTGACCACTGACCACCTGAGACCACTGACCACTGACCATTGACCACCAGAGACCACGCAAGCAGCTGCAGTCATATTCCATGCCACTCAGAAACTTTAGCTGTGAATCCGGCCTCTAGCTTGCACTCATTCCTGGATCTGATCTGAACGCTCTAATGCCCACCTGTGTACATGGCATGGCTCACCACGGCCACTACGCATCACATGTTCCCCGGACTAAGGCAGCAAAGCGCGGAAGCAAGTGGCAGAAGGCCGAGGGATGATGGAGCATGGCATGTGGGGGGAGCGGGTTGAAGCTCTTTACTGCGGTGCGGATGGGTGCAGTTGAAACAGAATGATGGGTGCAGCAGATGCACTCCCCTCTGCATGCCGCTTGTTGTTTGCTGGGCGGTGGGCGCTGCTCCCCCTGACAGGGGGGGGTGGGTAGGGGCGGGATAGGAAGGGCACGAGGGCGGGATGCGGGAGTGAGAGAATGAGTGAATGGAAACAGGTGGTGCGGATTCAGTGACATCAGCTGCACGTCCACGGCTGCTGTAGCGCACCCAAGGGGGGGGCTGGGGGGGGGACCTGACCCTCACCTCACCATACCAAGGGTATAAGTATTGCACCTGCCAGGGGGCACCTGCTGCTCTACATCTGAAAGAAAGAGGGGGAGCCTTGGGTTCGCCATTGGTGGCCAGGTGGTCGAGTAGAAAGGGAACATTACAATGGGGAGATGTGGAAAAAAGGTGAAAGCGGAGTTACTGGTAAAGCAATACTCTTATCTTACCTCTCTTGGCTGATTGTTAGCCAATGAGGACCCGCTGCTACTCCCTCTGTTGCTACCTCCGCTGGTGCCTCTGCTGCTCCTTCAGTGCCCCACGTTGCTTGATGCCAGCAGGGCACTAAGAGGCAGGGAGGAGAGGGCAAAGGGGACGGGGGTGTGGGGGATCAGTGTCAAAAGCAAGAAATAGGGGTCAGTAGAATCACACGCAGTCTATTCCAGATGCGCACACCGGAGTGGATGTTAGAACTAGGAGCTAGGTGAGAATGTCGATTAGGTAAGGGAGAGGGATACAAGACTGTCGAGAGTGAAATGTTGTACCCTCTAAGGAAAGAACCCTACACAACCTAGAGTGAAATGAATAGAACAATACGTTTTGACACACCCCCAGAGGTGAATTAGGGGACAGCCAAACCTAACAGTGGTCACAAGACCACTCAAGCAAGAGAACAAGCAAGGCAAAGCCGAGGGTGGATCTCAAGGACACTGTCAGAACATTATAGCTTATACATTTGTGTGCTGTAGTGGGGTAGCCCATAAGGGGTACAACCCAATTAGGGTTACTATTTGTACCCAACTCTTTCATAGTTCAATCATTCACTCGTTCTAATCTTCACATGGTATAGAGGTGGTTCCCTCGTGTGAACTGTTCCTAGGGCCCACCTATTTTTTTTCCTGCCCGGAGCGCGCTTGGCCCCTGCCCGAGTCGCTCCCCGTGTCGTTCCCCCTCGAGGCCTCTAGCGGCCCCTCTTACGGCCCCTAACGGGCCCGTCGCGCCGCCCTTGCAGCCCCGTCGCGCCGCCCTTGCGGCCCCGTCGCGCCGCCCTTTAAGCGGCCCCGTTGCCGCCCCTTACTGCGGACCCGTCGCCGCCCTTAGGCGGCCCTGTAGCCGCCCTTTCCGTGGCCCCGTCGCCGCCCTTTCAGCGGCCCCGTTGCCGCCCTTTCAGCGGCCCTGTCGCCGCCCTTCCGCGGCCCCGTCGCCGCCCTTCCACGGCCTCGTCGCCCGCCCTTGCAGCGACCCCGTCGCCGCCCTTCCGTGGCCCCGACGCCGCCCTTCCGCAGCCCCGTAGCCACCCTTCTGCGGCCCCGTCGCCGCCCTCCAGCGGCCCAGTCGCCGCCCTTCCACGGCCCCATCGCCGCCCTTGCAGCGGCCCCGTCGCCGCCCGCCCTTTCAGCGGCCTCGTTGCTGCCCTTCCGCGGCCCCGTCGCCGCCCTTCAGCGGCCGCGTCGCCGCCGTTCCGCGGCCCAGTCGCCGCCCTTTCAGCAGCCTGTCGCCGCCCTTTCAGCGGCCCGTCGCCGCCCTTTCAGCGACCCCGTCGCTGCCCTTCCACGGCCCCGTCGCCGCTCAGCAGCCCAGCGCCCGAGCCGCCGAGCAGCCCAGCCAACGAGCAGCCGACCCGCCGAGCAGCAGAGCCGCCCGACCGCCGAGCCGCCCTGCAGCCGAGCCGCTCGACCGCCAAGCCGCCCAGCACCCGAGCCGCCGTGCAGCTGAGCCGCTCGACCGCCGAGCCGCCCAGCAGCCGAGCCGCCGAGTAGGCGAGCCGCCCGACCGCCGAGCCGCCCAGCAGCCGAGCCACCGAGCCGCAACGCAGCCAAGGGGCTGCCGCCTGTCGGCCTGCCCGGGACTGCCCCACTTGCCTGGTAAGAGCAGCATCTCTGCCAGTGCAGTGCCCTGCCTCTCAGAATCCCAACCACTAGACCATTGGGATAAAAGGGCTTGTTTCAGTAGCAGGTCAGTGCGCCCATAACCCCCTAGGCAAACGTGCCTATAACCCTTCCCTAGGATCGATCGGGGATCACCAGTGGACCTCTGACACCCCCCCGCACTGGGATGCCCGAAGTGCATACACCGGGGTTCGAACCCCAGACCTTCGCTCTGGATACCATCTCAGAATCCCAACCACTAGACCATTGGGATAAAAGGGCTTGTCTCAGTAGCGGGTCAGTGCGCCCATAACCCCCCAGGCAAACGTGCCTGTAACCCTTCCCTAGGATCGATCGGGGATCACCAGTGGACCTCTGACACTGCCCCACTGTACTCACTGCCTGTCTACTGCTATCATGGCCTCCCCTGGTGTTCTCACCTTTGACGCTGAGGGCCGGATAGTTGACTTTGAGGTCTGGGTAGATGATATGCAACTTTTCCTACAGTGCGATAGGGCAGACGGTCTCTCCCTGTTTGACTTCACTTCTGGTGCCTCTCCTACCCTTGCTGCTGATGCTGACGCCACTGTTCGCTCACAATGGGCCATGCGTGATGGTGCTGCTCGCCTTGCTGTGCGCCGCCACTTACCCACCACTGAGCGTGCACATTTTAGCCAGTACAAGAGTGCTCAGACCTTGTACGACGCCGTAGTTGCACGCTACTCTTCCCCTGCCACTTCTGCACTGAGCCGCCTCATGCTACCGTACCTCTTCCCTGACCTTTCTGCCTTTCTCAAAATCGCTGACCTCATTACGCACCTCCGCACTAGTGACACTCGCTACCGCGCTGCGCTTCCGGCTGAGTTCTGCGCCAAGAACCCCCCCCCCCCATGTACATCACCCTCTACTACATAGTCACCCGGCTCCCTGACTCTCTCCGCGTAGTCAGGGACCACTTCCTCTCAGTTTTCCCCACCACTCTCACCGTTGACCTCCTCGAGACGGCCCTCCTAGCAGCAGAGAAGAGTATAGTCGCTGTAGGAGCCTCTCGTGGTGACCCTCACACCCCCGTTTTTGAAGGGTGTTCTCCCTCCCCCCTCTTGCCCTTTGTTGCCTTTGGTGCTGCGGCCGACCTCGTTGGTTTCGAGTCGGTCGCCGCTGCGTCTGCCCCGAGCGGAAGACGCCGCACTGGCAAGGGCAAGGGAGGCAAGGGTGCCGGAGGGGGTGGAGGGGGCGGTGGAGGTGGTGGTGGAGGCAGTGGAGGGAGGGGGTGGTGGTGGGAGTGGTGGCAACGGCGGCAGCAATGGAGGCGGCGGTGGCGATGGTGGTGGCGGAGGGAGCGGAGGCAGCGGAGGTGGCGGAGGAGGCGGAGGTGGAGGAGGTTGTTAACGGGAATGGAGTGTTGGCCCCGCCCTCGCTTGGGCAACGCCGACAACTTGGTCGGATGTACGGGAGTAGCAGCCGACCGCTCACAGTGGGATAGCTGCTCGACAGGTTATGTCGAGCTGCAGTGGACCGCTGTGGTGTTGCTGTCGACCAGGATGCTTGACAGCTGCATTTGACTGGCCTGGGCGACGGGTGAGCCGTCCGAGAGGTCGACGAAGCAGTCCGTCGACCTACAGTTCGACGGGGAGGTCTATGGAGCATCCCGTCGAACTGCAGCTCGACCGGGAGGTCAACGGAGCGTCCCGTCGAACTGCAGCTCGACCGGGAGGTCAACGGAGCGTCCCGTCGAACGGCAGTTCGACCGGGAGGTTGACGGAGCAGTTCTGGTCGACGGAAGGGGTCCGTCGACCAAGGGGTAGCTCGACGGGAGATGTGGTCGACCAGGAGCGCCCGGTGGTCGACCAGAGGGACCCAGTGGTCGATGGGAGGCACCTGGGAGTCGACCAGAGCACCAGGGGTCGACCAGGTCGACCGGGTAACCTGCTCGACGAGTTCTGCGGAGGCACGCGAACGTCGTCGAGATCGCGATGGCGCAGGCGACTTCGGGCTGGTATCCCGAAGTCGATGTGGCTCGTCAGGCGCAGACAACAGCCGACGGATGCCCAACGAGGCAAGTTGGGCCAATCGTCTGCGCACACCTGCGAGCGCGCGCACTGCTGTGTTCTACGGGGCACGCCGTCGACCTGCTTTGTTGGCAGGTCGCCCTTCTGCAATGCTGGCGCGGCTCCTCTACGCAATGCTGGCAGGCGGTCGACCGAGCTGCGTTGGCAGTCGACCAGGCTAGCTGCAGGATTGCTAGGTGCCTGATGTAGTCATTGTTGTCATTGCTTCTTGTATCATTCTGGAATTCCAACTTTGCTAGTGGAAACTCTTGCCAAATTCTTCCGTGAATGTGCAAACACTAAGGAACTAAGCAAAGCTAAGATCACCTCTAGTAGTTCGTGCCAACCCCTGTAGCCTAGCACACTACCGTTGTAGAGTTTATCTCCGCATGGTGCGGTGAGCGTGGATCGAACACGCGACCTTCAGATAGGAGCCGACTTTTGCACCTACTAAGTCGTTCGTAGGCCGGCAGCAGCGATAGTCGCCATGGTCGACCCCGTAGTTGATGCGGGCGTAGCGGACACCTTGGAGGCACGCTTGGCTGACGCGAGGAGACGCCACGCAAATGGCAAATACGGGACGATCCCCTTGGTGATCGCCGAGTTGGGCATCCGATCGCAGTGGGCGACGGAACACCCTTCCCGTCCTACTTCTCCCCGACCGGTGCGCAACGAAGGTGGCGTCGACGACGATGTCGACGGTGGTGCACGAGTCAACGGCAGCGAAGGCACGAGGCAGAGAGGAGTGATCAAAGTCGACGGTGGTGCCGACGGAATCCAGGCGCGAGTGCAGCGGTCGACGGCCACTGCAGGAAGCTCGAATGCCGACGTCGATGTTCGACGCCGTTCTCCTCCACGAAGTGGTGGAGGGCTCTCGGTGATGACACATGTGACAGCGGGCGGGATTGCACCGGCGTATGGCTACTTCAAGTTCTCGCCGGACCGGATCTCCGTCGCTCCGCTGCAAGGTCGACGGGACCTCATCACCTGGAGGGAGTCGATCGAACCTCAGCTGGAGGTCGCCGGGCTGAAGGGCTTCGCCGACGGCACCGTGCCAATTCCGCCCGAGGAGGATGTCGGGCTGCGCGGGGAGTTTCGTTCGGCTCACCTGCTCACCTTCATGGTCATCTCGAGGTGCTGCTCGCCGGTGGTGCAGCTAGCGCTGAGGAGCTGTCGAGAGCGACTAGATGCTGGCCACCAGGCATGGCGCTTCATCATGTCGACGTACCAGGTCAGGGACGACCTGTACATCGGGCAGCTGGAGGAGAAGATGACTCACCTTCGGATGGGCGAGCAGGAGTCGGCGACGGATTACTGCAACCGTGCTCGACGGATCCTGGCTGAAATGCGAATGGCGGGCGCCGAATACTCGACGGCGTCCTACATCACCCACATCGTCAAGGGCTTGCCGCGCAGCTACAATCTCATGAAGAGGATGATGATGGTGCCCGGCACGCGTGAGTCCCTCGACGAGGACTCCATCACCAGCTACATTCTCCAGGATGAGGCAATGCAGGAGGCAGAGCAGCCCACGGAGTTCCTTCCGCAGGCGAGTTACGCTGCACCGACGAAGCCGAATAGCCAGTGGGAGCAGCGCGGGAAGCCAGGCGGAGGTGGTAGCGGAGGTGGGCGGTCGACAAAGGACGTCGACGAGAAGCGGTCGACGCGGGACAAGGGTCGACGAGGTGGTGGTCGACGGCGGGAGTGCTGGATCTGCGGCGACCCCGACCATCTCTCCTTCGAATGCCCCGACCGCGATGACAGCGACGAGGACGACAAGAAGGGAGACCGTGGTCGATCGGCCAGTCGTCGCCCCCGTCGAAATGAGAAGCCGCGCAAGGAGAAGCAGGCGTCGAAGAAGACGTCGTCGACGAAGGACGTCGACAGCTCCAGCGGCAAGAGCCGAGACGACGGGGAGGCGTCGTGCTCGATGGTCGGCGTGGTGGAGCCGACAGTCTCGCTAGCACCGGAGGCTGGCGAGGACTTCCAGGCGGTGGCAGCAGCTGTGCAGGCCAACCCGATGGCGGTGCTGCTCGACAGCGGGTGCTCCCACCACTTGATGGGGACGAAATCGGTCTTCGTCGACATGGGGCCGAGCGACGGAGTGAAGCACGTGCGTGGGTTCAACGGGGCCTTGCAGTCTGTCGAGGGTCGTGGAACCGTCGCTCTGCAAGGGGAGGCCGGGAAGCGGGTCCTCATCCCCGACGTGCTCTACGTTCCGGGTGTTCAGGCGAACCTGTTGTCTGCTGGCCAGCTGAAGGAGAGCGGCGTGCTACTGCAGGGCGATGGCGATGAGATGCTGCTCGTCGCCGCGACCGGAGAGGTGCTCGGTCGAGCACGCTACACCGGACGAGTCCTCTGCACCGACCTTCGCCCCTGCTCGACGCAGACGCAGTCGACCGAGGTGGTGGCTCTGCGGACGATCGTCTCGGGGACGAAGACGACCCCCGACAGGATGCATGCGCGGCTTGCCCACGTCAGCGTCGACACGATCAAGAGCTCGGCGAAGCACGATGTTGCTACTGGGCTCGACATCACGTCGTCAACCGGAGCAGACCCGCCGTGTGTCTCGTGCGTTGGAGGAAAACTGGCGCGGCACACCTTCCCCGCCAAGGGCTCGGATGCAGCGGAGGCGCTAGCTGTCGTGCACATTGACTTGTGCGGGCCATTTCGGGTGGCTGCCAAGGATGGCAGCTTGTACTTCCTGCTGCTGAAGGATCGCCATACTCGATTTGTATGGGCAATGCCGGTCGCTAAGAAGAGCGACGTGTTGCGGGAATTCGAGCGGTGGCTGGTGCTGGTGGAACGGCAGACGAAGAAGTCGGTGCTGTCGCTTCGCTCCGATCGAGGAGGGGAGTTCCTTGGGAAGGCGTTCACCGACTTCGTCGACGAGAAGGGCATCGTCCACGACCTGACGTGCCCCTACACTCCGCAGCAGAATGGCATGGCTGAGCGGGAGATGCGCACGGCCGTCGAGTCCGTGCGGACGATGTTGCTGCACATGGGCGTGCAGCACCATTGGTGGCACCTGGCTCTACGACAAGCTGTCTGGGTGCGCAACTGCTTGGAGCGGTCGACGACGCCGCCGGGGACGACTCCGTACCAGCTGCTGACCGGGCAAAAGCCCGACCTTACGCTGGCGCGGGTGTGGGGATGCATGGTGCAGTTCATGGTTCCCGAGCAGCAGCGTGGTGGGAAGCTGGCGCCGAAGGCTCGCTGGGGACTTCACCTGGGTGTGTCGCCAGAGAGCAAGGGCTGGGAAGTGCTCGACCTGACCGACAACAAGGTGGTCACGTCGGTCGAGGTGATCTTCTACGAGACGCTGTCGCTGGAGGTGTGGAAGGCGAAGTATGGGCCGGCGTCGCAGCGGACGCAGGCGCACCCGCCAACGGATACATCGACAGCGACGGTTCCGTTGCTCGCCGAAGTCGACGGACCCGGTGATGAGGAGGTTGTGGAGGTTCTTCCCCTTTCCCCTGCTCCTGCTCCTCTGTTCCCCGTCGCAACTTGGCCTGTGTCGACCACCGACGATGAGGGGAGCCTTGAGGTGTCGCCTGTGGCGCCGGCCCGTGGCATCGCCGGCGGTCGACAAGGCGCCAAGCTCGTTGACCAGGATGAGAAGCCGTCGACGACAGGGGAGCACCAGACAGGGGAGCCGGTCGAACAGGATGCAAAAGCAGAGGTGCACTCGACAGGGCAGCCGGAGCAGTCCACAGGAGAGCTGTCGAAGGCAGCAGCAGACGAACAGCCGGTCGGAGGGTCAAAGCAGCTGGTCGACGACGTTCCCGTCGACGAGAAAGGGAAGCAGTCGGCGGGTGAGGAGTCCACCGACAGCGACGTGATAGAAGTGCCGATCACGAAGCCTGAGTTGCGACGCTCAGGTCGAGCTCGACGGCCGCCAGAGCTGTTGAGCTTCCACGCCTGCCTACCGCCAGCTGCCTTCACCACGGTGTACGACGAGGTCGACGACGACCTGCTGTACGACGATGCCGAGGAGGATGAAGACCTGCCGGAGCTCGACCCCGACGTGCATGCCGACCCCGAACACCGTTGGGACATCGCCACGATGACGGTGAAGGAGGCGCTATCGAGCTGGAAGGGCGAGGCGGTGAAGGCTGCAATGGAAGAAGAAATCCGTAGCCTCATCGCTATGGGGACTTGGCAGCTGGTCGAACGCCCACGCGGGGTGAACATTATGAAGAACCGATGGGTGCTGACGACCAAGTACCGCATCGACGACACCGTCGAGCGCGAGAAGGCGAGGCTGGTCGTAAAGGGCTTCACGCAGGTGTACGGCGCCGACTACGACGAGACATACTCACCGGTGAGCAGCTACGTCACGCTGAGGATCTTCCTCAGCATCGTCGCCGTCCTCGACCTCAACCTGATGCAGCTCGACATGAAGAACGCTTTCGTGCAGAGCAAGCTCGACAGGGTGCTCTACATGTACCACCCGGACTACTTTGACGACGGGACCGGCCGGGTGTGTAAGCTGCTGAAAAGCCTCTACGGGTTGAAGCAGTCGCCGCTGCTATGGTACAGGGCTCTCGACGGTGTGCTGCTGGGCGCTGGCTGGAAGAAGAGCCAGGTCGACGAGGCGCTCTACTTCAAGACCGGCGACGACGGTGTGACCTGCTGGGTGTTGGTCTACGTCGACGACCTGCTCGCCGCCAGCAGCAGCATCGCGATGCTGAAGGAGCTGAAGGAGCTGCTGGAGGCCGCCTTCGAGCTGCGTGAGATCTCACCGGTGGAGAAGTACCTTGGGCTGGAGATCGTGCGCGACAGGCCGGCGAGGAAGTTGTGGCTGCACCAGCAGGGCTAGGCCGACAAGCTGCGCAGGCGCTTCGTTGACGAGGAGCAGGGCGGTCGAGTCCCGAAGACGCCGGTTTCGGTCGACGCCTACGCTCAGCTGACGTTCGGCGACGAGGAGGCTCAGGAGCGCGAAGAGGAAGAGTACCGGCAGAAGGTCGGCTCGCTACAGTTCGCGGCGACGACGACGAGGCCGGACATTGCGTTCGCCTGCAGCAAGTTGGGGAGCGGCCTCACGGTGAGGAGCGACCAGCATTGGCGTGAGGTCGACCGTTGCCTCGCCTTCCTCGCCGACACCCGCGACACCGCCCTGGAGTTCGGCGGTGGACCAGAATCGTTGGAGCTGATCGGCTACGTCAATGCCGACGACGCGGGCGACAAGCAGAACCGGACGAGCACGGGAGGCTACGTGTTCGTCTACGGAGGGGCCGCCGTCTCTTGGTCGAGCTCGCGCATCAAGTGCGCGACATTATCATCGACCGAGTCGGAGTACGTGGCGGCCACGGATGCCGGCAAGGAGGGGCGTCGACTTCGCTTCCTCCTTGCGGAATTCAAGCTTCTCGACGCTGGGAAGCCGACCATCCTCCGCGTCGACAACAAGTCGGCAATCACTGTCGCTGAGGGCTTGGGGCTGACGGGCAACCTCAAGCACATGGAGCGACGCTACGCGTGGCTGCAGCACATGGTGAGGCGCGGGAAATTTGTGCTGAACTACATCCCGACCACCGAGCAGCCTGCGGATTTCCTGACGAAGGCGCTGCATTTTCCGGCTTTCAACCGGTGCTCTGTCGCCATCGGCCAAGTTCGTCTGGTCGACGTCGGCGACGGCGACGACGAGGTGCAGCAGTAGGTGCCGTGCCCTTCTGCACGGCTGGTGCGGTGACGGCGTGCTCTGTGTGGGGTGCACGCCGAGGACGAGTTCTCTCCGTGGAGTACTGCCGTGAGGGCTGGAGGCCCAAGCGTGAGCGCGGCAGGGGAGTGTTAACGGGAATGGAGTGTTGGCCCCGCCCTCGCTTGGGCAACGCCGACAACTTGGTCGGATGTACGGGAGTAGCAGCCGACCGCTCACAGTGGGATAGCTGCTCGACAGGTTACGTCGAGCTGCAGTGGACCGCTGTGGTGTTGCTGTCGACCAGGATGCTTGACAGCTGCATTTGACTGGCCTGGGCGACGGGTGAGCCGTCCGGGAGGTCGACGAAGAGGTCGAGATCGCGATGGCGCAGGCGACTTCGGGCTGGTATCCCGAAGTCGATGTGGCTCGTCAGGCGCAGACAACAGCCGACGGATGCCCAACGAGGCAAGTCGGGCCAATCGTCTGCGCACACCTGCGAGCGCGCGCACTGCTGTGTTCTACGGGGGCACGCCGTCGACCTGCTTTGTTGGCAGGTCGCCCTTCTGCAATGCTGGCGCGGCTCCTCTACGCAATGCTGGCAGGCGGTCGACCGAGCTGCGTTGGCAGTCGACCAGGCTAGCTGCAGGATTGCTAGGTGCCTGATGTAGTCATTGTTGTCATTGCTTCTTGTATCATTTTGGAATTCCAACTTTGCTAGTGGAAACTCTTGCCAAATTCTTCCGTGAATGTGCAAACACTAAGGAACTAAGCAAAGCTAAGATCACCTCTAGTAGTTCGTGCCAACCCCTGTAGCCTAGCACACTACCGTTGTAGAGTTTATCTCCGCAGAGGTGGCGGCGGCAGCGGCAGCGGTGGAGCGGGTCGTAACTCTGCGCAGAGGCGTGGCTCAGGTAGTGGTCCGCTCAAGCAGCAGCGGAGTGGTGTGACCCTGTCCCCTCAGCAGCTTCGTGAGTGGTACACTACGCATCAGCGTGGTTGGGGTTCTGGTCCCTGCACTTACGTCCTCCGTACCGGCGACCGAGCTCGTGAGCACTGCGGAGGCCCGCACTCCACCCAGCGCTGCTTCGGTCGCCTGATGGACGCGTGGCGTCGCAAGTTCCCTGAGGCCTCAGAGATCCCTCGCTGGGGAGATCTGTCTAGGGCAGGGGTTGCCGTCTTTGATCTTGACTATGATGCTATCCTTGCTGCCATGTATTATGTGACTACTAGTGTTGAGGGTGACTATTACCTTTGTGTACCGCCTGACCCGGGCATTGAGGCCACTGCTCTAGGTGCTGGTGAGGGTGCTACAATAGGTGCTAGTGCGTCTGCTGCCTCAGGTGCTACTGTGTCTGCTGCCCCATGTGCTAGTGCGTCTGCTACCCCAGGTGCTGGTGAGTCTGCGATCTCAGGTACTACGTCGGCTCAGGCCTTCCACACCTTCACCCTTGACTCGGGTGCGTCCCGCTCCTTCTTTTGAGACCGCACCACTCTTACGCCGCTCAGTCGGCCGGTTGCACTCTCCTTGATAGACCTCTCTGTTGGTCCTGTCCTTACTAGCTTCTCCACTGTCTTACTGTGTCCGGCAACCCCCTCTGGCACCCTGTCAGGTCTCTACCTCCCCTCGTTCTCTACGAACTTGGTGAGTGGAGTGGACCTACAGGATAGGGGGGTTGACTAGTTCACTCCTACGAGTCAGCGAGTGACCCACTGCACGTGTGCTCGGACCGGCCGACACTTGGCCACGTTCATCCGTCGGCCAGGGTCGAGCCTGTTCACCCTTACTACTGAGTCTCCTCCAGTTGCTGAGTTTGCCCAGGTAGCTGCGTCGAGTCAGGTGTTTACTGCAGCGTCCAGGTCTGGTCATGAGTCTGCTCCCTGCTCGTGTTGTTTGCTGTCCCACTAGACTTTCCTTTCGCACCACCGCCTTGGTCACCCCTCCCTACCTCGTCTTCGAGGCATAGCCTCCCGTGTCCATGTCTCTGGTCTCCCTCGGTCTCTCCCTCCCCTACCTCTGGGGCCTGGCCCTACCTGCGTCCCCTGCGTCGAGGGGTTATAGCGCGCCGCTCCTCACTCCTCCGAGTTTCCTCCGACAGAGGCTCCGCTGCAGACTCTCCACATGGATGTGTGGGGCCCACCCCGCTTCAGTTGGCAAGGGCGCGAGCGGAACTTCGTGCTAGTGGTTGACGACTATTCACGTTACACCACAGTCTTCCCCTTGCACACCAATGGTGACGTCACTGAGGTGGTGATCGACTGGATCCGCACAGCTGGTCTCGAGCTCAGAGAGAGTTTCGGCTCGGACTTTCGTGTTCTGCGTCTGTAGTCGGACAAAGGCGGGGAGTTTTTCTCTGCCCGTCTGGGAGCCTTCTGTCGTGCACAGGACATCCACCAGACCTTCACGCTTCCGGCCTCTCCATAGCAAAATGGGATTGCTGAGCGCCGCATTGGCATGGTCATGGATGTCGCTCGTACGTCCATGATGCATGCGGTTGCCCCCCATTTTCTGTGGCCGTTTGCGGTTCAGTACGCCACGCATCAGCTCAACCTTCAGCCCCGGGTCTCCTTGCCAGAGACCTCCCCCGCCTTGCGGTGGACCGGGAAGGTTGGCGATGCGTCTACGTTTCGGGTCTGGGGATCTCGGGCGTTTCTCCGCGACTTGTCTGCGGACAAGCTGTCCCCCCGTGCTGTTCCCTGCGTCTTCCTTGTCTTCCCCCATGACGCTCCAAGGTGGCAGGTTTACCACCCCACCTCACGCCGTGTTCTGTCCTCCCAGGACGTCACCTTTGATGAGTCGGTGCCTTACTACCATCTCTTCCCCTACCGCACTGCGCCCCTCCCCCCGCCGCCGGTCTTCCTTGCGCCAGGTCCTCCCCGGGTAGACCCCCTTCCCCCTCAGGGTCTTGACCTGTCAGGTGTGTCCCAGGTAGACGCAGTCGAGCCTGTCGAGGTAGCTGTTGACTTTGGTGCTGCTAGAGGTGTTGAGCTTGCGGGTGCCGGGTCTTGGGGTGCTAAGACTGGGGTTTTTGAGACTTGGGGTGTTGAGTGTGGGGGTGCTAAGCCTGGGGGCGCTGGGTCTGGGGGTGCGGAGCTTGGGGGTGTGGAGCCTGGGGGTGCCGAGCCTAGGGGCGCTGGATCTGCTCGTGTGGCCATCGGCGGTGCTTCGTCGAGGCAGGAGCCACTCTGTCCATTGGAGCTGCGAGAGTGGTTTGCCCACCGCTAGAGACGTGCTACAGAGACTGGGGGTGCTACTGGGGCTACTAGAGTTGGTCCTTCTGGAGCTGCTGGCGCTACTAGTGCTGCTGGAGCTGGAGCTGCTAGGGGTGCTGGCGGTGGTGTTTCTACTGGCGCTCGTGCGCGTGGGGGTGCTGCTGAGGCTGCTGGAGCTGACGGTCCTACTGGAGTTGGTGCTGCTGGGGGTGTTGGCGCTGGTGGTGCTGTTGGTGATGGTACTTCTAAGGGTGCTGGAGTTGGCGCTGGTGGAGTTGGAGGTGCTGCTGGCGCTGGTGCTACCGTGGGGGGTACTGGTGCCGTCCTTGCTGGTTCTGGAGGCGTTGCGCGGCCGAGTCCGTACTTTGTTCCGCTCCTGGAGCAGGTTCTTGGTCTCCCGCCCTCTCCTGGTCCTACACCTCCCTTAGAGTGTCCAAAGCCTGTCCGGTCGCAGTCACAGTTACAGCCCGCCTCCCCTCTACCTGCTCCTTCTCCCTACACTGGTCCTACTGGAGGTCTTGCTGAGTGTCATAAGCCTGCGTCTCGTCCTGCGTCGCCTGTTTGTGCTGCTCGCACTAGTGGTCGTATTGCGCGTCCGCGTCCTCCTGCGGTCCTCGCCACACACCAGAGGGCGCTGCGTCCTTCTACTGCTCCTCTGCATGTCCTCTTGCCGTCTCCTTCAGAGTCCTATCTTCCTTTTCTTGCTGACGAAGAGTCTGACTCTCTTCATGCTGCCAGTCCTACTATCTCGAGTCTCCTGGCTAGTGTTGTCACTCACCCTTCCTTTGAGTCCACTACTGCGTCTGCCCTAGTTGCTGAGCTTGTCCACTTCGCTGCTCGCTGTCGTCTAGACTACGCTGCTGGTTTCATTGCTCAGTCTTAGTCAGTCTGTCCTCCGTCCGTCGGGGGTGAGTGTGCTCTTAGCACAGACGTCCTTGAGGACAGGCAGGAGGAGTTCCAGTGCTTTGCTGCTGCTTTGCCCCATCCCGCTCAGCGCGACTACGAGCTTCACTCTCTTGAATTCAGCACAACTTTCCTTCAGGGCAACCTGCACGAGGAGTTGTGGCTGCGCCGCCCACCTAGCTTCACTGGGTTGTTTCCCCCCGGTTCCCAGTGGAGCCTTCGGCGGCCAGTCTACTGTCTCCACCAGGCGCCCCATGAGTGGCACGACACACTGAGAAGTACACTTGCAGCTCTTGGATTTGCTCCTTCTACAGCGGACCCGTTGCTGTTTCTGCGCACTGACACCTCTTTGCCGCCGTTCTACATCCTCGTGTACGTTGATGACTTAGTCTTTGCCACTACTGACACTACTGGACTCGCCCACGTGAATTCCGAGTTGCAGAAGAGACACACGTGCACAGACCTGGGTCAAGTGCGAAGCTACTTTGGTTTGCACATCACCCGGGACAGAGCACAGTGCACCATTATCTTCATTCAGTCACACATGGTGCAGCAGGTCCTTTTGCGCTTCGACTTCACGTACTCCTCGCCTCAGGCCACTCCTCTGTCTACTCGCCACTCGCTCTCAGCTCTACCTTCGGATGATTCCGTAGAGTTGAGTGGCCCGTACCTAGAGCTTGTTGGCTACCTCATGTACCTGATGACCTGCACACGACTTGACCTTGCATACCCTCTTAGCATCTTGGCACGCTATGTCGCTCCTGAGAGACACCGACCAGAGCACATGGCTATAGCGAAGAGGGTGTTGCGCTACGTGTGCAGTACGTCGGGCATGGGGCTAGTGCTTGGAGGGCGACATCGAGTGGTCCTCACAGGTCACGCTGATGCTTCTTGGGCTGACGACCAGGCTAGGCAGCGGTCGTCACAGGGTTACACCTTCAGTCTTGGCTCCGGCTCTGTTTTGTGACGGTCTACCCGCTCGTTTTCTATTCTCAGCTCCAGCTATGAGGTTGAGATCTACGCGGGGCCATGGCTGCACAGGAGCTACGCTGGCTCACCTACGTACTGACTGACCTAGGAGAGCTGCCTCGTTCTCCACCTGTTCTGTACGTAGACAACAAGGCCATGTTGGCCTTGTGTCGGGAGCACAGACTCGAGCACAGAACGAAGCACATTGCTCTCCGCTACTTCCTGGCTCGTGAGCTGCAGCAGCGTGGTCAGCTCCGCCTCACCTACGTGGCCTCTGAGGCCAACACTGCTGATATCTTCACCAAGGCCCTTCCGCCTTGTGATCATCAGCGCTTCTGTACTTTGCTATGTCTTGTGCCTTCTTGGCCTCACTTGCTCACTTCTTGACCTTTCTTGTACTGTGATCTTTCTATACCTGCACTTGCTTGTTTACCTTTATATATGATCTTGCATGTGAACTGGCCTTGTGGCCTTACTCTTGTGGTCGGACTGTGTGGTGACTTTGTGATCCACCCTGAGCTTGCTTTGCTTTTCTTGACTGGTCTTGTGACCACTTGTTCTCCCCCACTTTGCCTATGGGGGTGTGTCAAAACATTCTAGCTTATACATTTGTGTAGGTTGTAGTGGGGTAGCCCATAAGGGGTACAACCCAATTAGGGTTAGTACTTGTACCCAACTCTTTCATAGTTCAATCATTCACTCGCTCTAATCTTCATAGACACCCCACAATCTGAGCACAAGCAGGCGGCCACAAGACCAGTTCACATGCAGATTTATAATAGCAAGGTAGTACACAGATCACAACCTTGCAAGAGTAAACATGCAAGTAAAAAGATATACAGCAGTGTACAACAAGAGCAAATCAAGCAACCGGCAGGTGAGGCAGAGTGGGCACAAGCCCAAGAGCAGTGTAGAAACGCTGATGATCACCAGCCTCAAGGGCCTTGGTGAAGACATCAATAGTGTTGGCCCGAGAGGCAACGAAAGCAAGGCGCAGCTGACCACACTGATGCAGCTCATGCGCAAGAAAGTAGCGCAGAGCAATGTGTTTCGTTCTGTGCTCTAGTCTGCTCGCGACACAAGGCAAGCATTGCCTTGTTGTCGACGTACAGAACTTGAGGAGAACGAGGTCGCTCCCCCAAGTTGGTCAGCAACTAAGTCAGCCAACGGAGCTCCTGTGCAGCCATGGCCCCAACGTAGATCTCGACCTCACAGCTGGAACCAAGCACAAAAGAAGAACGAGTGGACCTCCACGAGACAGAACCAGAGCCAAGACTGAAGGTGTAACCATGTGACGAACGCCGAGTCGCCTGGTCGTTGGCCCAAGAAGCGTCAAAGTGTCCTGTTAGGACCATCGAGCCCCGTCCTCCGAGCATGAGCCCTTTGTCCGATGTGCTGCACAAGAAATGCAGTACCCTCTTCGCAGCATCAAAGTGCACCTTTTGGTGTCTACCGGGTGCCACGTAGCGAGCCAGAAGGCTGAGAGGGTACGCAAGGTCAGGTCATGTGCACGTCATCAAGTACATGAGGCAGCCCACATGCTCTGGGTACGGGCCACCCGGCTCTAACGTCCAAAAAATGGCTGAGAGCGAGTGGCCAGTAGCTAGAGGAGTGGGTTGTGGCAAGGAGTACGTGAAGCGGAAGGGCTGAAGGACTTGGTGCACCATGTGTGACGAATTCAGGGTGATGGTGCGCCGTGCTCTTCCCCTGGTGATCTGCAAGCCAAGATAGCTCCGCAGCTTACTCAGGTCAGTGCAGGTGTGTCTCTCCCGCAGCTCTGCCTTCACTAGGGCTAGTGCCTTAGTGTCAGCAGTATCAAAAACCAAGTCGTCAACGTACCCGAGGATGTAGGACGGCGGCAGTGAAGTGTCGGTGCGTAGAAACAGTGACGGGTCAGCAGTCGAAGGAGCAAACACAAGAGCCGCAAGTGTCTTCCTTAGTGTGTCGTGCCACTCCCGGGGCGCCTGACGCAGGTCGTACACTGGTCGCCGTAGGCTCCATTGGGTACCCTCAGAAAATGACCCAGTGAAGTCCTGTGGACGGCGCAACCAGATGGCCTCGTGAAGGCTACCGTGTAAGAAAGTTGTCGAGAAGTCCAGGGAGTGCATCTCGTAGTCACGCTGAGCAGCAATTTGTAGCAACACCCAAAGAGTGGTCATCTTTGGGGTGGGGGAGAAGGTCTGAAAGAAGTCGACCCCCTCACGCTGACTGAAGCTTCGAGCAAGGTAATGTGCCTTGAAGGCAAGCGGAGAACCCGACGGCCGCTTCCCCTGAAAATCCACATGCCACTGACGATGTTCGCCCCAGGTGGGGGAACCTCGTCGACGTAGGTGCCTGTGGACTTCCAGGATGCCATCTCTGCTTCCATAGCTGTCTGCCACTGAGAGGAGTACTCACCCGAAATCGCCTCCCTGTAGGAGCGCGAGGTGGGGATGTCAAGTGCATCCGGCTCTCCCTCAGGGGCAAGAAGCATGGTCGCATGATGGGGTGAAGCGGCAGCAAGGCACTCCAGCTCCTCGTGTCTATCCTCAAGAACGTCATAGCCAAGGGCAGTACAGCCAAGAGCAGTCTCACCCCCGACGGATGGAGGACAGGCAGGGACAGGGTCAGAGACAAGACTTGCAAGGTAGTCTAGGCGGTACACAACAACAAATTCAACAAGCTCAGCTACTAGGGCATACGCAGCAGGAGATAAGAACGTAGGGTCCCTCAGAACCATAGGAAGAAGACGAGTAACAGTCGGACTGGACGCATGAGCAAGGTCAGATGGAGGGTCAGCAACGTCAGGCAACGGTAGGACAACACGCTGAGGAACAGAGGAAGGACGGAGTCTCATATCGTGAGTGCCGGGGACAGCCAAAGCACGTGGACGACGAACACGAGGAACATGAGCACGGACAGCAGCTCTAGGCTCAGGCTCAAGGTCAAAGCTAGACTCAGGCTCTCGACGCTCAGGGGTGGGAGTACGAGTCTCAGGCTCTCAACGCTCAGTCAGGGACTCTGACACCACAGTGCAAGGAGCAAGAGCAGGCAGTGGGGAGTGTGGTAGCAGTGGCGGATGTGACTGGTCCGCCGGTGGACACAGCAACGGAAGAGTAGTACCTGCCACAGGGAAACCAGTAGCACCTGGCTGAAGACTGAGAAGGTGGCGAAGGGCACCAATAGCTCCACCAGGACCTCCAGCACCTCTAGCACCTCCAGTCCCAGCAGCTCCGGCACCTCTAGCACCTCCAGCACCAGAAGCACCAGCAGCTTGAGTACCCCTAGCACCTCCAGCACCAGCAGCACCTCCAGCACCTCCAGCACCAGCAGCTCCACGACCTCCAACAGCAGCAGCACCAGCACCTCCAGTACCTCTAGCAACTCCAGCACCTCCAGCACCAGCCGCTCCACGACCTCCAGCACCAGTAATACCTCCAGTACCTCCAGCACCAGTAGCTCTGGTCCTCCGGTAGGAGCTCCGACGATACCAACTCCAGAAGGACTCGAAGCACCCCCAGAGTCAGCACCTGAACTCGCAGCACCCCTAGAGTCAGAACTCTTGGTCTCAGCACTCTCAAACTCAATACCCTCTGTCCCAACACTCTCAGGCTCAGTACCCTCAGTCTCAGCACCCTCAGGCTCAATACCCTCATTCCCAGCACCCTCAGGCTCAGTACCATTAGTCCCAGCACCCCTAGGCTCAGTACCCTCAGTCCTAGCACCCCCAGGCTCAGTACCCTCAGTCTCTGCTCCATTGTCCGCAGCAGCAGGCTGCAGAGGCGGCGAAGACGGCAGAGGTGGGAACCCGGGGGGGGGGTAGCCAGACAAGGAGAGCGGGCACCCCCAGAATCACCACCCCCAGCCCCAGCTCCAGTAGTCTTAGCTCCAGAGTCCACAGCAGCAGGCTGCGAAGGTGGCGAAGACGGTCGTGGAAGGAAACCCGGGGGGGTCTCCAAGCGAGGAGTGCGGCGAGTGGTCGCCGTGTCGTCGACGACGGCGTCACCCTCCTCGGGTGAGTCAAAGGAGTTAGAAGAGATCTCAACTGGCTCATCTACAGGGGGTGGGTCTACCTGAGACACACCTGAGGGAGCAGGACCCTGTGGGGGAAGGGGGTCTACCAGTGGGGGACTGGTACCAGGAAGAGAGGTGCGAGGGGGACCGGGTGGGACGCGTGCGGGTGAAGTCGGTAGTAACAGACCGACTCGTCGAAGGTGACGTCCTGAGAGGACAGAACACGACACGAGGCAGGGTGATAGAACTGCCAGGGTAGAGCGTCGGTGGGGAAGCCCAGGAAGACACAGCGGAGAGCGCGAGGGGAGAGCTTGCTCGCTTTGGTATCGCGAACAAGGGAGAGCGCGCCCAAGACCCGAAACGACGACGCATCACCAGGCTGTCCTGTCCAACCGAGTGTGGGCAAGATCTCTGGAGCAGAGACACAGGGAAAGAGGTTGAGCTGATGCGTGGCGTATCGAACCGCAAACGGCCACAAGAATTGGGGAGCAGCCGCATGGATCATGGAGGAACGAGCAACCTCCATGATCAGGCCAATGCAACGCTCAGCGATCCCATTTTGCTGCGGAGAGGCCGGAAGCGTGAACGACTGGGCGATGCCCTCATCTTGGCAGAACGTCTCAAGGACGCCAGAGGAGAACTCACCCACCCCTGTCAAAGTGCAGACGCAGGACTGGAAAGTTCCGCCGAAACCGCTCGCGCAGCTGGTGACGAGTAGCACGGATCCAGGGGATCAAGACACCACTGACATCTGCCTTGCGCCGCAAGGGGAAGACTGTGGTGTAGCAAATGTAGTCGTCAACCACCAGCAAGAAGTAGCGCTCCTGGTCTGTTCCACCGACGGGGGCCGGGCCCCACACGTCCAGGTGGAGAGTTTGCAGAGGAGCAGTGGTCGGAGGAAAATCGGAGGAGTGAGGAGCGGCGCGCTGCTGCCCCTCAACGCAAGGAATGCACGACGGCGCAAGCGAGCACGGGAGGGGGGGCTGGGTCACAGGGAGGCCAGAGACCAGGAGCCGGGAGTACATACCGCGTAAACGCAGCTGTGACGGGTGGCCAAGACGGTGGTGCCAAAGCTGCGCAGGGTGGGTGAGGAGGCGGCACGAGCAGGACGCAGCGAGCTGACCGGACGCAACCACCTGACCAGGCGCGCCTACCTGTGCAGACGCTGTGGTGAGTGTGTACAGGTTCGACCTCGGCTGTCGTGTGAACGTAGCCAGGTGACGGCCTATCTTGGCGCACATGCAGATCGCCACACGCTGACCTCCAGGAGTAAAGGTGTCAACCCATACATCCTGGAGGATGGCGTTGCTCACCAGGTTCGTCGAGAACGAGGGGAGGTGGAGACCGGACAGAGAGCCAGAGGGGACAGCTCGGCATGGGAGGACAGTGGAGTGGCGTGCAACCACTGGGCCCCCAGAGGGGTCCGCCAGTGAGAATGGGACTGGTGTAGTGAATGGGGTGACAGTGGTGCAGTCACAAAAGAAGCAACTTGACGCACCAGAGTCAAAGGTGAAAGTGTGCAAGACCTCAACACTAGCAGCAGACTCACTAGCACCTGGGGTAGTAGCGACACTAGCACCTAGGGCGGCAGCAGACTCACTAGCACCTGGGGGAGCAGTATCACTACCAGCATCGCATGGTACACACGAGTAACACGCACCCTCAACACTATAATCAGCAACATACATAGCATAGAGAGCACCATTGATCTTAGCAAAGTCAAGAGCAAACGCATCTACCCCCTTCCCCATCAGCTGCACCCAGTTCGGGACCTGCTGGTCCTTGGTGTTCTCAGTCATCCGGGCATCCTCAAGACGGCCGAAGCACTTGTACTCAGTGTGCGGCTTCTCGCAGACTGTGCCCTTCAGAGGTCCCGTGCGCTGGACATAAGGGCAGCGACCAGAGCCCCCAGAGCCCCCACGCTGGAGAACCCACTCACGGAGCTGCTGGTCAGTGAGGTTGTCCGGGAGGCGCGGCAGCTGCTGACCACTCCCGTAGCCACGGGAGGGTCCACGAGCCCCACCACCCCTTCCAGAACCACCCCGACCTCCTCCACCTCCCCCGCTACCCCAACCGCCTCCCCCACCACCGCCGCCTCCTCCACCCTGTCCGCCTCCTCCACTGCCGCCACCCCCAGAGCCTTCACCACCCCCGCCACCCCCTCCGCTGCTGCCACCACCACCACCACCCCTGTCCCCTCTGCCCTTGCTGTTCTTGCGCTGTCCACTGGTAGCAGATGCAGCGCCAACGTCCTCAGCACCAAGGAGGTCGACTGCAGCAGCGGTAGCAACTGAGGGGAGGAGAGGGGAGGGAGTACACCCTTCAAAGAAGGGGGAGCGGGGGGTGCCACGAGAGGCAGCAACAGCAACAGTGCTCTTCTCAACCTCGAGAAGGGCCTTCTCAAGCGAGTCAAGTGTGAGCTCAGTGGGATCCATGGCTAGGAACTGGTCCCTGACAGTGCGAAGGGAGTTAGGGAGGTGAGTGATAAGAAAGTACAGGGTGAAGTACTACGGGGGGGGGGGGGGGGGGGGGGGTAGCGAGAAAGTCCAGCTTGAGAGCGGCACGGAAGCGATCCTCACTAGAATGGAGGTGGTAAAGAGGTCAGAGACAGTGCGGAACTCAGCTAGATCGGGATATAGGTACGGCAGCATGAGACGACCTACAGCAGCAGTAGCTGGGGAGGAGTAGCAAGAAACTACAGCGTCATAGAGATTCTCGGCCATTTTCTGCCGGCTAAAGTGCGCGTGCTCAGTGAATGGCAGGTGGTTGTGGACAGCAAGGCGAGCAGCTGCATCACGCATGAGCCACTTAGACAGATCCTCTACAGCGTCAGCAGCAGGGGGTGGGAGCTTTCACTGAGTGTGCAAAAACAGGGAAACACCATCCTTAGACTCGCTCTGCAGGAACAGCTGGAGATCATCGAGCCAGACATCAAAGGTAATCGCGTGGCCCTTAGCATCAAATGTAAGAACTGACAGGTTAGCCATAGCAGCAGTAGCAGTGGCAGCAGTAGCGCTAGCTGTAGCAGCTGTAGCTTCAGTAGCAGCAGCAGTGACAGCTCGGGCTGGGCGGCGCGGCTCGGACACAGTGGCAGAGCAGCAGTAGCACTAGCTATAGCAGCAGTAGCTTCAGTCAGTAGCAGCTGTAGCAAGTGAAGTAGTAGGAGCTGCAGCACTAGCACTAGCTATAGCGGCAGTAGCGTAAGTTCGGGCTGGGTGGCGCATAGCAACAGTAGGCGCGCCTGGGCTGTGGGTGTGCAAACTAGGGGCACGCAATTGGTGCGCGCGGGGCAGCTCTATAAGGGGCGCGCAACAGGTGCGCGCGGGGCAGCTCTACAAGGGGCGCGCAGCAGGTGCGCACTAGGGGCTGGCGGGCAGCGTGAGTGGCGCGTGCAGCAGTAGGAATGAGGGGGGGGGGGGGGGGGGGGGGGGCGGGCGTAGGGGCTGATGGGCCACGCGAGTGGCGCACGGGGCAGCTAGGCTGTGATCAGGAGGGGTCGCGCATGACTAGGTAGCCTAGGGGACCAGACGCGCCTATGGCAGAGAAAACATCTCGCCTAGGGCGCGTTTCGCGTTTCACATTTCTCCTACGGGCGCGACTCGGGCAGCAGTTCGAAATCGTAATGGTGGGCCCGTTTAAAAAATTCGATCCTTAGGAGCATTTCGCTCTTAATACCATGTTAGAACTAGGAGCTAGGTGAGAATGTCGATTAGGTAAGGGAGAGGGATGCAAGACTATCCAGAGTCAAATGTTGTATCCTATAAGGAAAGAACCCTACACAACCTAGAGTGAAATGAACAGTACAATATGTTTTTACAGGGGAAGCACAGATGCGCTCACAAGAGGGGAAGCACAATTGTGTACACAGGAAGGGAAGCACAGATGCGCACACAAGAGGGGCAGCACAGATGCGCACACAGGAGGGGAAGCACGGATGCGCTCACAAGAGGGGAAGCACAGTTGCGCACACAGGAAGGAAAGCACAGATGCACACACAAGAGGGGCAGCACAGATGCGGACATAGGAGGGGAAGCACAGATGCGCAAACAGGAGGGGAAGCACAGATGCGCACGCGAGAAGGGAAGCACAGATCAGCATACAGGAGGGAAAGCACAGATGCGCATGCAAGAAGGGAAGCACACATGAGTATACCGTATTCTCCTGGACATAACACCCTAGGGTATAGCTAAAAATACAGGACAAAAACGGGGGGGTGTCTTCTATGGTAATAGGAAAAGGCTATATAATATCCGCGTGCATATATATGGTATATTTTAGTGTAAGAGTTTGTTTAATTAGACAACTTGAATGTTTCCATGGTCGTTTTAACATCACATGTTGAGACGCGAATGTGAGTTTCGACGACAACGTCATCATTGTGAGAGAACGAGGATGAATCAACTAGCAAGCAGGTTGGTACAAGTAGGAAAACCTAAAAGTGTTGTACCCCATATTGTCTACCCCACTATAACCTAAAAGTGTTGTACCCCATATGACTTTCACACACCCCCATCGGCAAAGTGGGGGAAAACAAGAGGTCACAAGACCAGTCAAGCAAAGCAAAGCAAGCTCAGGGTGGATCACAACGTCACCACACAGTCCGAGCACAAGAGCAAGGCCACAAGGCCAGTTCACATGCAAGATCATATATAAAGGTAAACAAGCAAGTGCAGGTATAGAAAGATCACAGTACAAGAAAGGTCAAGAAGTGAGCAAGTGAGGCCAAATAGGCATAAGACCTAGCATTGTACAGAAGCGCTGATGATCACAAGGCGGAAGTGCCTTGGTAAAGATATCAGCAGTGTTGGCCTCAGAGGCCACGTAAGCAAGGCGCAGTTGACCACGCTGCTGCAGCTCAAGAGCAAGAAAGTAGCGAAGAGTAATGTGCTTCGTTCTGTGCTCCAGTCTGTGCTCCCGACACAAGGCCAGCATGGCCTTGTTGTCTACGTACAGAAGTGGAGGAGAATGAGGTAGCTCTCCTAGGTCAGTCAGCAGGTAGGTGAGCCAGCGAAGCTCCTGTGCAGCCATGGCCCCCGCGTAGATATCAGCCTCATAGCTGAAGCCGAGAACAGAAGACGAGCGGGTAGACCGCCACAAGACAGAGACGGAGCCAAGGCTGAAGGTGTAACCCTGTGACGACCGCTGCGTAGCCTGTTCGTCAGCCCAAGAAGCGTATGCGTGAACTGTGAGGACCACTCGACGTCGCCCTCCAAGCACTAGCCCCATGCCCGACGTACTGCACAAGTAGCGCAACACCCTCTTCGCGGCAGCCATGTGCTCTGGTCCGTGTCTCCCTGGAGCAACATAGCGTGCCAAGATGCTAAGAGGGTATGCAAGGTCAGGTCGTGTGCAGGTCATCAGGTACATGAGGCAGCCAACAAGCTCTAGGTACGGGCCACTCGGCTCTACGGACTCATCCGAAGGCAGAGCTGAGAGCGAGTGGCGAGTAGGCAGAGGAGTGGCCTGAGGCGCGGAGTGCGTGAAGTCGAAGCGCTGAAGGACCAGCTGCACCATGTGTGACTGAGTCAGGGTAATGGTGCGCTGTGCTCTGTCCCGTGTGATCTCCAAGCCAAGGTAGCTGCGCAGTTCACCCAGGTCTATGCACGTGTGTCTATTCTGCAGCTCGGAATTCACGTGGGCGAGTCCAGCAGTGTCAGCAGTGGCAAAGACCAAGTTGTCAACGCACATGAGGATGTAGAACGGCGGCAAAGAGGTGTCGGTGCGCAGAAACAACGATGGATCGTTAGTAGAAGGAGCAAACCCAAGAGCCGCAAGTGTAGTCCTCAGTGTGTCGTGCCACTCACGGGGCGCCTAGCGGAGACCATAGACTGGCCGCCGGAGGTTCCACTGGGTACCACGGGGAAAGGACCTAGTGAAACCAGGTGGGCAGCGCAGCCAGATCTCCTCGTGCAGGCTGCCCTACAAGAAAGCTGTGCTGAAGTCAAGACAGTGAAGCTCATAGTCGCGCTGAGCAGCTATATCCAGCAGCACCCGAAGAATGGTCATCTTCGGGGTGGGAGAGAAGGGCTGAAAGTAGTCAACTCCCTGCCGCTGACTGAAGCCTCGAGCGACGTAACGCGCCTTGAAGACAGGCGGAGAACCCGGCGGCCGCTTCATCCTGAAAATCCACATGCCACTAACGATGTTCGCCCCAGGTGGGGGAACCTTGTCGACGTAGGTGACTCTGGACTTCGAGGAAGCCATCTCTGCGCCCATGGCCAACTGCCACTGTGAGGAGTAGGGACCCTCGATCGCCTCAGCGTACGATCGAGGAGTCGGGATGTCTGTTGCATCCTGGTCTCCCTCAGGGGCAATCACCGTGGACACGAGATGGGGCAAAGCAGCAGCAAAACAATGGAACTCCTCCTGCCTGTCCTCAAGGACGTCCATGCCAAGAGCACACTCACCCCCAACAGACGGAGGACAGACAGACTCAGACTCAGTAACGAGACTAGTGGCGTAGTCTAGATGACAACGAGCAGCAAAGTCGACAAGCTCAGCAACTAAGGTAGACGCAGCAGTGGACTCAAAGGAAGGGTCAGTGACAACAGTGGCCAGGAAACTCGTAACAGTAGGACTGGCAGCACAAAGAGAGTCAGACTCCGGGTCAGCGAGAACAGGGAGAGAGGACTCTTGAGGAGACGGCAACGGGACATGCAGAGGAGCAGTGGAAGGACGCAGTGCCATCTGGTGTGTGCGTGGGACCGCAGAAGGACGCGGACGCGGAGCATGACCACTAGTGCGAGCAGTACAAACAGGCGACGCAAGACGAGACGCAGGCTCACGACGCTCAGCAAGACCTCGAGTAGGACTAGTGTAGGGAGAAGGAGCAGGTAGGGGGGAGGCGGGCTGTAACTATGACTGCGATTGGACAAGCTGTGGACACTCCAGCAGGACCAGTAGAGGGTGGGAGACCAAGAACCTGCTCAAGGAGCGGAACGAAGTACGGCCGCGGCCGCGCAGCGCCTCCAGAACCAACAGGGACAGCACCAGTCCCCCCAGCATGAGCACCAGCACCAGCAGCACCTCCAGCTCCAACAGCGCCAACTCCAGCACCCTTAGAAGCACCAGTGCGAGCAGAACCACCAGCACCAACACCCCAAGCCACTCGTGCTCCATCAGCTCCAGCAACAATTACTCCAACAGGACGGCCAGCTCCACCACTATCTCCACTAGGACTAACTCTAGCTGCCCCAGGAGCAACCCCAGTCCCAGCAGGTCCTGTACCGCTAGTACGAGCACCTCTAGGACTAGCAGCAACAGTAGTACCTCCAGCTCCAGCACCACGGCTCCAGCGCTGGGCAAACCACACGCGCAGCTCCTGCGGAGAGAGTAGCTCCCGCCTCGACGAAGCACCGCCAGATGCCACACGAGCAGACCCAGCACCCACAGGCTCCGCACCCCCAGGCTCACCAACCCCAGGCTCCGCACCCCTGGGCTCACCACCCCCAGACTCAGCACCCCCAGGCTTCGCACCCCCAGGCTCAGCACCCCTAGACCCGGAACCCGCAGGCTCAGTGCCCCTAGCAGCACTAGAGTCAACAGCTACCTCAACAAGCTCGACTGCGTCTACCTGGGACACACCTGGCGGGGCAGGACCCTGAGGGGGGAGAGGGTCTACCGGGGGAGGACCTGGCGCAAGGAAGAGTGGCGGCGGGGGAAGGGGCGCAGTGCGGTAGGGGAAGAGAGAGTAGTAAGGCACCGACTCGCCAAAGGTGACGTCCAGGGAGGACAGGCGCGAGTTGGAGTGGTAAAACTACCAACGAGGCGCGTCAAGGGGGAAGTTAGGGAAGACACAAAGAACAGCACAGGGGGACAGCTTGTCCGCAGACAAGTCGCGAAAAAACGCCCGAGATCCCCACAGCCGAAACGTAGACGCATCGCGAAGGTGGGGGAGGTCTCTGGCAAGGAGACCCGGGGCTGAAGGTTGAGCTGATGCGCTGTGTACTGAACCGCAAACGGCCATAGAAAATGGGGAGCAGCCGCATGGATCATGGACGTACGAGCGACGTCCATGACCATGCCAATGCGGCGCTCAGCAATCCCATTTTGCTGTGGAGAGGCCGGAAGCATGAGAGTCTGGCGAATGCCCTGTGCATGACAGAAGGCTCTTAGACGGGCAGAGGAAAACCCCCCGATTCTGTCAGAGTGCAGACTTAGAAGAGGAAGATTCGAGTTGAAACTCTCTCTGAGCTGGAGACCAGCTGCGCGGATCCAGTCGATCAACACCTCAGTGACGTCACCCTTGCTGCACAAGGGGAACACCGTGGTGTAACGCGAGTAGTCGTCAACCACCAACAGGAAGTAACGCTAGTGACCCTGGCCATGGACGCGGGCTGGGCCCCCCACGTCCATGTGAAGAGTCTGCAGCGGAGCCTCTATCAAAGAAAACTCGGAGGAGTGAGGGGCGGCGCGCTGCCGCCCCTCGACGCAGGGAACGCAGGTAGGGGCAGGCCTCGGAGGGAGGGGGGGGAGGGACCGGGGGAGACCAGAGACAAGGACACGGGAGGCCATGCCTCGGAGACGAGGCAAGGAGGGGTGACCAAGGCAGTGGTGCCAAAGGAGAGTCTGGTGGGACAGGAGACGATACTAGTAGGGAGCAGACTTAGGACCAGACCTGGACGTTGCAGCAAACACCAAACTCGACGCAGTTAACTGACCAGACTCAGCAACCGGAGTAGACTGAGTAGTCAGTGTGTACAGGCTCGACCCCGGCTGACGGGTAAAGGTGGCCAAGTGTCGGCCCGTCCGAGCATGTGTACAGTGGGTCACCCGCTGACTTGTAGGATTCAACTGGTCAACCCCCCGATCCTGTAGATCAGCACCACTCACCAATTTCGTAGAGAACGAGGGCAGGTAGAGACCTGAGAGGGTGCCAGAGGGGGCTGCCGGACACAGTAAGGGAGTGGAGAAGTGAGTAAGGACAGGACCCCCAGAGGGGTCCGCCGGGGAGACCGCAAGTGGCCGACTAAGCGGCGTAAGCATGGTGTAGTCTCGAAAGAAGGAGCGGAAAGCACCCGAGTCAAGGGTGAAGGTGTGTAAGGCCTGAGCCAATGTGGTACCTCTGAGAGCAGACTCACGAGCACCTGTGGCAGCAGACACCCTAGCACCTTGAGCAGCAGCCTCACCAGCACGTAGAGCAGCAGCCTCAATGCCCGGGTCAGGCGGAACACACAGGTAACAGTCATCTTGATCACTAGTGGGCAATGCATACATGGCAGTGAGGATAGTTTCATTGTCAAGAGTATAGATATCTACCCACAGCCTAAGTAGCTCCACCCAGTCGGGGAGCTCAACCGCGTTGCCAAACTCCGTACGCTAGGCGACGCTCAGCCAGGCGAATCAGCGGGACTCTGCGTGACCAAACGTCCCGCAAGGCTGACCAGTCCGAGCACTAGTGCGAATGACGTACGGACAGCGAGCAGTACCCCGTGGCCCGCCACGCTGAGCGTACCACTCACGAAGCTGCTGGGGCGAAAGGACCGCACACGGACGACGCTGCAGCTGCACCTGGCCACTACAAGCAGCTGCCGAACTACTCACTCCAGGACGACTCCCACTACGGCCACCCCGACAACCCCAAGTAGCATACCACTCACGAAGCTGCTGGGGCGTGAGGGACTCACGCGTACGTCGCTGGAGCTGCATCTAGCCAAGCCAGGAGCAGCAGTAGCAGTAGAAAGAGCAGAAGCAGCAAGAGCAGCAGTAACAGCAGTACGGGCAGGGCAGTGCTCACCAGTGGCGAGAAGGGCAGGCGTACGACGGCGGCAACAGCGAGGCCGCTACCACTGTAGGGCGAGGGCTCCGCGGCAGCTGTAGGGGCGGCTGCTCCACGGGCGGCAGCTCCTCCACGGGCGGCTGCTGCAGGGGCGGCTGCTGCAGGGGCGGCTGCTGCAGGGGTGGCTGCTCTAGGGGCGGCTGGTGCAGTGGCGGCTGCTCCAGGGGCTACTGCTACAGGGGCGGCTGCTTCAGGGGCGGCTGCTTCAGGGGCGGCTGCTGCAAGGGAGGCTGCTCCAAGGGCGGGTGCTGCAGTGGCGGCTGCTCTAGGGGCGGCTATTGCAGGGGAGGCTGCTTCAGGGGCGGCTGCTGCAGTGGTGGCTGCTCCAGGGGCGGCTGCTGCAGGGGCGGCTGCTGCAGGGGCGGCTGCTGCAGTGGCGGCTGCTCCAAGGGCGGCTGCTGCAGTGGGGGCTACTGGAATGGCGGCTGCTCCACGGGCGGCTGCTGCAGGGGCGGCTGCTGCAGGTGTGGCTGCTCCAGGGGCGGCTGCTCCAGGGGCGGCTGCTTCAGGGGGGGCTGCTCCAGGGGCGGCTGCTTTAGGAGCGGCTGCTCTAGGGGCGGTTGCTGCAGGGGAGGCTGCTCGAGGGGCGGCTGCTGCAGTGGCGGCTGCTCCAGGGGTGGCTAGTGCAGTGGCGGCTACTCCAGGGCACGGGCTAGGGCAGGGCGTCGCGGCGGGCAGCGGTGACGCCACGCAGGTTCCGAAGGGGCGTCGCGACGCACAGGAGCTGCGCCTCGCGGGTCCCGCAGGGGCGACGTGACGAGGCGGGGGCGACGTGGCGGGGCCGCGAAGGGCGACGGGGGGGGTCGCTACGGGCAACGGGGCGAGGCCGCGAAGGGGCTCGAAGGGCGATGGGGCGGGGTTGCTATGGGCAGCGGGGCGGGGCCGCGTAGGGGCCGCGGAGGGATCCACGAGGGGGCCGCGAGGGGGCCGTGAAGGGGCCAAGAATGGGCCGCGAAGGGGCCGTGAAGGGGCCACAAAGGGGCCGCGAAGGGGCCATGAAGGGGCCACGAAGGGGCCCGAAGGGGTCGTGAAGGGGCCATGAAGAGGCCACAAAGGTGCCACGAAGGGGCCGCGAAGGGAGGTCGCGAAGAGGCCACGAGGGGTCTGAAGGGGCCGCGAAGGGCCATGAGAGGGGCCGTGAGAGGCCATGAGAGGGGCCACTACGGGGCTGTAGGGGAGCGCGACGGGCCCCTAAGGGCAGGGGACGCGACGGGATAGTAGGCACACGGGGTGCAACTCGGGCAGGGGCGAAGCGCGCTCCGGGCAGGAAAAAAAATATCGATATTCGGTGGGCCCTAGGAAACGTTCCCACTAGGGAACCTATTTTATACCATGTGAGACATCAAGGATGAATGAACTAGCAAGCAGGTGGGTACAAGGAGGAAAACCTTAAAGTGTTATACCCCATATTGTCTACCCCACTATAGCCTACACAGACTATAGCATATGAGTTTGACAATCATGCCCTCGAAAATGCCATGTGGCATCTTTGTGGCCACTTGCAGCGGAAGATTCATCATCGCGTGGAGATAGCAAATAGTGGACGCGAGGAAATCTCGGCAGATTTGAACTGAAGGAACCTCGAAATTTCATTGAGGGAGGGATTTTCACGACGTGATGCATGCGGCTGCCCCCCATTTCCTGTGGACGTTTGAGGTTCAGTACGCCACGCATCAGCTCAACCTTCAGCCCCGGGTCTCCTTGCCAGAGACCTCCCACGCCTTGCTGTGGACGGGGAAGGTTGGCGATGCGTCTGCGTTTTGGGTCTGGGGATCTCGCGCGTTTGTCCGAGACTTGTCTGCGGACAAGCTATCCCCCCGTGCTGTTCCCTGCATCTTCCTTGACTTCCCCCCTGACGCGCATGGGTGGCAGTTTTACAACCCCACCTCGCGCCGTGTTCTCTCCTCCCAGAACGTCACCTTTGACGAGTCGGTGCCTTACTACCGTCTCTTCCCCTATCGCATTGCGCCCCTCCCCCCCCCCACCGCTCTTTCTTGCGCCAGGTCCTCCCCCGTCAAACCCCCTCCCCCCTCAGGGTCCTACCCCGTCAGGTGTGTCCCAGGTGGACGATGTCGAGCCTGTCGAGGTAGCTGTTGACTCTGGTGCTGCGAGAGGTGCTGAGCCTGCGGGTGCCGGGTCTGGGGGTACTGAGTCTAGGGGTGCTGAGACTGGGGGTGCTGAGTCTATGGGTGTTGAGCCAAAGGGGTGGTGGGTCTGGGGGTGCGGATCCTAGGGGTGCAGAGCCTGGGGGCGCTGGGTCTGCTCGTGTGGCCCCCTGCGGTGCCTCGACGAGGCGGGAGCCATTCTCTCCACAGGAGCCGCACGAGTGGTTTGCCCGCCGCTGGAGACGTGCTGCTCGAGCTGGAGGTGCTACTGCTACTGCTGGTCCCGGACGTGCTCATGCTGGCAGTCCTGGAGCTGCTGTGACTGGGGGTGCTGCTGGGGCTACTGGAGTTGGTCGTCCTGGAGCTGCTGGCGGTATAGGTGCTGCTGGAGCTAGTGCTACTAGGGGTGTTGGCGCTGGTGTTTCTACTGGCGTTGGTGCTGCTGAAGCTACTGGAGCTGACGATCCTACTTGAGCTGGTGCTGCTGGAGCTGGAGCTGCTGGAGCTGGAGGTGCTGGAGGTGTTAGCGCTGGCGGTGCTACTGGCGCTAGTGCTTCTGTAGGTGCTGGAGTTGATGCTGTTGGAGCTAGAGATGGTGCTGGCGCTGGTGCTGCCCCTGGGGATACTAGCGCTGTCCTTGCTGGTTCTGGAGGCGCTACGTGGCCGAGGCCATACTTTGTTCCGCTCGTGCAGCAAGTTCTTGGTCTCCCGCCCTCTACTGGTCCTACTCCTCCTTTAGAGTGTCCACAGCCTGTCGAGTCACAGTCACAGCTACAGCCCGCCTCCCCTCTACCTGCTCCTACTCCCTACACTGGTCCTACTAGAGGTCTTGCTGAGCGTCGTGAGCCTGCGTCCCCTGTTCGTGCTGCTCGCACTAGTGGTCTTACTGCGCGTCCGCGTCCGCCTGCGGTCCCAGGCACACACCAGATGGCACTGCGTCCTTCCACTACTCCTGTGCGTGTCCTGTTGTCGTCTCCTTCAGAGTCCTCTCTTCTTGTTCTTGCTGACACGGAGTCTGGCTCTCTTCGTGCTGCTAGTCCTTCGGTCACGTGTCTCCTTCCTACTATTGTCACTGACCCTTCCTTTGAGTCCACTACTACGTGTGCCCTAGTTGCTAAGCTTCTTGACTTCGCTTCTCGTTGTCGTCTAGACTATGCTGCTAGTCTCGTTGCTGAGTCTGGGTCTGTCTGTCCTCCCTCCGTCGGGGGTGAGTCTGCTCTTAGCACGGACGTCCTTGAGGACAGGCAGGAAGAGTTCCAGTGCTTTGCTGGTACTTTGCTTCATCTCATGTCCACGCTGATTGCCCCTGAGGGAGACCCGGATGCACCAGACATCCCGACTTCTCGATCGTACGCTGAGGCAATCGAGGGTCCCTACTTCTCTCAATGGCAATCGGCCATGGACGCAGAGATGGCTTCCTGGAAGTTGACAGGCACCTACGTTGACGAGGTTCCCCCACCTGGGGCGAACATCGTCAGAGGCATGTGGATCTTCAGGGTAAAGCGGCCGCCGGGTTCTCCGCCTGTCTTCAAGGCGCGTTACGTGGCTCGAGGATTCAGTCAGCGGCAGGGAGTTGACTACTTCTAGACCTTCTCTCCCACCCCGAAGATGACCACTCTTTGGGTGCTACTGCACATAGTCGCCCAGCGCGACTACGAGCTTCACTCTCTTGACATCAGCACGGCTTTCCTGCAGGGCACCTTGCACAAGGAGATCTGGCTGCGCCGCCCACCTGGCTTCACTGGGTCGTTTCCTCGTGGTACCTAGTGGAGCCTCTAGCGGCCAGTCTACGGTCTCTGCCAGGCGCCCCATGAGTGGCACGACACACTGAGGACTACACTTGCGGCTCTTGGGTTTGCTCCTACGGCCGACCCGTCGCTGTTTCTGCGCACCGACACCTCTTTGCCGCCGTTGTACATCCTCGTGTACGTCGACGACTTGGTCTTTGCCAATGCTGGCACTGCTAGACTCGCCCACGTGAAGTCCGAGCTGCAGAAGAGACACGTGCACAGACCTGGGTGAACAGCGTAGCTACCTTGGCTTGCAGATCACCCGAGACAACGCACAGCGTACCATTACCCTGAATCTGTCATACATGGTGGAGCAGGTCCTTCAGCGCTTCGGCTTCACGTACTCCTCGCCTCAGGCCACTCCTCTGTCTACTCGCCACTCGCTCTCATCTCTGCCTTCGGATGAGTCCGTAGAGCCGAGTGGCCCGTACCTAGAGCTTGTTGGCTGCCTCATGTACCTGATGACCTGCACACGACCTGACCTTGCATACCCTCATAGCATCTTAGCATGTTATGTTGCTCCTGGGAGACACCGACCAGAGCACATGGCTGCAGCGAAGAGGGTGTTGCGCTACTTGTGCAGTACGTCGGGCATGGGGCTAGTGCTTGGAGGGCGATGTCGAGTGGTCCTCACAGGTCACGCTGACGCTTCTTGGGCTGACGACCAGGCTCTGCAGGGGTCGTCACAGGGTTACACCTTCAGCCTTGGCTCTGGCTCTGTTTCGTGGCAGTCTACCCGCTTGTCTTCTGTTCTCAGCTCCAGTTGTGAGGCTGAGATCTACGCAGGGGCCATGGCTGCACAGGAGCTACGCTGGCTCACCTACCTGCTGACTGACCTAGGAGAGCCGCCTCGTTCTCCTCCAGTTCTGTACGTAGACAACAAGGCCATGTTGGCCTTGTGTCAAGAGCATAGACTAGAGCACAGAACGAAGCACTTTGCTCTCCGCTACTTCCTGGCTCGTGAGCTGCAGCAGCGTGGTCAGCTCCCCCTCACCTACGTGGCCTCTGAGGCCAACACTGCTGATATCTTCACCAAGGCCCTTCCGCCTTGTGATCATCAGCGCTTCTGTACTATGCTAGGTCTTGTGCCTACTTGGCCTCACTTGCTCACTTCTTGACCTTGCTTGTACTGTCCTCTTTCTATACCTGCACTTGCTTGTTTACCTTTTCATATATGATCCTGCATGTGAACTGGCCTTGTGGCCTTGCTCTTGTGCTCGTACTGTGTGGTGACGTTGTGATCCACCCTGAGCTTGCTTTGCTTTGCTTGACTTGTCTTGTGACCCCTTGTTCTCCCCCACTTTGCCGATGGGGGTGTGTCATTCATATATGCTATAGTCTGTGTAGGCTGTAGTGGAGCAATTCATATGGGGTCCAACACTTAAGGGTTTCCTACTTGTACTCCCCTCTCTGTTCAATGCATTCATTCTTGTTCTAAACTTCACAGACCCCACTGAGGACAGTTGGGTTGCAGAAGCTGATATGGGCAACGCACGCCATGCTCTCAAGGACTATCTTGTCGAGCAGGGTGTATCTCACGCCACCCAGCATTGAGGGGGGGACGTGTGAGAGTACGACGGCTCATGCCAGCTATGCTTGCTTGCCTTTATTTTATTATGCAATTTCTAGCATAGGATAATTATATGCATGCATGAATTGCTTGATTTCCTAGGCTAGGTGCTTTCCTATATTTTATTATAGTTATAGTATTGAGCTAGGTTACGTGCACTGAATTCTGGCTTTCGGTTGCCACCGAATTGCCTTCTACCGAATTTGTTAAGGATCTGTTCGGGACGCTACGCGGCCCGCGGAACCTTCGCGTAACACCTGGTTACGGGGCCTTATGTCGAGCCTATATATAGCCTCATGTTGTACCCAGGTGATTCATTCAATTACAATTCTCTTTCTTGAGCTCGATCCTAGATCCTCACACCTCTAGTGGGGAGGACGGCGCAGGAGTCGTCGTAGTTGTGGAGGAGATGGAGGCACTAGTGAGTCGAGGGGTTCGGACGCTGAGACTGCTGGTTTTGGATGTCGGATGACCTATATTTCGGATGCGTGATTGATCATAGGGAAGGGTTATATGCATGCTTGCCTGGGGGGTTATGTGCACTCACCTGCTACTCAATGTCGTCACTGCCCGAGACGATGTGTTAGGTCACAAGGTCGAGCACGCCATGAGAAAGCGTGCAAAGCAGCGGCTTCACAGCACAAGGCTCACCTCGAGCCTCAGCTCACCCCAATGCCATCTACGGAACCTCACATTCACCACACTACCACGAAGGACGCATGGCTGGCCGTGACTTCTTGGCCATGGGATCGAAACCCTGGACCAGAATTCGCATCACCACCGTTGATCAGGAGGATACCGGACCGAGCACGGATCCCTGTCTTTGAAGTGCTTCTCCCAGTGCTGCAACGTCTCAAGGACAACCCTCTTGACAACGGAGCCTCTTTCCTCCTCCTTACATTCCCTCGTTTAGTTCTCCGTAAGCTAGAAACGGACAGCCTCGCGTCTCAGGCTAAGACATGCATCGAACGTGCACATAGGTTTGCAAACAGCGACTGGCACGAGCTTTTTCAGGAGACCTTGATAGCTTACAGCCTTGTAGCACACCCTGCATCCATTTCATGTGCTCGCTCGACCTCGGATGAAGCACGTGTGCATAGATGTCTTCGTTTTGCCTTGAGAGTGGTCACATGCTTACGGAACCTTACAGGTAGGAGAGCTTGCACCCCCCAACAGGTGAAATTGTTGACAGAATACAGGCTAAACATCCCCCCTCCACTTGACCTATCCCCCCCTTGGTTGATTCCTTCACCCCCATGGAGCTCCCGCAGCTTCCCATAGAGCTACTAAAGGATGCCATTCGCACCATGACACGGGGGGCAGCAGCAAGGCACTCTGGATGGATGGCAGAACACCTACAGGACACTTTTCTCGCTCATCCCTCCTTCCTCCCTGTGCTAAACAACTGGCTGGCTGGTAAAGCTTCTTCACGCTTCACACCCTTCCTAACAGCATCAACCCTCATTGCCCTCAAGAAGTCTAACGCGGACGTCCACTCTATTGCTATCAGTGGAGTGCTCGTTCGACTCCTTTCTCGTTGCATCGCTTTGATGTTCAAAGGGCAAATGTAGTCCCTGCTTCTACCTGATCTACAGCTAGGGGCCAGAGTCTCTGCGGGCATTACTTCCTTGGTCTTTGGCATTTGGTCCTCTTTTGAGCTTCATCCTGACTGGGACGTCGATGTTGCAAATGTATATACTTCATTTCACCACGCAGCCATGTTCACTGACCTTCAATCTTCAGATTTCTCGTGCCTCATCCCATTCTTCCGACTTTTCTTCTCTAGTCCCTCACCTCTCCTCGTCCACTCAGGCCCACTGTTTCACACACTTCAGTCACAGCAAGGGGTCTGGCAGGGGGATCTCAGCGGTCCTTTCCTCTATGCAATAACGTAGCACCACTTCAGTCACAGCAAGGGGTCTGCCAGGGGGATCTTAGCGGTCCTTTCCTCTATGCAATAACGTAGCAGCTAGCTATCCGCGCCATCCGCACCACCTTCCTTGATATCCTATACATGTCATACGCCAATGATTCATACCTACTAGGACCCCTGCACCGTCTTGTAGCAGTCTTCACCGCCCATGAAGTGTTAGGTGTGGGCACCGCATGGATAGCCGGACCTGATTCAGCTGCCTCCTGGTATCACTCTCCAAGACAAGGGCATCATCGTTGCACGTGTTCCTGTAGGGGAGAAAGATTTCATCACTGCTGAACTGCGCAAATGGCTGGAAAACCTGCAAATTGCTGCCCACCTACTGACCGCCTGCCTTTCAGCGAAACCCTCTTACATTCTTGCTACCCTAGCCTAGGAGTGGTCATTCAACAAATGGCTAATTCCACTTAGGCCATTCATATCTCCTTCTTACAACTTCGAGCTGGTTACAGGGACTTCTAGCTTCTCCCGAGCTCACTATGTGCAGGGAACATAAACCAAAACAAGCATGCAAGCAGACACATTTCCCCCTATGTTGCCTCCCACTCTATCAAGTTATCGCCCGGCTACCTTGCCCGCTCTTCGCCAACCTCGTGCGCCCCACCTGTCGCTTCCCAACCCCAACCACCAGGCTTATCCCCCCGGCCCTCGCTCCTTGTTTGCTACTCCATGTAGCACCTTGCTTATGTACAAATGTACAAGTTCCTCCATGCTACACACCACCACCTCTCTCATATAACTCTGGTTTACACCATAGTTTTCTGACATCCCTTTTTCTTCTCTGCTCATTCTCTTTGGTGCAGCTCGAGGCCGCTCATCAAGGTCGATGAGCAAGAAGGTTGACCAGCAAAGGTCCTGCGCAGCCATGGCACCGGCGTGGATCTCGTCCTCATCGCTAGATTGCGCCACAGACGACCACGGAGTAGACCTCCACAAAAATGCTCCGAAGCCCAAGCTGAAGCAATACCCCTGTGTAGACCTGGTGGTCTCCACGTCGCCGGCATAGGAAGTGTCAAAGTGACCGGTCAGTACAACTGCCTCTCTCCCTCTAAACACAATGCTCATGCCTGATGTAGTCGCCAGGTACTTTGCTACCCTCTCAGCCGTTACCTAGTGAACAGGATGGCGTCTCCCAGTCGCAACAAAGAGAGCCATGACATAGAGAGGAAAACCGAGGTTCGGATGAGTACAAGCCATCAGATACATGAGGCAGCCCACAAGCTTTGCGTAGGGGCCACTCGACTCAAAGGGCTCGTCAGGAAGAGGAGCGGTGAGTCTGTGGTCAACGGCAAGAGGAGTGGGTTGTGTGGTAGAGAACTGAAGCCTGAATCCCTACAGGACCTGCTACACCATGTTCGACTATGTCAGTGTGATGGTGCGTGCGGCCCTGTCTCTGGTGATCCGCAATCCAAGGTAGCGTCGTGGTTCACCAAGGTCAACGCACATTTATCTCTTCCGCAGTTCAGAATTCACCTAAGCCAGAACAGCCATGTCTGTTGTAGGGAACTCCAAGTTGTCAAAGTAAAGGAGGATGAATAAAGGACTAGAGCCGAAGCAAACGAACAGCGACAATTCGGCGGGCGAAGGTCTGAAACCGAGGTGAGCAAGTGTGGAGCAAAAAATGTCGTGCCACTCATGGGACGTCTGGCGGAGACTTTAGAATCGTCTTCTCAGGCTCCACTGGGTCCCAAGAGGGAGAATGCCAGTGAAGCCATGAAGATGGCGCAGCCAGATGTCCTCGTACAAGCGGCCCTGGAGAACGGCAGTGGAGAAGTCCAGTGTGTGCAACTCGTGGTCTTGCTGTGCTGCAACATGAAGGAACACCCGAAGAGTAGTCATCTTCGGGGTCGAAGAGAAGGTCTGGAAGAAGTTTACTCCTTCATGCTGAATGAAAACTCTAGTCATGTAGCGCGCCTTCAAGACAGGTGGAGATCCAGTCGACCGCTTGACCTGGAAGATTCACATGCCATTGAGTATGTTCGTTGTGGGAGGGGAAGCTGAGTCGACGTAAGTGTCAGTGGGTCTCAACGGTGCCATCTCTGAGCCCATGGCAGATATCCACTGAGAGGCCCACTGTCCCGACACTACCTCACAATACGTGCAAGGAGTCGGTATGTCAAGGGCGTCGAGGTTTCCCAGAGGGGCTAGCAACATGGCACAGAGATGGGGAGAAGCAACCACCAAAAACTCTAGCTCAAACTGCCTCTCCTCAAGGACGCCACAGCCAAGGGCGAAATCTCCCCCGGCAGACATAGGACAGGCTGGCACGACACGGGTGGCGTAGTCAAGATGGCTGGTGGTGGCAAAGTCAGAGATAGCCACAACAAGAGTCGAAAGAGATGACAAGATTCAGTAGTGTTCGTGACAAATAGAGGCGAGAATACGTGAGATAACCAGACGAGCATTACAATTGTAGTCAGTGATAGTGTGAAAAGAGGATGTAAGAGACGACGCAGGCGGTGACGGAAGAATAGACTAAGGCGGAGATCGAGGAGGACTAAAACAAAGTAAAAAAGAGTGGAGGTCGTTAAGAGGAGACAGGGCACAAGCGTTAGGGTGACATCGAGTGGTCCAGGGATGCGAGGCGGCTGTGACCCGGGAGGGGAGAAAACAGTCGGGGACGAGTCCGTTGGAGGTAGACCATGTGCAGTAGGAGGCGATGAGTGGTTCGGAGGGGAGGAAGGGAGAACAAGGGCCCGGAGGCAACTTACAGGTGGGAACAAGTGTTGCAAAAGGGACGGTTGTGGCGTCTGCTGCTGCATTTGCTGCTCCAGCTCCACCCTCTCCTGCACCAACCACTCTTGTTCCTTACGCTCAAGCCGAAGAAGAACCTGGTGACGCATCGGGTAGCGGTGGAGAGGCAGAGTAGGCGCCGCAGTAGCAATGCCTCCAAATCCAATGCCAATGCCTACAACTCTAGCACCCCCAGAGGTAGCACCTCCAGTGCGAGCACCTCCAGCTTCAGAACCCCTAGAACTAGCACCTCCACTACGTGTACTCCTAGCTCCAGCGCCCACAAAAGTAGCACCTCCAATGATTGCACCTCCAGCTCTAGCACCCCTAGAACGAGGAGCTCAAGTGACAGTACCTCCAGCAGCAGCACCCCTAGAACTAGCACCTCCAGTGTCAATATGCCCAGCTCCAGCACCCTTAGAACCAGCACCTCCAGCGCCCGTGCCTCTAGCACCAACACCCCCAAAGTCCACTGCAACCTGTCGTAGTAGTGCCGAAGGCTGCTACAGTGGGTGTGCGGACGGCTGTGGGAAAGGAGACGACACCTGACGTGCTACCGAGGGGAGAGGGGTAGTGTGAGTCACACCTGACGAGGCAGGACCTGGATGAGGGGGGTGTGTGAGAGGAGCAAGATCAAGAGGAGTGGGATCTAGAAAGAGGGGAGGGGGCGAAACCGGGAGACCTCGGTGTGGGGAGGGGGAGTAGTACGATACTGACTTGCCAAAGCGGACATAATGGGGCAAAACTCAAATTCAGGGGCGTCCACCAAGAAATCAAGGAAGACACTGGGAAGGGAGCGAGCCGAGAGTTAATCCGTAGAAATATCGGACATGCACAAGGCAGCCCCATACACAAAACTCCAACGCAACACCAGGGGACATGGTCCAAAAACTGTTTGGTGAAGCCTCTGGGTGTGAGACACGAGGCCAGAGGATCAGGTGGTGGTGGGAGTACCGAACCGCGTAGGGCCACAGAAAATAGGGCGCACTTGCATTGACCATGGAGGTGCGGGCGATCTTCATCACCAAGCCTATGCTAGCTCAGGAACCTCATTCTGCTGTGAGGACTCCATAAGTGTCTAGGACTGAGTGACACCTTGCTCGGCACGCACAACGGAGCGAAACTCATCCCCACGGTCGGAGTGGAGACAAAGGGCACAACTACCGCGCGTAGCACTAATGGCAAGCAACCACGAGACCAGGGTAGAAGTCACATCGGACTTCTTCCACAAAGGGAACACGTTGGTGTAGCAAGATAAATCGTCGACGACCACCAGGAAGAAGCTCTCCCCCTTGGGCCCAGGGCGAGGGGTGGGGCCCCGGACGTCCAAGTGGAGAGTCTGGAAGGGCGCGGTGGCTAGGCGAAGGGAGGAGAAGCGAGGGGTGGTGCTCAGCCTACCCTCGACGCAAGGAGTGCACAGCGGCGCCGGCGAAGGTGGGAGCGACGCAAACACTAGCGGTAGACTGGGACAAGACGCTGGCGAGACATGTGACGAAGGTGTGTGAGGGATGGGTGACCAAGACAGTGGTGCCACAGGACTGTCGAGTGGGTGAGCGACTGACAGGAGCACGACACAGCAACCTGACCAGACGCAACTACTTGACTAGACGCAACTACCTGACCAGACACAACTACCGTCAGCCCCCGGATAGAAGCGCCCCTGGGGTTATAAAAAAACACTTTTTTTTAGGGGGTGCGCTTATAATTGAGGAATTTTATAAGCGCCGGCGCTTATAAAATGGCAAAAAGAATATATATTTGTTTTACACCAAACTGTATATCTCGTTCTGCCGATTGTAATCGAGTCGAAAACATGTAGGGTCGCTAATCTGATTCTCGCGCACCTTGGCAGGGAGTGATTCCCTGCCAGCTCACCCTGACAGAATTACAGCACATGCTGACTAGACGCGCAAAAAGTGAGTTCAGAGTGTGGGAAATCGAAATTGTGGTTCGTTTCCCTGATTATGTGAATTTCGTTTCTGATATGTGAAGGGTTTTCAAATAAAAAACAAACATGCGCTTATAATATATCATCTTTTTCTAGGGGGTGCGCTTATAATCGAGGACCGGATATAAGCGCCCTCATCCTTTTATAAGCGCCGGCGCTTATCATAGGTATGCGCTTCTATCCGGGGGCTTACGGTACCTGGGGAGACACGGTGTGTAGTATGAAGAGACCTGAGCAGGGCTCGCGACGGAACGGGGCCTCAGTTGTTCGAGTAGCACCATCCGTGCAGGTCGCAACACGCTCGTGTAGAGGAAACCAGGTGCCGACGCCGAGGTCCTGAAGGGGTCCAACCAACACCCACCAAGTTCTTGGAGAACGAGGGGATGTGGAGACCAGTGAGGACACCAGAGGGGACAGCCAGGCACGGAGGGTGGTGGAGCTGCAGGCAACTGCTGGTCCTGAAGTAGGGTCAGCCAATGCAACCGGAACTGGAGCAGGAAGCATTGTGACAGTTATGTGGTCGCGGAAAAAGCACTCTGTTCAGGAGCGGTCAAGAGGCCATGTACCCCGTTCATAATAAATCTCGCTAACGAACCATCAGCGTGACCTGAAATATTACCCTTACGAATTAGGGAAAACCTTGATACTAAAACTTTACCCATAGCCATCGGTGTGACCTTCAGATTTTACCTTGACATCAGTGAATCAGGGTAATTTACACTTAAAGAACAAGGCCTGACCTAGACCCTATAGACTACAAATAATGAGGATTACACAAAAGAAGCTAACAAAGTTTATCATGTCTGTATCTCCTAGACACATCACAGGTGTCGCACGTAATAAATTGTTACTTCATTTCCACAACCCACAAGATAGAAATATATAGACGACACTTCGAGCAATACACCACAGCATGCTCAAAACCCTTGGCACAGGCGCACGCAGTGAGCAGCAAGGAGCGAACAGCAAGCTGCAATTCGTGCATTGACCACTATGAAGCCAGGCCCTTGGTTTTATCTCATCGTCCCGGACAGCACTTACTGAAGTTCCAGCAGATATTCAGCACACACCAGCACACGACTTGCGAGATGCCTCAATCAGCGAGCACACTAGGAGGCCAGCCCCTTGGTGGGTGTTTCATCATCCCTTGCAGCAAGAGCGATGTTGGAGATCCAGCACACTCCAGTGGACCCGGAACTCGTCAGCAGCTCCCACTCCCCCACCTCCATCCCTCCCCCCCTCCTCGCCTCCCCTCTCCCTCTCCCTCCCAACCCCTCCTGCCCACTCTCACTCCCCACCTCCTCTCCCTCCTCCCCCGCCCCCCTCTCCTCCCCCTCATCCCCTTCAGCTACCTCGGAGAGCGAAGGCCCCACGTCAATGCTGCTGTTTACTGTGTCCTTATCGTCGTCCTCACTCTCGTGCGTGCTTATATCAGAAGCCGTCGACCCCCCTACAATCACCACACTGTCACTCAACGCCCCCTGCTTTCCCCCACTCCTGCCGTCCGAACCGTCCCCACCTTCCTCCCCTTCCACCTCCTCTTCCCCCTCTTCCACCACACCACCCAGCCCACCTCGTCTGCTAATCTGTAGCCCTGCTACAGCCGCTACAGCCGCCGCCGCCACAGCAGCAGCCTCGGTCTCCGAACCTGCTGCTACTACAGCTGCGGCAAAACTGGCTGACACAGTTTGTCTGGATCCCCCCACCCCTGCCTCCTCACCATCAAGACTCTCAGGCTCGTTCGCAGGAGTGGGGGGCGGGGGCGGGGGCGGGGGCAGTGGCGGCAGGGAGGCATGGTGGTGCGAGTGGTGAGAATCATGGTGGAGGCGGCTGGGATGGGTGTAGAGCGGTGCAGCACGGCGCTGCGACCAGGAGTAGCCGCAGAAATCGACAGCGACGACAGTGACGGGCGCTAAGCGTTCCACGCTGGCCGCTACGGCGTCGCCATGTGTCACACAGAGGATGTTGTCGCTGGGGAAGAGCGCTGCCACGTCATCAAAGGCCTGCATGAAACGCTCCCGTGCACTCTCGAGCGATTCCGGGAAGATGGGGAACTGGTAGTGGGCGAGGGGATGAGGGGATGGGAAAAAAAGGGAGGGAAAATGGGCAAGCATGAAGCGATCGCTTCATGAGGAAGAGAGTGTACAGGCGGAAGGGAAGGAAATGGTAATTATGCGAGCATGCATGTGCAAATGCATTTGCGTGCAAATGGTGTGCTTGTGTGCACACAAGACACCAGGTGTACATCGGTGTGGGCAAGCACTCGCATCTGGAGGGCATTCCGGAGAGCATCGGCGCGCTGAAGGAGTTGCGCCGCCTGCACCTGCTCAACATCTCGTGCGCGCTGCCCAACGTGGGGGAGGAGTGGCGCAAGCTGGAGGAGGTGCACCTGGAGGAAGTCAGTGCAGACCACCCCCTGCCCATCTCCCTTGCGTCTCTCACGCACCTCACCTTCCGCCGGTGCTGCTTCCTCCGCGCCCTCCCCGACGACATCGACACGGCGCCAGCCCTTCGCGAGCTCGAGATCGTCGAGGTGCCTTTCACCTCGCTGCCGCGTTGATCTGGAAGCTAACGTCACTAGAGCGGCTGGTGCTGGCGCCGTATGGGTCGTTGAGGGCGCTTCCAGCCGCGCCCCGAGTTGCATACAGCAGTGCGGCCGGCAGCGCCCTTAACGACCCGTACAGCGCCAGCACCAGCCGTTCCAGTGACGTCAGCATCCAGATCGACGCGGCAGCGAGGTGAGAGGCGCATCGACGATTTCGAGCTCGCGAAGGGCTGACGACGTATCGATGTCATCGGGGAGGGCACGGAGGAAGCGGCACCGGCGGATGGTGAGGAGCGCGAGAGACGCGAGGGAGATGGGCAGAAGGTGGTCCGTGCTGACTTCCTCCAGGTGCACCTCCTCCAGCTTACGCCACTCCTTCCCCACGTTGGGCAGCGCGCACGAGATGTTGAGCAGGTGCAGGCGGCTCAACTCCTTCAGCGCGCCGATGCTCTCCGGAATGCCCTCCAGGCTGTACCACCCGTAGAATGGGTAAGATGGTGGGCAACCATGCAAGGCTATGCATGGCATGCACAGTGGTGTGCGTGTGCCAGCTCACCTCAGAATGCACACTCCTGCCTGCCCTCCCCTCTCCAGGGGCAGCAGTAGCGCCACCAGCACTAGAGAACGCAGGGAGCGGCAAGAAGGTGGTGCCGGGGGGAAAGAGCGCCTTCAGGTCGCCTTCCCCCAGAACCCAACCCTTGCTGCGCGCCTCTGCTGCTGCTGCCTCCACTGCTGCCGCCAGCCCTGCATGCTCCGCCACGCTGCTGTGTGGGATGGACGCCGCTGGTGGGCGCTCCTCCGTGCAGCGCCTCAGGGCGCGTGTGTTCATCACCTCAGCCAGGGCGGGGGTGAATGACACCTGTGGGCGGAAGCGGGGGAAAAGGGGCGGCGGGGTTGGCGGAAGAAGGAAAGGAGAAAGGCATGAGTAGGGGCCCAGGGAGGAAAAAGCGGAAACACGAGTGAGGGCTCGGCAAGAATAGGGGAGCTGGGACGGAGGACGGGGAGTGGTGAGAGTTGGGGAGCTAGGGGACAGAGAGGAGAACGAGGAGGAGCAGCGAGAGACGGGATAGAGAGGGATGCGAGGAGAGAGGGATGGGATGACAGAGAAGGGAACGAGGGGGAAGGGAGGACAGAGAAGGGAAAGAGAGAGATGAGGTGACGGGGGATGGAGAGGAGGAGCAGAGGGGGAGAGGGGGGGTGTACGGGGACGGGGGAAGGAATGCAGGAGGGAGATGGCTAGGCGCCTCACCGTGACAGTGACACCCGGAAGCGAAGCTTCCAATTGGGCCTGTCCCTCCGCCCTTTGCAATCCCTCCGACGCCACCGCCCCCTCGCCTGCGCTGTCCGCCTCCCCCTTTTCCCCCTCCGCCCCTACCCCCGTGCGTGAGCTCAGCAGCCCCGCCACTAGGTGAACGGCCGTCTGCACGCAGCGGCGAAACGGCGACACCACCACGCGCATCACAGCGCCCTCTTTCTTGCCCTCCCTTTCGTTCTCCCCCTCCCCTTCCTGCTTCCCTTCCGCCGGTGCTTTCCCCTCGTCGACCGCCTTCCCCCCGCCACCCCTCGCCGCGCCAAAGCCCCGCGCCCTGAGTGCCTGCCCGACCTCCTCCGCCGCCTTGGCGCCTCGCGCGGACAGCGGCGGGTCCCAGGGTCGGTCCGAGCCTGCTGCCCAGCCGTCGTCCTGCTCGTCAATAGGCTCGGCGTGCCGAACCACGACGAGCGTCTGAACGGTGGGAGCAGCAGGGTAGGTTGCGCCTGCCCCGCCGAACCTGCTCCCCCCTGCTTCCCGCTCCGCCAGGCCCGCCGACTGCCCCCCTGATGGCTTTTCCCCGGGGCTGGAAAACAGCGCCTTGCTCGTTATACCGAGTCTGCTTGTAACGAGGCCTGTTCCCGCTAAGTCCGCCATAGGCTGATCAGAGGTGAAGGAAGGCGCGGGCGACATGTGGTAGGGCGGGATAGACGAGCACGTGGAGAATTGATCCAGCGACATTATGCTTCCCGTCGGGCTGCCGAGCGTGGCCGCCACGCTGCTGTCTTGGCTAGTCGTCCGAACCAGGTGGCCCGGCGGGAAGTCTACCCGAACCTGCGGTAGGGTGGGTAAGAAGAGTCCGTCCTGAGGAACGGAGCCGGGGGTGAAAGCGCCGAACGTGCTTCCCATGCTGCTTAAAACGGGGATGTCTGCTTCGGGGATGGAATGCGCGGCAGATTTGAGACCCCCGCACGGGACAATGGGATGGCGGATCCCTACATCCCCGGGCTTTGCCGCTGCTTCTGATTCTACCGGATCCCGCCGTTCTGAATCCAACGGCACCGTCGACGCTTGCGTGGCGAGATCGGCTCGATCGAGCGAAGCGGAAGCGTCGGGGGTGTCTCCCGCGAAAGCGGCGGGACCGTCTTCCCCCGATGCGGTGGGGTTGTCTCCCGCGGGGATCAGCGCCGTGGCCGCGACCTGCTCGTCGCCTGCGACTGCTGCGAATCCTGCGGCTTCTGCAACTCCTGCGACTCCTGCGACTCCTGCGGCTCCTGCGACTCCTGCGGCTGCTTTGGATCCTGTTTGCGACATCGTCGCGGTGCAACGAGGTATGAGGCGTGAGGAAGGAGGTTCGACTATTCAAGCGACAACCGAATAAGCGACAGCCGGCGCAGTGATTCCAGAAGCACAGGCGATGACCGGCGATGGGAGAACGTGGTGTGACATGTGGAGATTTCAGAGCAACGTGGAATGGCGATGACCAACAGGCGGTGATGATCCCAAGAACTGGAGCAACCCTAGGGTGGAATCAGGATTCGGCAGGGGATATTTGAACTGTACTCACCATTGATGATTTCAAAATGCTGAAATGATTATGTAGTTCCTAGTCTCAAGTGATGTCGTCAAGGTCATTCTAAGGCCGCGAAACTTTCTGTTTCCGTCCAATGTCCGGACTAACCCCCCAAACCGTCCGAACAGAGCTCCGTCCGGACATTTGGGACTCAGGTCCAGACAACAGCCCGTCTGGACTACGAGTTTCTCCACTAGAAAAAAAAAATGAATTTTACCTCGAATAAATACGCACATCACTGAATGTCAAATGTTGATATTTGTGATAGGCTGTAGTGAGGTGCTCCTTAGTGAGTACAAACATGTTAGGTTTCCTGGTTGTACCCCAAATCCTTTCTAGTCATCATTCCGTTGTGTTTAGATTCTGAGATGGTATCCGAGTAGGTTTCGTTCCTAGCTCCCCGCCCTAGCCTAGCCTAGCGACTTCGCGCCTTAGCGCCCTCCTAGCCCGGCTGCGCCCTCCGCGCCTTCGCGCCCTCCTAGCGCCCCTCCCCACGGTCGACCGCCCTTCCCCACTGTCGTCCGCGCCCTCCCCACCGTCGCGCGCCTTCTTCAGCGCCCCTCCTCACCGTTCAGCGCCCTCCGCGCCCCTAGCCCGTCGCAGGGCCTACTTTTGGATTTTAGGTACTCTGAATTCCAGAGTGGTTTTTTTGCCAACTCTGAAATCTAGGGTTGTTCTTACGCCTCACTCTGAGTTGTCAGATTAACCCTATGTTTTGGGAAAAAAACTCAGGCACGTCAGAGTAATATTTTGCTTTACTCTGATGTTAGTTTACTAAGGTGTATGATCTGTATGGCTAATTTGTTACGCCTTTCAGAAACTCCAGACCCGTCATAGGGCGAGAGCTGCATGACGGGCCGGGATCAGGTTCAGGCGCAGCAGCGTCAGCGTTGTCTGCATTGAACAGGGTGCGGAACAGAGTGGGGAGACGCGTGGCTGTGATGTTGGGGTACGCAAGGCACCTGAAGGATTGGGGAAATGGGTGGAGAAACTGTGAGCCAGCCGAGCACTAGCAGGCCTTGGCGCCAACACTCGAACGAAATCTGGATGGTGTTCTCGGCGACTTGGGGAAAACCCGATATTCGGGAGAGGGGGGGAGGGAGGGGGGGGAGGTGGGGGGGGGGTGGCTAGGGGGCATGTATGTATCCTCTGTACAGAGTAAACTCGGTCCTTAGAATAAAAACCCAGAGAGCTCAGAGTAGCCTACAAAAAAACTCTGATAAATCAGAGAAAACTAAACTTTTAAAAGCAAAACCCAGCAGGTACAGAGTTCCTTTCAAAAATGACTCTGATTTTCAGAGAAACAGAGTAATTTACTCGGAAAACGTGGGGCCTGGCCCGTCGCCCAAGCCCGCGCCCTAACCCGTCGCCCTAGCTCGCGCCTTCGCCTAGGCCCGCGCCCTCGCCTTAGCCCTTGCCCCCACCTTAGCCCGCGCCCTACCAACGCCCTCGCCAATGGCCGCGCCCTAACCCACACGCCACCTCTTCCTAATGTCCCAACCGCCCCTTCTCACCTAGCCATTGCCCTGTCCCCCGAGCTACAACCGTTCGTACTGCTACTGGGTTCTCACTTCGCGGTTGGCAGCCGCTTCTCGCTCCGGTCACTAGATCTTGTCAAATATTATATCCTGTAGTGGGTTGGGCTATATGGGGTACAACTAGTTAGGGTTAGGTTATGTACCCCAATCCTGTCAATACAACGCATTCCGCTGTAGTTCTCATTCTGACATGGTATCAGCAGTAGGTTAGCGCTCCTAGTCCTAGGCCCGCCCTTCCCTACCACTAGGGTTACCACTGCGCCCTGCCAGCCCGCCAGCGCCCTACCCCACGCCCCAGCCGGCGCGCCCCTCCCCTCCCCGCCCTTAGCCAGCGCGCCCGCCAGCCAGCCAGCGCGCCAGCAGCCTGCGCGCCAGCCAGCCAGCCAGCGCGCCAGCCAGCCAGCGCGCCAGCACCCAGCGCGCCAGCCAGCCAGCGCGCCAGCCCGCCAGCGCGCCAGCCAGCCAGCCAGCGCGCCAGCCAGCCAACGCGCCAGCCAGCCAACGCGCCAGCAGCTTGCGCGCCAGCCAGCCAGCCAGCGCGCCAGCCAGCCAGCGCGCCAGCCTGCCAGCACGCCAGCCAGCCAGCGCACCAGCGCGCCAGCCAGCCTGCGCGCCAGCCCGCTTGCACGCCAGCCCGCCAGCGTGCCCGCCAGCGGGCGCACCAGCGAGCCTGCCGGCTCGCCTGCCAGCGCGCCCGCCAGCGAGCTCGCCAGCGTGCCCGCCAGCACACACGCCAGCGCGCCCGCTAGCGCACCCGCCAGCGCGCCACGCCAGCGGGCCGCGCCAGCGCGCACGCCAGCGCGCGCCCTGCTTAGCCGCCCGCCAGCGCGCCGCGCCCGCGCGCCACGCCAGCCAGCGCGCTGCGCCGGAGCGCGCCCCGCCGCCCCGCGCCCAGCCAGTGCGCGCCCCGCCTGCGCGCACCCGCCTCGCACTCACCTCCCTCTCCTCCTCCTCTCGCGGCTGGCGGCCGCTATCACTTGTCCTCGCCCCTCATGGCGACGTCTCGCGTGCTCCGTTTCGACCCTGAGGGGCGTGCGATCGACTTTAGTACCTGGCTGACGCAGGCCCAGCGCCACCTTAGGAGCCAGCGCCAGGATGGCGCGCACCTGTTTGCGCATGCGTCCGATGCTCTGCCCGCCCCGCCGCAGCCTTCACCGCTGCCCACTTCCCCACCGCCTACTTCCGAGCAGGAGGCTGAGTACCAGCGCCGGTTCCTCGCTCGTGACGTGTGGGAGTCTCGTGACGCTGCTGCCTGCCTCGCCCTGACCGACCTTCTCCCGCCAACTGAGGCTGTCCACTTCACTCAGGTCGAGTCTGCTGCAGACCTTTACACTGCTATTGTTGCTCGCTTCTCCACTCCCTCCTCTGCCTCCCTCAGCCGCCTCCTCGTCCCCTTTATCTACCCCAACCTCGCCTCCTTTGAGACTGTCGCTGACCTCGCTACCCACCTGCGCTCCCTTGAAGCTCGCTTCAAGGCCGCTTGCACTGAGGAACAGCTTGCCCTTGCACCCCCCCCCCCCATGTGGCTCACCATTCACTGGTTAGTCACTCGCCTCCCTGACCGTCTAGCCACAGCCCGCGACGCGCTTCTCCTGAAGCACCCCACTGAGCTTACTATCGATCTTCTTGAGACCGCTCTCTCGAAGATCGAGAGTAACCTCCTCGCTGTTGCCTCCGCCTCTTCCGCGCCTCCTCCTCGTCTCGTTGAGGGGTGTGCGGTACTACACCTTCCCACCTTCACTGCCTCGCTTGCCACTGCCGCGTATTCTGCCTCTGAGGAGACGGCGGCCGTTTCTGTCTCTGGCGGACAGAAACGTGGCAAGTCCGGCAAGAAGGGAGGGAAGGGCGGCGGGGGTTCTGGGGGTGTTGCGGGTGGCGGCGGTGGCGGTAGTACTAGTGGCGGGGGTGGCGGCGGGGGTGACTCGGGACCTGACGGCTCTCCTCTAGACGGTGGTGAGGGGTTTTCGCAGCAGGAGCAGCAGACTCCTCCGCAGCTGCCACCGCCTGGACAGCAGCAGCGGCAGGAACAGCAGCAGCAGCGCCAGGGCCAACAGCAGCGTCCGCCTCAGCAGCAGCCCCAGCAGTGGGGCACTCAGCAGCAGTGGGGCCCTTCGCAGTAGTGGCCCCCCCCGCAGCAGTGGAGACCTACGGGCCCCCCGAGCACTGGGCGCAGTGGTGCCCCCTCTAGTCGGGGACCCCGCTCGGGCGGCCGCGACGTTGGTCCCTGTGAGTACTGGATCCTGACTGGTCCGCGCAGGGGCACGTACTGCGGCCGCCCTGACCACTCTGCTGTACGTTGCTTCAGCTGTCTTGACGACCTGTACGTCCTGCACCACGGTCCCTCCGCTCCCCCGCCACCGCGCTGGGGACCACTCCTTGCTCGTGGTGTTGCTGTGTTTGATATGTCTATGGATGATGCTAGGTCTTATGCCATGTATGCTGATGTTGACTATAGTGCTGTCGGATCTGTTTACTTGCCTGTACCTAGCGTAGGATCTTTGCCTGTTGCTAGAGTAGGTGCTGGTGTAGGATCCTCTCTAGCTACTAGTACAGGTGCTCCCTCGGCGGACGCGTCGCTCTCCTTCACACTGGACTCCGGAGTGACGCAGTGCTTCTTCCGCGACAGCACGACTCTTACTCCACTCTCGGCGCCGGTTTCTGTAGCACTGGCCGATCCCTCTTCGGGACCGGTCATTGCGACTCACGCCACTACCCTCCCGTGCCCAGCTGCCCCTTCCGGTTCTCTGACCGGCCTCCACGTTCCTACTTTCTCTAGGAACCTGGTTGGTGTGGCTCCTCTGGCGAGACAGCACGTCGGGGTCTGGTTTGAGCCTTCGGGTGACACTGCAGTCTGTGTGGACGGTGACACGTACGCCCCTCTGGCCACTTTTCGTCAGGAGCTGGGCTCTGGTCTGTACACCCTCCACACCGACACCCGTCCGGTTCCCCCGTCCCACCAGGTAGCCAGGTCCAGTCAGGTAGCTGTGCCAAGTCTAGTGGCTGCGTCGTGCTCGTGTCGGTCGCTGTCCCACCCTGCCCTCCTCTGGCACCACCGCCTTGGTCACCCGTCCCTCTCTCGTCTCCGCGCTATGTCCAGTCAGCGTCTTGTCTTAGGCCTCCCCCGCAACCTCCCGCCGCTCCCGCCGTCCCCCGCTCCTCCGTGCGGTCCTTGTGTCCATGGTCGGCTGCGCGCCACTCCTCACTCCTCCTCCCTTCTTCCAGCCTCCGAGCCCTTTGAGACACTCCACTTAGACGTCTGGGGCCCCGCTCCCCGGCTTGGACCTGAGCGAGAGCGCTTCTTCCTAGTGGTCGTTGACGACTACTCTCAGTACACCACCGTGTTCCCTTTGGCGAAGAAGTCCGACGTGACTTCTACGTTGATTCGGTGGCTGCTCGCCACCGAGAGTACTCGTCGTCGTCGTGTCAATTGTCTCCACTCCGACCGTGGGGGTGAGTTTTGCTCCGGCATTCTCGCCAGATTCTGTGCTGAGCAGGGCATCACCCAGTCCTAGACTCTTCCAGACTCTCCACAGCAGAATGGGGTTGCTGAGCGCCGGCTAGGCCTGGTCATGGAGATTGCCCGCACCTCCATGATCCATGCCCGCGCGCCCCGTTTTCTGTGGCCCTACGCGGCTCGGTGCGCCGCTCACCAGCTGAACCTCTGGCCTCGCGTCTCTCGGCCAGGGGCTTCACCGACCAGTCTTTGGACAGGGTCCCCTGGTGTTGCATCGAGGTTTAGTGTCTGGGGCTGCTTGGCGCTTGTCCGCGACACCTCTGCGGACAAGCTCTCACCTCGCAGCGTCCCCTGTAACTTCCTTGGTTTCCCTGAGGCCTCCTCTGACTTCACCTTTTACCACCCTCCCTCCCACCGGTTCTTTGACTCTCGTAACGTCAGTTTCGACGAGTTTGTCCCCTACTACGTCCGGTACCCCTGTCGAGGTCTCCCGGTTCCCCCCCCTCCCCTCTTCCTCGCCCCAGCTCCTCCTCCTCCCGCTCCCTCTCCTCCGGTACCCCCCCCGGTTCCCGCTCCGTCAGGTGTGTCGCAGGCTACCCCCCCTCCCTCGGTCCCCCCCCAGGTCTCTCCTCCTTCCCCACAGTCGTCCTCACAGCCTCCGCAGCAGCAGTCGGCGCTTCCTCTCCCGGCCACTGCGGACTCTGAGGGTGTTGGTGCTCGAGGTGAGGGCTCTGGCGGTGCTGGTTCTGGGGGTGTTGGAGTTGGAGCTGAGCGTGCACTTGCCGCAGCTGCACGTCCCGAGCACGTTGGAGTCGGTGGTGGTGCTGGAGCTGGTGGTGTTTCTGGAGCTGGAGAGTCTGGGGCTGGTGCTGGTGCCACTGGCGGCGCCACGACTGGGGGTGCGGGTACACCTCCTACAGGTACTGGTCGTGCTGCCGCAGAGGGTCCTCGCTCTGGGGGTGCTCAGCCGGGTCCTGTCGAGGGTGGAGCCGGTTCTTCTTCGTCGTCTCCTGACACCACTCCTCCTCCTCACCCCTACCCGACTCGTTACCAGGCCCTTCGTCTTCTAGAGCGTGAGGAGCAGCAGCGTTTGGAGCGTGAGAGGTCGGAGGTTCAGCAGCGGGTGGAGCGTGAGCGGTTGGAGTTTCAGCAGCAGCACCAGCAGCAGCAGCAGCAGCAGAAGTAGCCGCAGCCACAGCCACAGCAGCAGCAGCCGGCGGAGCTGCCGGAGCAGCCTCCGGCCCCTGTTTCTGGCCTTCGGGCCCTTGGTCTCCCCTCCTCTCCTCCTGTGTTCGGTCCCACGTTTCCTCCTCCGGACTCCACTCCGGCTGTCTTCCCTCGTTCTCAGTCTCCTCCGTCCCCCCCTCCTCTCGCCCACACTTGGGCCTCTCGCCCTCCTCGTGCTCGTCCCTCGTCCCCTGTCACTGACCTCCTTACCGTGTTGTTTCGTCCTCGTCCTCCTCGTTCTCCTCCGTCTGTCCTTCCTCGTCCTCCTGAGTCTTCCCTCACTGCCTCCCTGTCCACTCCGGTCACTGACTACTACCGCACGTACCGCCCCACTCTCTCTCGTGTTCTCGCCTCTCTTGTTACAGACCCTCGTGCCTCTCCTTCCTCCGTCGCGGTCCTCACTGCCGCTGTCACTGACTTTACTGCTACGCGTCGCCTTGACTACGCCACTCGAGTTGTGGCAGCTCCTCCTATCCGTCCTCTGTCCGCCGGGGGTGTGTGTGCCCTTGGCTGTGACGTCCTAGAGGACAGACAGTTTGAGCTAGAGTTCCTGGCAGCTGCTTCGCCTCATCTTTGTGCCATGCTGCTCACTCCTGAGGGAGACCCCGACGCTCCTGACATACCTACTCCTCGCACTTACGCTGAGGCAGTGTCAGGACGAGCTGCCATGGACGCAGAGATGGCCTCCTACAGGTCCACAGGCACTTACGTTGACGAGGTTCCCCCCCCAGGGGCAAACATTGTTGACGGCATGTGGATCTTCAAGGTGAAGCGGCCGCCGGGATCTCCCCTAGTCTTCAAGGCACGCTACGTGGCTAGAGGGTTCAGTCAGCGAGAGGGGGTTGACTTCTTTCAGACCTTCGCGCCCACCCCAAAGATGACCACTCTTCGGGTGTTACTGCACGTAGCAGCGCAGAGAGACTACGAGCTACACTCTCTTGACTTCTCCACTGCCTTCCTCCAGGGCTGCTTACACGAGGAGATCTGGCTGCGTCGTCCTCCGGGCTTCACTGGCACTTTTCCGCCTGGGACCCAGTGGAGCCTCAGACGACCGGTCTACGGTCTCCGCCAGGCACCCCGTGAGTGGCACGACACTCTCCGCTCTACTCTCTCTGACCTCGGGTTTGAGCCGTCTTCCGCCGACCCGTCGCTGAGACGCGGACAGGCTCGTCTGGACTTTGTGGCCTCCGAGGCCAACACTGCAGACATCTTCACCAAGGCCCTCCAGCCTTGTGACCACCGTCGGTTTTGTCTGCAGTTAGGCCTCGTTGAGACTGGGTCTAGTTGACTGTTGTAGGGTGCTCTTTGTCTGTTGCTTGCTTGTACCTTATATATATATATTTGTTTGCACACTTTTGGACTGGCCTTGTGGCCCTTTGCTTGTGCTCAGATTAGGTGGTGACGTTGTGATCCATCCTGAGCTTTGTTTTCTTTCTCTTGTTTTTTACTGGTCTTGTGACCGTAGGTTGCTTGTTGTTGATTGGCCTTCCCCACTTAGGCTATGGGGGTGTGTCAAATATTATAGCCTGTAGTGGGTTGGGCTACATGAGGTACAACTAGTTAGGGTTAGGTTATGTACCCCAATTCTGTCAATACAACGCATTTCGCTGTAGTTCTCATTCTGACAGATCTCGACCCGAGTCGCACTTAGCTTCGAGCCTCTAGCCCCTAGCCCGGTTTCCTCCTCCACTGGTGCTCCTACGACCCCTAGGTTCACCTCCGCCGTTCCTAGCCTAGCGTCCAATATGGACTCCTCCCGCCGCCTTCGTTTCGATGCAGAGGGACGCCTGATCGAGTTCAGTACCTGGCAGCGCCAGGCCACGCGCTACCTCACCAGTCAGCGTCAGGACGGCACCACCATGTGGGCCCACTCGTCTGGTGGCCTCAAGGCGTCCCTGTCTCCCTACCCCCTCCCGACCGACCCAGAGCCGACTCCTGCAACACAGGTGGACTACGACCATCGTGTTTTGGCGAGGGACGTGTGGGACTCTCACGACGCTGCCATCGCTCTTGCGGTGACGGAGCTCCTCCCCCCGACTGAGGCCGCCCATTTTGACCAGGTGGAGAAAGCTCAGGGGGTTTGGGCTGCTGTGTTGCACGCTATTCCACCCCTTCCTCTGCCTCCCTCAATCGCCTCCTCATGCCGTTCGTGTTTCCCGACCTCAACTCGTTTGCAACTGTGTCCAACCTAGTGACTCACCTCCGCTCACTTGACGCCGGTTTCCAAGCAGCATGTAACGACGCCCAGCTTTTTGCTGCTCCCAACCCCATGTGGCTCGCTGTGCACTGGTTAGTCACCCGCCTCCTTGACCGCCTTGCCACTACTCGCGACGCGCTTCTCCAGAAGAACCCCACTGAGCTCACCAACGATCTCCTTGAGACCGCTATCGGGACGATCGAGAGTAGCCTCCTCACCGTTGCCTCCGCCACTGACGCGGTGGCCCCCCGTCTCTGTGCGAGGTGTGCCGCCCCTCAGCTTCCCACTTTCACTGCTACCTGCGCTTCTACTGGTGTGTCGGTTTCTGAGGACACTGCTACCGTTTCCGCCGCAGACTGGCAGAAACGGGGCAAGAGTGGCAAGAAGGGCAGGAAGGGGGGAGGTGGAGGCGGTGGAGACGGCGGTGGAGGTGGCGGTGGAGGTGGGAGCGCCGGTGGTGGAGGCGGTGGCGGCGGCGGCGGCAGTGGAGGTGCACCAGGAGGAGGGGGCCTTGGAGGAGGTGCAGGACAAACAGACCCGCCCACTGGCGGTGGCCCAACTGGTGGGGGTGTTGGACCCTAGCAGCAGGGACCGCAGCAGCAGCAGGCACCGCAACAGTTCCAGCAGTGGGGGCCCCCACTGCAGTGGGGTCCATAGCAACACTAAGGTCCCCCGCCGCAGTGGGGTCTGGGAGGACTAGGGAGCACCGGCCGCAGCCGCAGCACTTTCAGTTGGGCCCCTCGCCCCCCTCGCCGTGACACTGGCCCTTGCACCCACTGGTGCCTCAGCGGACCTGGCGGCCCCTGTCTCTGCGGTCGTGACGACCACTCTACCGCACGGTGCTTTCGCCGCCTCAACGACCTCTACCGTGCTCGTTAGGGCCCTACGGCGACCATGCCTCGCTGGGCTCACCTGTTAGCTTATAAGATTGATGTGTTTGATCTGTCCATGGAGGATGCTCGTCAGCATGCTTTGTATGCTGATGTTGACTATAGTGCTGATGGATCTGTCTGCTCGCGTGTTCGTAGATTAGCTTGCTTGCCTCTTGCTAGTGTAGATTTGTGCCTTTCTAGTCTAGGTGTTTGTGTTGCTGCTCTAGGTGCTTGTGTAGCCACTAGGACAGGTGACCCTCCGGCTGAGGCGTCCCTGTCCTTCATGATGGACTCTGGTGCGTCTCAGTGCTTCTTCCGCGACCACACGACCCTCACGCCACTCCTCACTCCTGTTTCGGTGGCTCTGGCTGATCCCACCTCAGGACCAGCCATTGCGCGTAGCTCCACTACCCTCTCGTGTCCTGTGGTCCCCTCTAGTGTCCTACGCGGCCTCCACATGCCCTCGTTCACTCGGAACTTGGTGGGTGCTGGTAACCTCCAGGACAGGGGGATCACGGTTACCTTTGTGGGGGGTGGGAGGACTGCGGTCTGTACAGACGCTGCCACAGGTGCTGTTCTGGCCACGTTCACCAGGGAGTCCCGCTCTGGTCGCTACGTCCTCCACACCGAGCGCTCCCCGGTTGCGTCCTCCGCTAAGGTCGTTGCGTCCCCTCTAGTCCAGGTGTCTAGTCCAGTTGCTGTGTCTAGCCAGATGGTCATGTCTTGTCCAGTTGCAGTGTCTAGTCAGGTCGCGCTGTCTAGTCTAGTCGCTGCGTCCTGCTCCTGTCAGTCCCTCACCCAACGGACCGTCTTGTGGCACCACCGCCTTGGCCATCCGTCGATCCCCCGCCTCCGCAGGATGACCACTCACGGGCTTGTCACCGGTCTCCCACACACCTTTCCGTCGCTCCCCACCCCCCCTGCTCCCCCTTGCGCTCCGTGCGTCGCCGGTCGCTTATGCGCCATTCCCCACTCCTACTCCCTTCGTCCGGCCACTGCTCCCTTAGAGACCCTCCACTTGTACGTCTGGGGCCCTGCCCCGACGAAGGGTTCTGGGAGGGAGCGTTACTTTCTGGTGGTCGTCCAGGACTTCTCCAGGTTCACCACAGTGTTCCCTCTCGCGAAGAAGTCCGAGGTGACCTCTACGCTGATACGGTGGCTTCTGGCTACTGACGGCACCCGTGATTGTCGTGTTAGTTGTCTACACTCCGACCGTGGGGGCGAGTTTTGCTCCGGCATTCTTGGCGGATTCTGCGGCAAACAGGGCATCATTTAGTCCTGGACGCTTCCTGAGTCCCCACAGCAGAATGGGTTGCTGAGCGCCGCATTGGCTTGGTTATGAACATTGCTCGCACGTCCATGATCCATGCCCGTGCGCCCCACTTTCTGCGGCCGTACGTGGTTTGCTACGCCGCACACCAGCTGAACCTCCAGCCGCGCGTCTCACGGCCCGAGGCTTCACCAACCAGTCTTGGGACCGGGTCCCTTGGTGTTGGGTCGGTCGTTCGTGTATGGGGCTGCCTTGCGCTTGTTCGCGACACCTCCGCGGATAAGCTCTCGGCACGCGTCGTCCCCTGTGTCTTCCTTGGTTTCCCGGTGGACTTTGCCGACTGGTCCTTTTACCACCCTCCCCTCCACCAGTTCCTAGACTCCCGTGACATCCGGTTTGACAATTCCGTGTCCTACTACACCCGGTACCCCTGTCGAGGTCTCCCGGTACCCCCTCCCCCCTTTTTCCTCACACCCTCTCCTCCTCCTACTCTCGTTCCTCCGGTACCCCCGCCCCCCCCTGGTCCTGCCCTGTCTTGTGTGTCCCACTCTACCCCTGTACCCTCGGTTGCGCGTTAGGTAGCGTCTCCCTCCCCGCAGTCCTCCTCACAGTCCCCTCAGCAGCCTTCGGCACTTCCATGACAGGTTACTGTGGATCCGGGTGGTATCGGAGCTGGAGGTGCTATCAGAACATTATAGCCCCGTGCCTTTCCCCCCTCTAGCTGCCTCTAGCGGCCTCTAGCGGCCCCTTCTACGGCCCCTAACGACCCCGTCACGACGCCCTTTCGGCCCTGACATGCCGCCCTTGCAGCCCCGTCGCGCCGCCCTTTCAGCCTCGTCGCGCCGCCCTTGCGGCCCAGTCGCGCCGCCGTTTACGCGGCCCCGTTGCCGCCCTTGCGGCCCAGTCGCGCCGCCCTTTTGGCCCTTTCGCCGCCCTTTCAGTGGCCCCGTCGCCGCTCTTCCACGGCCCTGTCACTGCCCATTCACGGCCTCGCCGCCCGCCCTTCCAGCGGCCCTGTCGCCCGCCCTTCCGCGGCCCCGACACCGCCCTTCCGCGGCCCCGTCGACGCCCTCCAGCGGCCCCGTTGCCGCCCTTCAGCGGCCCCTTAGCCGCCCTTTCAGCGGCCCCGTCGCCGCCCGCCCTTTCAGCAGCCCCGTCGCCGCCCTTCCACGGCCCCGTCTGTGAAAGTAGGAACGTGAATGAATGAACTATGAAATGTGTGAGTACAAGTACCAACCCTAATTGGGTTGTACCCCCTATGGGATACCCCACTATAGCCTACACAAAAGTATAAGCTATAAGTTCTGACACACCCCCATAGGCAAAGTGGGGGAGAACAAGGGGTCACAAGACCAGTCAAGCAAAACAAAGCAAAGCTCAGGGTGGATTACAAAGTCACCACACAGTTCGAGCACAAGGTCAAGGCCACAAGGCGAGTTCACATGCAAGATGAGACATATATATATAAGGCTAAACAAGCAAGAGCAGGTATATATATATGCAAGAGTACAAGCAAGGTCAAGAGGTGAGCAAGTGAGGTAGGACAGGTACAAGTCCCAGCTGAGTGCAGAAGCGCTGATGATCACAAGGCGGAAGTGCCTTGGTGAAAACATCAGCAGTGTTGGCCTCAGAGGCCACGTACGCAAGTCGCAACTGACCACGCTGCTGCAGCTCACGAGCAAGGAAGTAACGGAGAGCAATGTGCTTCGTTCTGTCCTCCAAGCGCTGCTCTCGACACAAGGCCAGCATGGCCTTGTTGTCTACGTACAGCACTCGAGGAGAACGAGGCGGCTCTCCAAAGTCACTCAGTAGGTAGGTGAGCCAGCGAAGCTCCTGAGCAGCCATGGCCCCGGCGTAGATCGAAGCCTCACAGCTGGAGCCGAGAACAGAAGACGAGCGAGTAGCCCGCCAAGAAACAGAGCCAGAACCAAGACTGAAGGTGTACCCCTGCGTCGATCGCTGCGTAGCCTGGTCGTCAGCCCAAGAAGCGTCCGCGTGACCAAAGAGGACCACTGGACTCCGCCCTCCAAGCACTAGCCCCATGCCCGACGTACTGCACAAGTAGCGCAACACCCTCTTCGCTGCAGCCATGTGCTCTGGTCGGTGTCTCCCAGGAGCAACATAGCGTGCAAGAATGCTAAGAGGGTATGCAAGGTCAGGTCATGTGCAGGTCATCAGGTACATGAGGCAGCCAACAAGCTCTGGGTACGGGCCACTCGACTCTACGGACTCATCCAAAGGCAGAGCTGAGAGTGAGTGGCGAGTAGGCAGAGGAGTGGCCTGAGGCGAGGAGTACGTGAAGCCGAAGCGCTGAAGGACCTGCTGCACCATGTGTGACTGAGTCAAGGTAATGGTGCGGCGTGCTCTGTCCCGAGTGATTTGCAAGCCAAGGTAGCTGCGCAGTTCACCCAGGTCTGTGCACGTGTGTCTCTTCAGCAACTCGGACTTCACGTAGGCGAGTCCAGCAGTGTCAGCAGTGGCAAAGAACAAGTCGTCGACGTACACGAGGATGTAGAACGGCGGCAGAGAAGTGTCGGTGCGCAGAAACAACGACGGGTCAGCAGTAGAGGGAGCGAACCCAAGAGCCGCAAGCGTAGTTCTCAGTGTGTCGTGCCACTCATGCGGTGCCTGGCAGAGACCGTAGACTGGCCGTCGGAGGCTCCACTGGGTGCCACGAGGGAAAGTCCCAGTGAAGCCAGGCTGACGGCGCAGCCAGATCTCCTCGTGCAGGCTGCCCTGCAAGAAAGCAGTGCTGAAGTCAAGAGAGTGAAGCTCGTAGTCGCGCTGAGCGGCTATGTGCAGCAGCACCCAAAGAGTAGTCATCTTCGGGGTGGGAGAGAAGGTCTGAAAGTAGTCAACTCCCTGCCGCTGACTGAAGCCACAAGCAATGTACCGCGCCTTGAAGACAGGTGGAGAGCCAGGCTGCCGCTTCACCCTGAAGATCCACATGCCACTGACGATGTTCGCCCCAGGAGGGGGAACCTCGTCAACGTAGGTGCCTGTGGACTTCCAGGAAGCCATCTCTGCATCCATAGCTGCCTGCCACTGAGAGGAGTAGGGACCCTCTACGGCCTCCGCGTAAGAACGCGGAGCCGGGATGTCTAGTGCATCCGGGTCTCCCTCAGGGGCAAGCAGTACAGACGCGAGATGAGGTGAAGCAGCCGCCAAACACTGGAACTCCTCCTGCCTGTCCTCAAGGACGTCCGTGCCAAGAGCAGACTCACCCCCGACGGACGGAGGACGGACAGACGCAGACTCTGTAACAAGACTAGCAGCGTAGTCTAGACGACAGCGAGCAGCAAAGTCGACAAGCTCAGCGATAAGAGCAGACGCAGCAGTGGACTCAAAAGAGGGGTCATTGACAACAGTAGCAAGAAGACGCGTGACAGTAGGACTGGCAGCACGAAGAGAGTCCGACTCCGGGTCGGAAAGCGCAGGAAGAGAGGACTCAGGAGGAGAAGGCAAAGGGGCACGCAGAGGAGCAGTGGACGAACGCAGAGACATCCGGTGCGTGCCAGGGACAGGAGGAGGACGCTGACGCGAACCGCGACCACTAGCGCGAGCAGCACGAACAGGCGACGCGGGATAAGACGCAGGCTCACGACGCTCAGCGAGACCTCCAGTAGGACCAGTGTAAGGAGAGGGAGCAGGAAGTGGGGAGGCCGGCTCTAATAGTGACGGCGATTGGACAGACGGCGGACACTCTACAGAAGGAGGAAGACCAAGAACCTGCTGCAGGAGCGGAACAAAGTACGGTCGAGGACGTGCGGGGACTCCAGGCACAGTAGGGACAGCACCAGCACCTTCAGCGGCAGCACCAGCGCCAACAGCACCTCCAGCGGCAGGACCTCCGGCCGCACCAGCAGCAGGACCACCGCCAGGACAGACAAGAGCAGTCTCAGAACTAACACCCTCAGCAGCTCCAGCTCCAGTAGGACTCGCAGGCTCAGCAGCTCCGGGACCGGTGGCACCCGCACCCTCAGCGGCCGAAGAAGCTCCCGCTCCAGCAGTATGCCTCCAGCGGCTTGCAAACCACTCGCGTAGCTCCTGTGGAGAGAGGGGCTCCCGCCGAGACGGAGCACCCGGAGAACCTCCAGGCCCAGCACCGTCAGACGCCACATTGGGAAGTCCAGCGACCGTAGGCTCCGCACCTCCTGACTCAGTAGCTCCAGATGCAGCACCTCCAGTCTCAACACCCTCTGGTGCAGCACCCCCAAACTCAGCAACCCCAGGCTCGTCACCCCCAGGCTCAGCACCCACGCGTACAGCACCCCCAGGCTCAGCACCCCTAGGCTCGTCACCCCCAGGCTCAGCACCCACACGCACAGCAGCCCCAGAGTCATCACCCCCAGGCTCAGCACCCGCACCAGGACCAGAGTCACCATCAACCTCGACCGGCTCGACGGCGTCTACCTGGGACACACCTGAAGGGGCAGGAACCTGAGGGTGGAGGGGGTCTACCGGGGGGAGACCTGTCACAAGGAAGTCCGGTGGCGGGGGGAGGGAAGGAGTGTGGTAGGGGAAGAGGCGGTAGAATGGGACTGACTCGTCGAACGTGACGTCCTGGGACGATAGAACACGACGAGAGGAGGGGTGGTAGAACTGCCACCCTGGAGCGTCAGGGGGGAAGCCAAGGAAGACACAGGGAGAAGCACGGGGGGATAGTTTGTCCGCAGACAAGTCGCGGACAAACGCCCGAGATCCCCAGACACGGAACGCAGACGCATCGCCGACCTTCCCAGTCCACAAGAGGGCCGGGGAGGTACGGACCTTCCCCAGCCGGGAAACCCCAGCGTGAAGGTTGATCTGATGTGCCCCGTACCTCACCGCAAACGGCCACAGAAAATGGGGGGCAGCCGCATGCATCATGGACGTACGGGCGACGTCCATGACCATGCCAATGCGGCGCTCAGCAATCCCATTTTGCTGTGGAGAGTCCGGAAGCGTAAAGGTGTTGCGGATGCCCTGTGCACGACAGTAGGCTCGCAGAAGGCCAGAGGAAAACTCTCCGCCTCGGTCAGAGTGCAGACGCAGAACAGGAAAGTCCGAGCCGAAGCTCCTCCTGAGCTGGAGACGAGCTGCGCGGATCCAGTCGATCAACACCTCAGTGACATCACCCTTGCTGCGCAAGGGGAAGACTATGGTGAAACGCGAGTAGTCGTCAACCACCCGCAGAAAGTAGTGCTCGTGACCCTGTCCACAGACGCGGGCCGAGCCCCACACGTCCATGCAAAGCGTCTGCAGAGGAGCCTCTGTCGAAGGAAACTGGGAGGAGTGGGGGGCAGCCCGGAGGCGCCCCTCGACACAGGGGACACAGGAAGGTCCTGGTCCCGAAGGAAGGGGAGGGAGAGACTGGGGAAGACCAGAGACAAGGACACGGGAAGCCCTGTCCCTGAGACGTGGCAAGGAGGGGTGGCCAAGACGGTGGTGCCACAGGAGAGTCTCGTGAGACAGGTGTCGACACGAGCAGGGGGCAGACTCAGGACCAGACCTGGACGCAGCAGGAACCACCTGACCTGACGCAGCTACCTGGCCAGACACAGGGACAGGAGGAGACTCAGTGGTCAGGGCGTAGAGGCTCCACCACGGCCGACGCGAGAACGTGGCCAGGTGCCGGCCTGTGCGTGCGTCCGTGCAGTGGGTCACCCGCTGACTCGCAGGAGTGAACTGGTGAACCCCCGCATCCTGCAGGTCCGCACCACTCACCAAGTTCGTCGAGAACGAGGGAAGGTACAGACCAGACAGGGTGCCCGAGGGGGCAGCCGGACACGGGAGGACAGTGGAAAAGTGAGAGAGGACAGGACCCCCAGAGTGGTCAGCCAGGGAGACCCCAACCGGCTGGCCAAGAGACGTGAGTGTGGTGCAGTCTCGAAAGAAGGAGCGAGAAGCCCCAGAGTCAAGTGTAAAGGTGAGGGAGGCCGAAGCCGACGCGGTACCTGAGAGCACAGCCTGACCAGTACCTGAGAGCGCAGCCTCACCAGCACGTGAGAGCGAAGCAGTGTCATTGGCACCTAGCGCCGCCGTACCAATGCCCGGGTCAGGCAGGAAACACCGGTAACAGTCACCCTCATCACTAATAGACACACCATACATGGCAGCAAGGATAGCATCAAAGTCTAGCTCAAAGATCGCTACACCAGCTCTAGAAAGGTCTCCCCAGCGGGGGATCTCAGAGGCGTCAGGGAACTGCTGACGCGAAGCGTCCGTCAGGCGGCCAAAGCAGCGCCGGGTGGCGTGGGCACCCCCACACTGCTCACCCGCGCGGTCGCCACTACGAAGAACGTAGGTGCACGGGTCAAAACCTCCACCTCGCTGACTCTGCGCGTACCACTCACGGAGCTGCTGAGGCAGGGGGATGTCCCGAGGACGCTGCTTCTGCTGCCGCGGACCACCACTAGAGCCGCTCCGCTGCGTGGCACCACCCCGACCAGCTCCACCTCCTCCGCCACCACCTCCTCCACCTCCGCCACCACCACCGGCGCCGCTCCCCCGGCCTCCGCCGCCACCGCCTCCGCCGCCGCTGCCGCCACCACCGCCACCACTCCCGCCACCACTCCCACCGCCACCCCCACTCCCTCCGCCGCCTCCACCTCCACCTCCACCGCCCCCGCCAGCTCCACCTGCGCCCTTAACCCCATTGCGCTTGGGAGGGCAGCGTCTCCCGCTAGGGGCAGACGCCGCGCCGACCGACTCAAGACCAAGCAGGTCGGCATCAGCAGTAGAGGCAACAGAGGGCAGCAGGGGGGAAGGAGAACACCCCTCAAAGATGGGGGTGCGCGGGTCTCCACGAGAGGCTCCTACAGCGACTATACTCTTCTCCGCCGCTAGGAGGGCCTTCTCGAGGAGGTCGACAGTGAGGGTGGTGGGACAGACTAAGAGGAAGTGGTCCCTGATGCGGAGATAACTACTACAACGGGAGCAAAGGGACTGGTTAGGCACGTGTGCTCGTGTGATCTCTGCGTTCGTTGGTCCTTAGACGTTTTCCTAGTGCTAACACTGCTTTCTAGTTCACGGGGCAATTTGGCAAGAGTTTCATTAAGAAAAGATCACAACAATTGTAAAATGAAGTTGGCAATGCAAGACTACATCAGAGCTAGCACTCAGGTTGGTCAACTGCCAGCACAGCATGGTCGACCGCGTTCCAACACGACTTGGTCGACCGCGCTCCAGCAGTGCAAAGTCGACAACTTGCCAACGCTGCAGGTCGACAGTGTGCCAGCAGTGCACCCGCTTTGCAGGTGCGTGCAGATGATTGGTATGCCAAGCCTCATCACCTGCACAGCACACACCACGTCAGCCTCGGGCTGACGGCTGCCTCTGATCTGCCACGACGACCTCGTGATACCACCACCAAGGTCGGTCTCGCCAACTTCGCCTGGGCGACCGTCGCACTCCTCCGCAGCGCTTCGTCACCCAGGTAACCTGGTCGACTGGGCAACCTCATCGACCAGCAACTCCCGTACGTGTCCGTCAACCTCCCAAGTCGACGACCACCTCGTTGTCGACCTCCCCGGGTCGACCATGCCCCTCGGTCGACGACCATGTCGCTCGACGCCCGACTGCTCGACGACCGACTGTTCGACGCCCGACTGTTCGACGACCGACTGCTCGACGACCGGCTGCTCGACGCCGGCCCCTCCTTCGTCGACCATCGGGTCTAGTCGACCACCCGCAGGTCGACCAGCACATCAGCCGACCACCGAAGTCGGCTTCCCAAGTTGACGTCACCAAGTTAACGTCCTCCGCAGGCCGACGCCTAAGTCGACCTCCCCGAAGACGGCGCCACCCTGAAGTCGGCGCCCGTGCAGTGATCCCCGTGCAGGTCGACCTCCTCGTCGACCAGCTCGCCCACTGCTGCAAGTCGGCTGCTCCCCTAACACCCGACCATGAAGTCGGCTCCGCCCAAGTGTGGACGGGGCCAACATAATTCCCGTTGACACTCCCCTGCCGCGTTCACGCTTGGTCCCCCCAAGTCCACTCGGCAGTACTCCTCAGAGAATAGCTCGTCGACGTGCACCTAACACACAGCACGTCGTCCACCGCACCAGCCATGCAAGAGGGCATGGCACCTACTGCTGCAAGTCGTTGTCGCCGTCGCCCACGTCGGCCAAGCGCACCTGGCCGATTGCGACGGAGCACCGGTTGAAGGCCGGGTAGTGCAGCGCCTTCGTCAGGAAGTCGGCCGGCTGCTCAGTGGTCGGGATGTACTTCAACGAGAACTTCCCGCGCTTCACCATGTGCTGCAGCCAGGCCTGTCGCCGCTCCATGTGCTTGAGGTTGCCCGTCAACCCCATGCCCTCGGCGACTGTGATAGCCGACTTGTTGTCCACCCGAAGGACGGTCGGCTTCCCGGCATCCAGCTGCCGGAACTCTGCAAGGAGGAAGCGAAGTCGGCGTCCTTCCTTGCCGGCTTCGGTGGCCGCCACGTACTCCGACTCAGTCGACGACACCGTCGCGCACTTGATGCGCTGGCTCGACCAGGAGACTGCGGCCCCTCCATAGATGAACACGTAGCCACTCGTGCTCGTCCTGTTCTGCTTGTCACCGGCGTCGTCGGCGTCCACATAGCCGACCAGCTCCAGCGACTCCAGTCCACCCCCGAACTCCAGGGCGGTGTCACGCGTATTGGCGAGGTAGGCGAGGCAGCGGTCGACCTCGCGCCAGTGCTGGTCACTCCTCACCGTGAGGCCGCTCCCCAGCTTGCTGCAGGCGAAGGCGATGTCCGGCCTCGTCGTCGTTGCCGCAAACTGCAGCGAGCCGACCTTCTGCCGGTACTCCTCCTCCTGTCGCTCTTGTGCCTCCTCGTCATCGAAAGTGAGCTCGGCGTAGGCATCGATCGAGACCGGCGTCTTCGGGGTGCGCCCGGTCTGCTTCTCGTCGATGAAGCGCCTACGCAACTTATCGGCGTAGCCCTGATGGTGTAGCCACAGCTTCCCCGCCGACCTGTCGCGGACGATCTCCAGCCCGAGGTACTTCTGCACCGGCGAGATCTCACGCAGTTCAAAGGCGGCTTCCAGCAGCTCCTTCAACTCCTTCAACATCGCGGCGCTAGTGCTGGCGGCGAGTAGATCGTCGATGTAGACCAGCACCCAGCAGGCCACTCCGTCCTCTCCGACCTTGCAGTAGAGAGCCTCGTCGACCTGGCTCTTCTTCCACCCAGCGCCGACCAGCACGTCGTTGAGCGCCAAGTACCACAGCAGCGGCGACTGCTTTAGCCCGTACAGGCTCTTCAGCAGCTTGCACACCCGGCCGGTCCCGTCATTGAAGTAGTCCGGCTGGGACATGTAGAGCACCCTGTCGAGCTTGCTCTGCAAGAAGGCATTCTTCATGTCGAGCTGCATCAGGTTGAGGTTGCGGACGGCGACGATGCTCAGGAAAATCCTAAGCATTACGTAGCTGCCCACCGGCGCGAACGTCTCGTCGTAGTCGGCGCCGTACACCTGCGTGAAGCCCTTCACCACCAGCCTCGCCTTCTCGCGCTCGACGGTGTCGTCGACGTGGTACTTCGTCGTCAGCACCCACCGGTTCTTCATGACGTTCACTCCCGGCGGACGTTCGACCAACTCCCACGTTCCCATGTTGAGGAGGCTGCGAATCTCTTCCTCCATGGCGGCCTTCACCGCCGGGCCCTTCCAACTCGCCAATGTTGGTGCAACCCTATGGTTTGCACTCGGCTTGTTGTCCGTGTGCGTGCATGTGTGTGTGTCTATGGAATGGTATGAGGGCATGGGATAATATATATTTAATGCTTATAATTGTGTGTGAATGTTGAGTCATGATGTCGAGTGTATGTGTCGAGTCAATAGCGAGTTATCGCTAGACGCGTGTTACGCGGTCGTTTGTGTCTCGCGCGCGGTTTCTATTTTGTCGTGCGCGGTTTCTCTTTTGTCCTGTGTCGAACGTTCGGTGTGTCGCAGGTGTGTGCAGCAGACCCATCAAGAACTCAAGGATGAGTTTGTGATGAAGAGGCGAGCCTTGGTGTCAATCCACAAGTGATTTCAAAGCTCGCCAAAAGGGTACACCTCAAGATATTGAAGATAGTTACATTACTTTGTGTAGTGTAACATTTCACTTGGTGTAGGCCCTAGTGAAGGGTAGTTTCGAGACCCTTCGTGGTTGGGGACAGTGTGGCACTGTTCCACATCACTGTACCTCGGCTCTTGGGGTTTGTAGGAGCTGGGAGTCATTCCCAACTCGTAACTCTTCCTAACTCTTCCTATCTTGTGTTCTAAGACCATAGTGGCTGCCATAGTGCCGTTCGTTCAAACCAACCCTGTATCGTCAATACTTGGTCAAGTCGTGCGATCTACATTGCCTATTGTAGGCGACAATAAGGCTCTCCAGATCCAAGTTGAATCAAGTCATTTGAAGCTGTGACCAAAACGCTATGAACGTTTGAAGCCGCTGTGCAGAAATCCGACTGTGCACTCTATCTTTCGTTTTAGGCACATTGGAGCCTACTGTGTTTATAACAAGTGGTATCAGAGCCCCTCGGAGCAGTTTCGACAATGGCTGGACCTGAGGAAAGGGGTGGCAGAGGTGCTGGTGGCAGAGGAGAAGCCCAAGCTCAAGGCCAACCCCGTGACCCATCCATGGCGCCCGTGCAACCAAGTGTTGGCCCATCTAGGGATGAGCCTAGAGTGTTTGGCCTTGACAAGTTCAATGGTGACAACTTTGCTGAGTGGTCCTTCAGAATGGAGAACATATTTGACCACTATGACCTGCTGGAGGTGATGGAAGGAACGGAGAAGCGTCCCGAGAACGACCCGGAGAAGAGCCCGTGGGTGCGGAAGAGCGCACAAGGCTACCTCCTACTTGGGCAAGCGTTGGGGAGCAGCCAAATCCGTCACATCAAGCCCTTCCAGCGTGAACCAGAGAAGGGACCAAAAGCATGGGCTGCTCTCAAGGGTGTACACGCTCCTGCAACAGCGGCGGTAGCTGTGGTGTTGGAACGGCAAATGGCGACGTTACGAATTGAAGAGGATGAAGCGGTTGAAGAAGGGGTGCAGAAATTCTTCGACTTGTTGACGCGGCTTGAGGGAGCTGATTTGAACTATAGTGAGCTCCAAAAGAAGACCAAGTTGCTGGCCCTACTCCCGGAGTCATGGTCCTCGCTCATCATCAACCTTAATCGTGACTTGCCCCGCCTCTCGCTTGAAGACGTGAAGCGAGCTATCCTTCAAAAGGATTTCCGCCGCCGTGAATTGGCAAGTGCGGATGGCGCTGGGGCAGCGAGCATCGGCCGTGGATATGGTCGAGGAAGAGGCAGAGGACGAGGGGGAGGAAAGTTTGGTGGCAGCAACTTCGGCGGAGGCCGTGGGAGTGGCGGTTACGGCAGCGACGAGAAGAACTACGGACGTGGTCGCGGCCGATCCGACGGCGAGTGTCACTATTGCCACAAGAGCGGACACATGTGGCGCGACTGCTACAAACTCCCTGATGGTTGGACCCCTGCTCAAGGCCAAGAGGGTAGAGGAGCAGGAGGAGGGAGAGGAAGAGGCCGTGGAGGCCGTGGCGGTCGCGGTGGCGGAGCTGCAAACATGAAGAGCGGAGACAACGACAAGGACCCGAGCGACGATCGATACCCGGGTCTATTCTACTTCGTGTCGACGCAAGTACCGGCTGGTCCAGAGAAGGATGAAGGCTTTGAGGAGCCAGCAGCTGTGGGGAAGGTGACCCTACACCCCCTGGACTATTGGGTGATTGATAGTGGCGCTTCCTATAGCATGACACCTCGCCCGGACTTGCTCACCGAACTCGAGCCGTCACCGGTGAAGCATGTCACATCGGCTTTGGGGCAGCGAGCAGAGGTGAAAGGCATGGGGAAGGCCATGTTCAAGGGTGCTGATGGGAAGATGGTGGGCCTCAAGAACGTGCTTTGGGTGCCCAGCCTTGCTGCAAACCTGATTTCCGTGCGGCGGTTGGCAAAGGCCGGCATGGACACTAACTCGAAGGGAGCCAAGACCTACACCGCAAGGCTTGACGATCGGATTCTTTGGGACCTTCATGAGGACAAAGATGTCTACAACGAGATGTGGCAGATCCCTGTGGTCCCAATGCCTAAGGAGAGGCAAGTGGCAGCAAGCGTCAGCACTAAAGGTGGAGCGGTTGGTAGCGGCGATTGCGCGGACGGTCGCGCTAAGGAGAAGGAGTCCAAGAAGTGCAATCTTGGAGGGACCAGCAAGTTCAGTGAACCTAAGGAGAGTGGTGCAGCAACCAAGGAGCAGCAAAAGGGTGAGGAGAACCCCGAGGCAACAGCGGAGGAGGACTACGGAGAGAGTATGTGGGGCGCTATTGCGAGCGCGGCATTCTCCAATCCAACTTCGGCTACGGGGGAGTGTGATTGGCTCACCTTGCATCGGCGCATGGGGCATGTGGCCCTGCCCATCTTGCAGCAGCTAGTGAAGAATGAGATGGTTGCTGGCATACGTGTGAAGGGGGAGCCCGATGAGGTACTTGGCTGCCCGACGTGCATGCAAGCCAAGTTCACCCGTTTCCCATTCTCTAGTTCGGAGGCAACGGCTAAGGCACCACTTGATGAGGTGGTGATGGACGTTGTGGGCCCCCTGAAGCTTGGAGCTGCTGGAGCTGAGTACTTCCTCACTATTGTTGACGTCTACACCCGTATGACTTGGGTGTACGTGCTGGCCAAGAAGAGCGACGTGGCTGAAACGTTGAAGTCGGATTGGTTCCCGATGGTGGAGCGGCAACAAGACCGTCTAGTCAAGTCAATCCGCACTGATCGAGGGGGAGAGTTCCTGAGCAAGGAGTTAGGGTTGTGGCTGAAGAAGAATGGTATTCGACACTCCCTCACCATGCCATACTCCCCTGCAATGAACAGCATCGCTGAGCGAGCGAACCGCACAATCACGGAGGCGGCACGCGGGTTGCTCATTGAAGCCGGGCTACCCGACTATTTCTGGCCTGATGCGGTGCGGAGCGCATGTGTGGCCAAGAACAGAGCCTTGACTCATGTGGGAGCAGACAAATGGGTGCCCTATGTGGAGTGGCTAGGAAGGAAGCCAAAGGTGGATATGCTTCGGGTGTTCGGGTGCATGTGGATGGCGCTTGTGCCTAAGCATCTTCGGCACAACAAGCTTGGTGCCAAGGCGGTGTGGGCCGTGCACTTGGGCATGGCTCAAAACAGCAAGGGATGGCTTCTTTGGGACCCATTCACCAAGAAGTTCTTGGTGAGCAGGGACTGCAAGTTCATGGAGAACTTCATGTACAAGGATTGGAAGGCGGAGAATGAGGCGAAGATAGGCGTGCGGTTTGGGGAGGTGAAGAGTTCCGGTTTGGAGCATGTGGAGCTGCCTTTGGAGCTGAGCAGCGGCAGCACAACCACGAGGCAATCCTCCCTTGTGAAAGGGGGAGAGGAGGCCACTGATGCAGAGGAAGAAGAGGAGGAGGTGCAGCAAGTGAGTGAGCGTGCACCGTCACTCCCTTCCCGTACCACGAGTGCTCCACGGAATCGAGCCACACCGCAGCAACGCCAAGGCCTTCAAGTCGCTGCAGCTGAGGAGGAAGGAAGGGGGAGGAGGAGAGTTCAACCCCCTAATAGGCTGACCTATGATGCACTTGGAAAGCAAGGCAAGACAGCCCTGGCCGGAGCGGCAATGATGGTCGGAGACGATGAGGAGAGTGACTACGAGGAGTGTGCCTTCGCGTTCTTCTCTCCGGTGGAGATGCCGGGAGAACCAGCAACTCTCAAGGAGGCTTTGGAGAGTAGTGATGCTGAGGAGTGGAAGAAGGCTTTGGAGAGTGAGCTGAAGAGCATCGAGGAGAATGACACGTTTGAATTGGTGGAGCTACCGGAGGGGCGTACGGCGATAACGTCCAAGTGGCTCTTCAAAATCAAGTCGGATGCCGACGGCAAGATCGAGCGTTACAAGTCTAGGCTTGTAGCCAAGGGGTACCAGCAGAAGGAGAAGGTGGACTTCAAGGAGCTGTTTGCCCCTGTGGTGAAGCCGACGACGCTGCGAACCCTATTCGCGGGAGCCGCCATCAAAGGATGGGTGGTGAAGCAAATGGACATTGTGACGGCATTCCTTAACGGCATCCTTGAGGAGGAGATTTTTATGGCACAGCCAGAGGGGTTTGATGATGGTAGTGGCAGAGTGTGGAAGCTGAAGAAGGCCCTCTATGGGCTGAAGCAGGCCCCTAGGCAATGGTACATGAAGCTGCGCGAAGTGTTGGAGGAGATCGGCTTCACTCCCTCAACGGCCGATCACTCCTTGTTCATGCTTGGCGAGGGGGAGCAGAGGAGCTTCATGGTGGTTTATGTGGATGACATTCTCATATTCTCACCCTCCTCTGACCTTGTGAAGGAGGTGATGCTGAAGCTGCATGACAAGTTCAAGTGCAAGTCCCTTGGTGACGTGAACTTCTACCTTGGGCTCCACATCGAACGAGACGTGGAGAAGCGGAGCATGCGAGTGCACCAACGGAAGTACCTGGAGGCGTTGGCTGCCAACTTCGGCCATAGTGAAGGTCATGTGGCTACTCCCTTTCCCTCTGGGTTCAAGTGTGTGAAGGGGCCAGAGGAGGAGAGCGTTGGAGAAGAGGAGAGGCGCCGATTTCACTCGTTGGTGGGCAGCCTCATGTATGCGGCGGTAAACACCCGACCGGACGTCGCGTTTGCTACCGGGCAGCTGGCTAGGGTTGTGCAATGCCCTAATGAGGAGCAGGTAGCAGCTGGAATGAGGGTGTCCAAGTATCTTGGCCAAACACCGACCGTTGGGCTGCAATACTCGGCGGCGGCACAAAGGCGCCAAAAGGGCGCGGATGGTGTTGAACCCGGGCGTTTGTTCCTCACCGCCTACTCGGATGCTTCATATGCATCAGAACCAGAGGACATGACAAGTGTGGGAGGCTTCATATGCTGTGTTGGTGGAGGCCCAACTGCTTGGGAGAGCAAGAAGCAGGTTGACCAAGCTTTGAGCTCGGTGGAGTCCGAATACATGGCACTCTTCCGTGCCGTACGGGAGATTGTGTGGCAGCGGCGTTTGTTGGCTGAATTGGGGGAGGAGCAGCAAGGACCTACCCCACTCTACTGTGACAGCCAGGGTGCCATTGCTCTTGCTAAGAACCCTGTGTTGCATGGACTCACGAAGCACATGAGGGTGAAGTGGCATTGGACGAGGAGCATGGTAACCGCGGGTGAAGTTGAGTTGCGCTACGTGAAGACCACGGGGCAGCCGTCTGACATGATGACCAAGAGGCTGGTGGAGCAGCAGCATTGGAAGTGTTGCAAGCTGGCTGGGATGGCTCTGAACTGACAGAGCAACACATCCTAAGGCCAACAATCCGAGGGGGAGTTTGTTGGTGCAACCCTATGGTTTGCACTCGGCTTGTTGTCCGTGTGCGTGCATGTGTGTGTGTCTATGGAATGGTATGAGGGCATGGGATAATATATATTTAATGCTTATAATTGTGTGTGAATGTTGAGTCATGATGTCGAGTGTATGTGTCGAGTCAATAGCGAGTTATCGCTAGACGCGTGTTACGCGGTCGTTTGTGTCTCGCGCGCGGTTTCTATTTTGTCGTGCGCGGTTTCTCTTTTGTCCTGTGTCGAACGTTCGGTGTGTCGCAGGTGTGTGCAGCAGACCCATCAAGAACTCAAGGATGAGTTTGTGATGAAGAGCCGAGCCTTGGTGTCAATCCACAAGTGATTTCAAAGCTCGCCAAAAGGGTACACCTCAAGATATTGAAGATAGTTACATTACTTTGTGTAGTGTAACATTTCACTTGGTGTAGGCCCTAGTGAAGGGTAGTTTCGAGACCCTTCGTGGTTGGGGACAGTGTGGCACTGTTCCACATCACTGTACCTCGGCTCTTGGGGTTTGTAGGAGCTGGGATCATTCCCAACTCGTAACTCTTCCTAACTCTTCCTATCTTGTGTTCTAAGACCATAGTGGCTGCCATAGTGCCGTTCGTTCAAACCAACCCTGTGTCGTCAATACTTGGTCAAATCGTGCGATCTAAATTGCCTATTGTAGGCGACAATAAGGCTCTCCAGATCCAAGTTGAATCAAGTCATTTGAAGCTGTGACCAAAACGCTATGAACGTTTGAAGCCGCTGTGCAGAAATCCGACTGTGCACTCTATCTTTCGTTTTAGGCACATTGGAGCCTACTGTGTTTATAACAGCCAACGCCTCCTTCACCGTCATCGTCGGGATGTCCCAACGGTGCTCGGGGTCAGCTAACATGTCGGGGTCGAGCTCTGGAAACTCCGCATCCTCCTCGGCGTCATCATACGCCAGGTCGTCATCGTCCACGTCGTACACCGTGGTGAAGGCAGCCGGGACGAAGAAGTCAGGCGGCCTCCGAAGTCGGCCTGAACGCCGTGGTCCCGGCTTGACCTCCTCGGCGTCCCCTCCATCGTTGCCGCTGCTCTCGACGTCCTGCTGTTCCTCAGCCGGCGTCCCAGCCGACTTCTCCCCTATGGTCGGCTCCCCTGCCGACTGCCCGGTCGCCGACTGCTCCTTGGTCGGCGTCACTGCTGCCTGCTCCTTTGTCGGCCGCTGGTCCTCGACCTGCTTCTCGACCTGCTCCTCCCCTGTGGTCATCGACTGCAAGCCCACGTCGCCCTGCCGCTCGTCGCGTCGGCCACCGGCGATGCACTTGGCCGAAGGCGGCGTCGCACGACTCCCCTCATCGCCGGAGGCCGACACCGAGGTCAGCTGACGCAGATCGACCAAGAGGGGAGGGGCGGGGTTCGCAGGAGGAGGAGCAGGTGGGCGGACGTCCTCGACGTCCTGGGCAGGAAGCTCACCGATCTCGGCAAGCAGCGGCAGCGTCGCCGACGAGGTGTCAGATGGCGGAGTGAGCGACGAGCAGCCGGACACCGACCCGTACGCCGTTTTCCACTCGGCCAGCGACATCTCTTCGTAGAACACCACGTCCGACGTGGTGACCATCCGGTCGGTGTCGACGTCGAGGAGCTCCCAGCCCTTGCTCGGTGTCGACACTCCAAGGTGCAGACCCCACTTTGCCTTCGGCTGCAACTTCCCACCACGCTGCTGCTCAGGGACTAAGAACTGCGCCATGCAGCCCCACACCCGCGCGAGCGACAAGTCGGGCTTCTTCCCGGTCAGCAGTTGGTACGGCGTCGTCCCCGGCGACAGCGTCGACCTCTCGAGGCAGTTGCGGACCCAGACGGCCTGCCGGAGAGCGAGGTGCCACCAGTGGTGCTGCACGCCCATGTGCAGCAGCATCGTCCGCACCGACTCCACCACCGTCCTCATCTCCCGCTCCGCCATGCCGTTCTGCTGCGGGGTGTATGGGCAGGTCAGGTCGTGGACGATCCCTTTGTTGTTCATGAAGTCGATGAACTGCTTCCCGAGGAACTCCCCTCCCCGGTCAGAGCGCAGCATCAACACCGACTTCTTCATCTGCTGCTCAGCCACCGCCAGCCACTGCACAAACACCGGCAACGCGTCCGACTTCTTGGTGATCGGCTTCACCCACACGTAGCGGGTCTTGCGATCCTTCAGCAACAAGAAGTACAGGCTGCCATCCTTGGCAGCCATGCGGAACGGCCCGCACAGGTCGATGTGTACGACTGCCAGCACATCCTCGGCGTCGGAGCCTTGGTCGGGGAAGGTGTGCCGCGCCAGCTTCCCGCCGACGCACGAGACACACGGAGAGTCGGCGCCCATCGCCGACTTGAGGTCCAGCCCAGTGGCGACCTCGTTCTTCGCTGAGCTCCGTATGGTGTCCATGCCGACATGTGCAAGCCTCGCATGCATTCGGTCCGGCGTCAACTTCGGCTTCGAGACGATCGCCCGCAGGGCCACAACCTCCGACGTGGTCGACGTCGACCTCGTTGGGCAGGGACGCAGGTCTGTGCACAGGACACGCCCGGAGTACGTCGCCCGTCCGAGCACCTCTCCCGTTGCCGAGACGAGCAGCATCCCGTCGCCGTCTTCTTGCAGCTTCACACCGTGCTCCACCAGCTGGCCGGACAACAGCAAGTTCGCCCGCACACCCGGGACGTACAGCACGTCGGGGATGAGCACCTGCTTCTTGGCCTCCCCTTGCAGAGCGACGGTGCCGCGGCCCTGGACATCCTGCAGCGCCCCATTGAAGCCGCGCACGTGCTTGATGAAGCTGCTTGGCTGCAGGTCGACGAAGGCTTCCTTCGTCCCCATCAGATGGTGGAAGCAACCGCTGTCGTGCAGGACCACCTCCGGGTTCGCCTGCACAGCTGCCGCCACCGCCTGGAAGTCCTCTCCGGCCTCCGGTGCCAGAGAGACGGTCGGCTCCACGACGCCGACCAGCGAGCACGACGCCGTCTTGTCGTCCCGCGCCTTGCCGCCAGCAGGGGAGTCAGCGTCCTTCGCCGAAGTTGACGTCTTGGTCGACAGCTTCTCCTTGCGCGGCCGGTTTCCGCCTCGACGAGGACGACGACTGCTTGACCTCCCGCGGCCACCCTTGTCGTCGTCGTCGGAGTCACTGCGGTCGGGGCACTCGAAGGAGAGGTGGTCAGGGTCGCCGCACAGCCAGCACTCCCGTCGTCGACCTCCTCCTCCTCGACCGCTGTTCTTGGTCGATTTCTTCTTGTCGACCTCCTTGGATGACTTCCAGCCACCGATCCCACCGCCACCAGACTGTCCGCGCTCTCCTGGTCGGCCTCCTTGCTTCGCCGGAGCGACGAAGTTGGCCTGCGCCAAGAGTTCCTGTGATCGCTCAGCCTCTTGCATCGCCTCGTCCTGCAGGATGTACAAGGTCAAGTTGTCCTTGTTGAGCGTCGCCCTCGTGCTCGGCGCCATGGACAGCCGCTTCAAGAGATTGTAGCTGCTCGAGAGTCCCTGCATGACATGGGTGATGTACGACGCCGTGGAGTACTGCGCGCCGGCCATCCTGATGGTGGCGAGAATTCGCCGGGCCCGGTTGCAGTAGTCGGTCGCTGTCTCATCGTCACCCATACGCAGGTGCGTCAGCTGTCCCTCCAGCTGGGCGATGAACAGGTCGTCGGTGACCTGGTACGTCGACTCGATGAAGTGCCACGCCCGGTGGCCGGCGTCGATGTACTCTCGGCACCACTTCAAGGCAATCTGCACCCCTGGCGAGCAGCACCGCGAGATGACCGTGAAGGTCAGCAGCTGCACGGCGCGAAACTCCGCCCGCAAGTCGGGGTGGTGCTCCCCAGGCGTCGCCACGGTCCCTCGGGCGAAGCCGATCAGCCCAGCCATCTCCAGCTGGGGCTCGATAGCTTCTTTCCAGGTGAGAATGTCGGGTCGACCGACCAGTGGGGGGGTGACCGAGATCCTGTCCGGCGTGAACTTGAAGTAGCCGTAGCTCGGCGCAATTCCACCTGCTGTCACCTGGGACGCCGACATCGGCGACAGCCCACTCCATCGACCTCCAACGTCACCCTGCGAAGAGCCTGCAGCCGCCGTCGACTGCATTCCTCGCGCCTGAATGCCGCCGACTTCACCGGCGTGTATCACACCTCTCTGCCTCGACGTGCCTCCAGCACTACTGCCGACTTGACCACCACCGGCGTTGACGCCCACGTCGATGCCGCCTTGGTTGTTCACCGGACGAGGAGAGGTAGGTCGAGACGGGTGCTCCATCGCCCACGTGGAGCGGAGTCCAGCCTCGACGACCACCCAGGGCAAGTCGCCATACTCATTGGCCTCATGCTTCCTCCTCGCGTTCTCCAACCGTGCCTCTAGGGTGTCCACCACCCCCGCGTCACCTACGGCTCCTACCATAGTGACTACCGCACAGTTGCCGGCCTGGAACTACGAAATAGGTAAGTGGTGTCTACGTCGATCTGACTGAAAGGTAAGTCGTGTGCCGTCCACGCTCACCGCACCATGCGGAGATAACTACTACAACGGGAGCTAGACTACTGGTTAGGCACGTGTGCTCGTGTGATCTCTGCGTTCATTGGTCCTTAGACGTTTTCCTAGTGCTAACACTGCTTGCTAGTTCATGGGGCAATTTGGCAAGAGTTTCATTAAGAAAAGATCACAACAATTGTACAATGAAGTTGGCAATGCAAGACTACATCAGAGCTAGCACTCAGGTTGGTCAACTGCCAGCACAGCATGGTCGACCGCGTTCCAACACGACTTGGTCGTCCGCGCTCCAGCAGTGCAAAGTCGACAACTTGCCAACGCTGCAGGTCGACAGTGTGCCAGCAGTGCACCCGCTTTGCAGGTGCGTGCAGATGATTGGTATGCCAAGCCTCATCACCTGCACAGCACACACCACGTCAGCCTCGGGCTGACGGCTGCCTCTGATCTGCCACGACGACCTCGTGATACCACCACCAAGGTCGGTCTCGCCAACTTCGCCTGGGCGACCGTCGCACTCCTCCGCAGCGCTTCGTCACCCAGGTAACCTGGTTGACTGGGCAACCTCATCGACCAGCAACTCCCGTACGTGTCCGTCGACCTCCCAAGTCGACGACCACCTCGTTGTCGACCTCCCCGGGTCGACCATGCCCCTCGGTCGACGACCATGTCGCTCGACGCCCGACTGCTCGACGACCGACTGTTCGACGCCCGACTGTTCGACGACCGACTGCTCGACGACCGACTGCTTGACGCCGGCCCCTCCTTCGTCGACCATCGGGTCTAGTCGACCACCCGCAGGTCGACCAGCACATCAGCCGACCACCGAAGTCGGCTTCCCAAGTTGACGTCACCAAGTTAACGTCCTCCGCAGGCCGACGCCTAAGTCGACCTCCCCGAAGACGGCGCCACCCTGAAGTCGGCGCCCGTGCAGTGATCCCCGTGCACGTCGACCTCCTCGTCGACCAGCTCGCCCACTGCTGCAGGTCGGCTGCTCCCCTAACACCCGACCACGAAGTCGGCTCCGCCCAAGTGTGGACGGGGCCAACACAACTCCCGTTGACACCTGACTACGCGAAGGGAGTCAGGGAGAGGAGTGACTATGTAGTAGAGAGCGATGTACATGGGGGGGGGGTTCTTGGCGCAGAACTCAGCAGGAAGGGTGGCGCGGTAGCGAGTGTCACTAGTGCGGAGGTGCGTAATGAGGTCAGCGACAGTGGGAAAGGCAGTGAGGTAAGGAAAGAGGTACGGTAGCATGAGACGGCTCAGTGCAGCAGTGGCAGGGGAAGAGTAGCGCGCAACTACAGCGTCGTACAAGGTCTGAGCACTCTTATACTGACTAAAGTGCGCGCGCTCAGTGGTGGGCAAGTGGGGACGCACAGCAAGACGCGCAGCAGCATCGCGGGTGGCCCACTGAGAGCAAACAGTGGGGTCAGCATCAGCAGCAGGGGCATGGGAGGCGCCAGAGGTAAGGTCAAAGAGTGAAAGGCCGTCAGCTCTGTCGCACTGTAAGAACAGTTGCAGGTCGTCGACCCAGACCTCAAAGTCAATGGCTCGACCCTCAGCGTCAAAAGCGAGGACACTGGGGGTAGCCATGACGACGACAGTGAAGCAGTGCAAGCAGTTGGGGAAGGGCACGCAGTGACAGCAGTATGGTGCTCACCGTGCAGGGCAGGTCGGGCGGCTCGGCAGGAAGGTTGCCCGGCGACGCGGCTGCGAGGCTGCTGGGCGGCTCAGCTCCCGGGGGGCTCGGCTGCGGCTGGGCGGCTCGGCTGCTGCTGGGCGGCTCGGCGGCTCCTGGGCGGCTCGGCGGCTCCTGGGCTGCTCGGCTCCCGGGCGGCTCGGCTGCAGCTGGGCGGCTCGGCGGCTGCTGGGCGGCTCGGGTGCTGCTGGGCGGCTCGGCTGCTGCTGGGCTGCGTAGGTAGGGCGGCCGGGCCGCGAAGGTAGGGCAGCGGGCGGGTCGCAGGTAGGGCGGTGATTGGGCCGCGAAGGAAAGAGCGGCGGGTGGCCGCGAAGGTAGGGCGGCGGGTGGGCCGCAAAGGTAGGGCGGCGGGTTGGGCCGCGAAGGTAGGGCGGCGGGTGGCCGCGAAGGTAGGGCGGCGGGTTGGGCCGCAAAGGTAGGGCGGCGGGTGGCCGCGAAGGTAGGGCGGCGGGTGGGCCGCAAAGGTAGGGCGGCGGGTTGGGCCGCGAAGGTAGGGCGGCGGGTGGCCGCGAAGGTAGGGCGGCGGGTGGGCCGCAGGTAGGGCGGCGGGTGGCCGCGAAGGTAGGGCGGCAGGTGGGCCGCGAAGGTAGGGCGGCGGGTGGCCGCGAAGGTAGGGCGGCGGGTGGCCGCGAAGGTAGGGCGGCGGGTGGCTGCGACGGTAGGGCGGCGGGTGGCCGCGAAGGTAGGGCGGCGGGTGGCCGTGAAGGTAGGGCGGCGGACGGCCGCAAGTGGGGCGGCGGGTGGGCCGCAGGTAGGGCGGCGGGACGGCCGCAGGTAGGGCGGCGGGACGGCCGCAGGTAGGGCGGCGTCGGGGCCGAGATGAGGAAGCGGCGGGGCCGCGAAGGTAGGGCGGCGGGTGGCCGCGACTCGGGGGCGGCGGGGCCGCAACTGAAGGGCGGCGGGGCCGAGAGAGGGCGGCGGGGCCGCAAGGGGAAGGGCGACACGGAGGGTCGCTAACAATAATGCGCGCCTCGGGGCGCGCTTCGGTGGGCCCTAGAGAACAGTCCCTAGGATGGGACCTGCTCTGATTCTATGTGAAAGTAGGAACGTGAATGAATGAACTATGAAATGTGTGAGTACAAGTACCAACCCTTATTGGGTTGTACCCCCTATGGGATACCCCACTATAGCCTACACAAAAGTATAAGCTATAAGTTCTGACACCGTCGCCACCCTTCCACGGCCTCGCCGCGCGCCCTTACAGCGGCCCCGTCGCCCGCCCTTCCGCGGCCCCGACAGCGCCCTTCAGCGGCCCCGTCGCCGCCCTTGTCAGCGGCCCTGTCGCTGCCCTCTCAGCGGCCCCGTCGCCGCCCGCCCTTCCAGCGGCCCGTCGCCGCCCTTTCAGCGGCGCCGTCGCAGCCCTTCCACGGCCTCGTCGCCGCTCAACCGCCCACCGCCTGAGCCGCCGAGCAGCCGAGCCGCCGAGCCGCCCGACTACCGAGCCGCCCAGCAGCCGAGCCGCCGATCAGCCGAGCCGCCCAGTAGCCGAGCCGCCCGACCGCCGAGCTGCCCTGCAGCCGAGCCGCCGAGCAGCCGAGCCGCCCGACCGCCGAGCACTGAGCCGCCCGACCGCCCTACTTGCCTGGTAAGAGAAGAGTCTCTGCCACTGCACTGCCTTGCCCCACTGTGCTCACTGCCTGTCTATTGCTGTTATGGCCTCCCCTAGCGTTCTCACCTTTGACGCTGAGGGTCGGGCAGTTGACTTCGAGGTCTGGGTAGATGATCTGCAGCTTTTCCTACAGTGCGATAGGGCGGACGGCCTCTCCCTCTTTGACATCACTTCGGGTGACTCTCCTGCCCCTGCTGCTGATGCTGACGCCACTCTTCGCTCACAGAGGGCCACGCACGATGCTGCTGCTCGCCTTGCTGTGCGTCGACACTTACCGACCACTGAGCGTGCACACTTTAGCCAGTACAAGAGTGCTCACACCTTGTACGATGCTGTAGTTCCCCACTACTCTTCCCCTGCCACTGCTGCACTGAGCCGCCTCATGCTACCGTACCTCTTCCCTGGCCTTGCTACCTTTCCCACAGTCGCTGACCTCATTACGCACCTCCGCAGTAGTGACACTTGCTACCGCGCTGAGCTTCGTGCTGAGTTCTGCGCCAAGAACCCCCCCCCCCCCCCCATGTACATCACCCTCTACTACATAGTCACCCGGCTCCCTGACTCTCTTCGCGTAGTCAGGGACCACTTCCTCTCAGTTTGCCCCACCACTCTCACCGTTGACCTCCTCGGGAAGGCCCTTTTAGCAATAGAGAAGAGCATAGTCGCTGTAGGAGCCTCTCGTGGTGACCCTCGCACCCCCATCTTTGAGGGGTGTTCTCCCTCCCCCCTCTTGCCCTCTGTTGCCTCTTCTGCTGCGGCTGACCTCGTTGGTTTCGAGTCGATTGGCGCTGCATCTGCCCCGAGCGGGAGACGCCGCACGGACAAGGGCAAGGGGGGCAAGGGCGGTAGAGGGGCTGGCGGGAGCGGTGGAGGTGATGGTGGAGGCATTGGAGGGAGTGGGGGTGGTGGTGGGAGTGGTGCCGGGGGTGGCGGCGGCGGCGGCAGCAGTGGAGGAGGCGGAGGCGGTGGAGGTGGCGGAGGGAGCGGAGGCAGTGGAGGTGGCGGAGGAGGCGAAGGTGGAGGAGGCGGCGGCGGCAGCGGCGGCGGCGGTGGTGGAGCGGGTCGCGACTCTGCATAGAGGAGTGGCTCAGGTGGTGGTCCGCGCCAGCAGCAGCAGAGTGGTGTGACCCTGTCCCCTCAGCAGCTTCGTGAGTGGTACACTTCGCGTCAGTGCGGTGGGGGCTTTGGTCCCTGTGCTTACGTCCTCCGTACGGGCGACCACGCTGGTGAGCAGTGCGGCGGCCCGCACTCCACCCAGCGCTGCTTTGGTCGTCTGACGGACGCGTGGCGTCGCCAGTTCCCTGAGGCGTCACAGATCCCTCGCTGGGGAGATCTGTCTAAGGCCGGGGTTGCTATCTTTGATCTTGATTTTGATGCTACTCTTGCTGCCATGTATACTGTTGATACTAGTGTTGCAGGTAGCTGTTACTTGTGTATACGGCCTGACCCAGGCATTGAGGCTACTGCTCTAGGTGCTGGTGAGGCTGCTTCTCTAGGTGCTAGTGCGTCTGCTTCCCCAGGTGCCAGTGCGTCTGCTGCCCCTGGTGCTAGTGAGTCTACTCTCTCAGGTACTGCGTTGGCTCAGGCCTTCCACACCTTCACCCTTGACTCGGGTGCGTCCCGCTCCTTCTTTCGAGACCGCACCACTCTTACGCCGCTCAGTCGACCGGTTGAAGTCTCCCTCGCAGACCCCTCTGGGGGTCCTGTCCGTGCTAGCTTCTCCACAGTCCTACCGTGCCCGGCAGCCCCCTCTGGCACCCTGTCTGGTCTCTACCTCCCCTCGTTCTCTACAAACTTGGTGAGTGGAGCGGACCTACAGGACAGGGGGGTTGACCAGTTCACTCCTGCAAGTCAGCGAGTGACCCACTGCACGTGTGCTCGGATAGGCCTACACTTGGCCACGTTCACCCGTCGGCCAGGGTCGAGCCTGTACACCCTTACTTCTGAGTCTCCTCCTGCTGCTGATTCTGCCCAGGTAGGTGCGTTGAGTCAGGTGTTTGCTGCAGCGTCCAGGTCTGGTCCTGAGTCTGCTCCCTGCTCGTGTCGTCTGCTATCCCACCAAACTCTCCTTTGGCACCACCGCCTTGGTCACCCCTCCCTCCCTCGTCTCCGAGGCATGGCCTCCCGTGTCCATGTCTCTGGTCTCCCTTGGTCTCTCCCTCCCCTTCCCCCGGGGCCTGGCCCTACGTGTGTCCCCTGTGTCGAGGGGCGATAGCGCGCCGCCCCTCACTCCTCCGAGTTTCCTCTGACAAAGGCTCCACTGCAGACTCTCCACATGGACGTGTAGGGCCCAGCCCGCGTCAGTGGGTAGGGGCGCAAGCGGTACTTCCGATTGGTGGTTGACGACTTCTCGCGTTACACCACAGTCTTCCCCTTGCGCAGCAAGGGTGACGTCACTGAGGTGTGAGAAAGTTAGAATGAGAATGAAATGACTAAGTGAAAGTTGGGTACAAATACAAACCCTAGAAAAGCTGTACCCCATATGTGCTACCCCACTATAGCCTACAATAGCTATGTCATATAGATCTGACACACCCCCTAGGCAAAGTGGGGGAGTACAAGGGGTCACAAGAATAGTCAAGGAAAGCAAAGCAAAACAAGCTCATGGTGGATCACAAAGTCACCACACAGTCCGAGCACAAGTTCAAGGCCAGAAGGCCAGTTCACATGCACGAGCACGTATATATATATGAGGCTAAACAAGCAAGAGCAGGAGTATATATATACCGTTGTAATAACTGAACAGGAATGAATGAACTAACAGTGAAATGAGTACAAGTACCTAACCCTAGAATTGTGTACCCCCTATAGGCTAACCCAATGTAGCCTAAACAACCACAATATATATATAATGTTTGACACACCCCTAAAGGCGAAGTGGGGGAAAACTAGGGGTCACAAGACCAGTCAAGGCGAAGCAAGTCAAAACAAGCTCAGGGTGGATCTCAAGGATACCACACAAATTCCGAGCACAAGCAAGTGCTCACAAGACCAGTTCACATGCAGGTTTATAATAGAGCAAAAGGTATAAGGATCACAAGCTAGCAAGAGTAAACATGCAGGTATATATATATAGAGATCACAGTACAAACAGACTCAAGAAGTAAGCAAGTGAGGTCCAGTAGGCATAAGGCCTAGAAGAGTGCAAAAGCGCTGATGGTCACAATGCTGAAGCGCCTTGGTGAACACATCAGCAGTGTTGGCCTTAGAGGCCACGTAACTTTGGCGAAGCTAACCACGCTGCTGCAGTTCTCGAGAAAGGAAGCAACGCAGAGCAATGTGCTTCGTTCTGTGCTCCAGTCTGTGCTCCTCACACAAGGCAATGGCTGCCTTGTTGTCGACGTACAGCACTGGAGGACAACGAGGCTGCTCTCCAAGGTCGGTCAGCAAGTAGGTGAGCCAGCGTAGCTCCTGGGCCGCCGTGGCTGTGGCGTAGATCTCAGCCTCACAACTGGAGCTGAGAACAGAAGAAGAGCGAGTAGAACGCCAAGAAATGAACAAGAGCCAAGATTGAAGGAGTAGCCTTGAGACGACCGCTGAGTAGCCTTGTCGTCTGCTCAAGAAGCGTCTGAGTGCCTAGTGAGAACAACTAGGACTCGCCCTCCAAGCACTAGCCCCATGCCCAACGTATTGCACAAGTAGCGCAATACCCTCTTAGCTGCATCCATGTGCTCCTTCTGGTGACGGCCGGGAGCGACATAGCGTGCAAGAATGCTGAGAGGGTATGCAAGGTCAGGTCGAGTGCAGGTCATCAGGTATATGAGGCAACCCACAAGCTCTGGATACGAGCCACTCGACTCTACGGACTCATCCGAAGGCAGAGCTGAGAGCGAGTGACTGGTAGGCAGAGGAGTGGGCTGAGGCGAGGAGTACGTGAAGCGGAAGCGCTGAAGGACCTGCTGCACCATGTGTGACTGAGTCAAGGTGATGGTGCGGCGTGCTCTGTCCCGGGTGATCCACAAGCCAAGATAGCTCGTGAGTTCACCCAAGTCTGTGCATGTGTGTCTCTTCTACAGTTCCGACTTCACGTGGGCGAGTGCCACAGTGTAAGCAGTAGCAAAGGCCAAGTCGTCGACGTACACAAGGACGTAGAACGGCGGCAATAAGGTGTCGGTGCGTAGAAACAGCGACGGGTCAGCAGTAGAAGGCGCGAACCAAAGAGCCGCAAGCGTAATCCTCAGTGTGTCGTGCCACTCACGAGGGGCCTGGCAGAGACCGTAAACTGGCCGTCGGAGGCTCCACTGGGTACCAAGAGGGAACGACCCAGTGAAGCCAGGTGGACGACGCAGCCAGATCTCCTCGTGCAGGCTGCCCTGTAGGAAAGCAGTGCTGAAGTCAAGCGAGTGAAGCTCGTAGTCACGCTGAGCGGCGACGTGCAGCAGAACCCGAAGAGTGGTCATCTTTGGGGTCGGTGAGAAGGTCTGGAAGAAGTCAACTCCCTCTCGCTGACTGAAGCCTCGTGCAACGTAACGCGCCTTGAAGACTGGCGGAGAGCCCGGCGGCCGCTTCACACTGAAAATCCACATGCCACTGACGATGTTCGCCCCAGGTGGGGGAACCTCGTCGACCTAGGTGCCTGTGGACTTCCAGGAAGCCATCTCTGTGTCCATGGCCGACTGCCAGTGAGAGGAGTAGGGACCAGCCATCGCCTCTGCGTAAGAGCGTGGGGTCGGGATGTCTGGTGCATCCGGGTCTCCCTCAGGGGCAAGTAGAACAAACGCGAGATGAGGTGAAGCAGCAGCGAGACACTGGAACTCCTCCTGCCTGTCCTCAAGGACGTCAGTGCCAAGAGCACACTCACCCCCGACGGATGGAGGACAGACAGACTCAGACTCAGCAACTAAGGCAGACGCAGCAGCAGACTCAAAGGAAGGGTCAGTGACAACAGTAGCCAGGAGACGCGTGACAGTAGGACTCGCAGCACGAAGAGAGTCTGACGCAGGGTCAGCAAGAGCAGAAAGAGAGGAAGCAGGAGGAGACGGCAATGGGACACGCTGCGGAGCTGTGGACGGACGAAGCGCCATCCGGTGAGTGCCTGGGACAGTAAGAAGACGGTGACGCTGGACACGACTACTAGAGAGAGCAGTGCAGACAGCCGACTCAGGACGAGACTCAGGCGACGCAAGTCGAGAGTGAGGCTTACGACGCTCAGTAAGACCTCCTGTTGGACCAGTGTAAGGAGCAGGACCGGGGAGAGAGGACACAGACGGCAACTGCGACTGCAGCTGGACAGATGGAGGACACGCTATGGAGGGAGGAGGACAAGGAGGAGGGAGCTGACCAAGAACCTGCTGAAGGAGTAGAACGAAGTACGGCCGTGACCGTGCAGCGACACTAGAGCGAGTAGGGACACCTCCACTAGGGTCCGCAGCACCAGCAACAGCTCGAACACCTGGGTCCTCAGCACCAGCAACAGCTCCAACACCCGGATCTGCAGCACCAGCAGTAGCTCCAACACCTGGGTCCGCAACATTAGCAGCAGCTCCAACGCCCGGGTCCTCACCACCAGCAGCAGCTCCAACACCCAGGTCCTCAGCACCAGGAGCAGCTCCAACGCCCGGGTCTGCAGCACCAGCAGCAGCTCCAACACTTGGGTCCTCAGCACCAGGAGCAGCTCCCACGACAGCGGGGTCGGCAACACGAGGCACGTCACTCCAAAGAGTGCAGCGCCGCTCGTACCACTCACGGATCTGCTCACGGGAGGGGAGCTCTCGAACGGGAGGAGAAGCATTAGCACCAGTCCCAGCAGCACGTCCGGCTCGAGCAGCACCTCTCCTGAGGCTGAAGTACTGCAAGTACCACTCACCCAGCTGCTCCGAGGAGAGGGCTCCTCCAGGTGTAGGACTCCCAGGCCCAGTACCTCCAGACCGAGAACCCCCAGACTCTGGACTCTGCGGCTCACCACCCCAAAGCTCAGTACCCCCAAGCTCAGCACCCCTAGGCTCCACACCCCCAAGCTCAGCACCCCCAGGCCCCACACCCCCAGGCTCCACACCCCCAGTCTCCACACCCCCAGGCTCCACACCCCCAGGCTCAGCACCCGCACACTGCACACCCCCAGGCTCAGCACCCCCAGGCTCAGTACCCCCAGCAGGACGAGAGTCGACAGCTACCTCAACAGGCTCAACCGGGTCTACCTGAGACACACCTGAGGGGGCGGCACCCTGAGGGGTGAGGGGGTCTGCAACAGCAGCACCTGGCGCAAGGAAGAGAGGCGGGGGGGGGGGAGCGGAGCAGTGCGGTAGGGGAAGAGGCGGTAGTAGGGGACGGACTCGTCAAAAGTGACGTCCTGAGACGGCAAGACTCGGCGCGAGGTGGCATGGTAAAACTGCCAACCAGACGCGTCCGGGACAAAGCCGAGGAAGACGCAGGGAACAGCACGGGAGGAGAGCTTGTCCGCAGACGTATCGCGGACAAAAGCTCGAGATCCCCTGACCCAGAAACGCGACGCATCGCCAACCTCCCCCGTCCACAGCAGCGTGGGCGAGGTCTCCGGCAAGGAGACACGGGGCCAGAGGTTGAGCTGATGCGCAGCGTACCGTACCGCAAACGGCCACAGAAAGTGGGGGGCAGCCGCATGGATCAAGGAGGTACGGGCGACCTCCATGACCAGGCCAATGCGGCGCTCCGCAACCCCATTCTGCTGTGGAGAGGCCGGAAGCGTGAACGACTGCTCAATGCCGTGCTCAGCACAGTAGGCTGCCAAGAGGTCGGAGGAGAACTCACCACCTCTGTCAGAGTGCAAGCGCAGGACAGGAAAGTCCGAGTGAAAACGCTCGCTGAGCTGGAGACGGGCTTTGCGGATCCAAGGGATCAAGACATCAGGGACCTCACCCTTGGTGCGCAAGTGGAAGACCGTGGTGTAGCGCGAGTAGCGTCAACAACTATCAGGAAGTACCTCTCCTGACCCTGACCACGGACGCGGGCTGGGCCCCACACGTCCATGTGGAGCGTCTGCAAGAGAGCAGTTGTCGGGGGAAACGAGGAGGAGTGAGGAGCGGCGCGGTGCCGTCCCTCGACA